>CM055822.1:43103075-43240832 GCA_029582265.1 Zoroaster sp. YZ-2022 | reverse complement strand
CCCCGTTTTTTTAATTCCCGGGGATATTAAAGGGTACAAGACTTAAAGAAGTAGACAATTTTATTTGTGTGAATTGTTTTATGTAGCTGATTTATGTAAATATTAACAAAATCAATATAATACCAAACAACTTTACGAAATCTTATTACATAAAATTGTATGTAGCTATCAATGAGCCGTTTGATTCTTTACTTGAACCATGCATGATAAAAAAGAAAAGAACAAATATGATGGGTTTATATAGACTACGGCATAATAATTATGAGCAATTAAGTGCGCCCTCCCCCAACAAACCTAAACCTAAACCCAAACCCAAACCTAAACCCAAACCCAAACCCAAACCTAAAACCAAACCCAAACCCAAACCCAAACCCAAATGACAAACTAAACCCAAACTAGGCAAACCCAAAAAACCCCAAAACCCCAAAACCCCAAAAACCCCCAAAACCCAAAACGCAAACCTAAACCCAAACCTAAACCCAAACCCAAACCCACTGAAACCCAAAACCAAAGCCAAAATCAAACAACAAACTTTTTGGGTTGTTATTTTAAGTTCACTTCCTTTTTCTTATTCTTTCAAAGGAAAACAGGGGGACAGTACGAATTTGTCCAAATTTTCATCTTGTTTTAACACGGCACCCTGTAGTAGTAGGCCCCTGACCTTTTTAATGTTCAACCTAACCAACGATGATTTTTGTTTTGTTTTGTTTGTTTGTTTGTTATTTTGTGGGGGAGTGAGTTTTGGATTCAAGATGCTTAATACTACTCCTAAATGCCTTTTCACACTGTAAACTTATAATCCATGTCAAAATCTACACTGGTTCAATCCGTATCAACATGGGTCAACAACGCATTGCATTTACACTTTCCACCAAGAGTTTTGTTTAGAGTTTTCACAAGGGTCGAGATGTCTTAACCACAGGGTCACACTATTTGTTTAGGTCGACTTGTCCGTTCTCTCCAATCTATACGTCCTGCAGATTAGACTAAAATGTTAATAAAATATTTACTGACATAATGATGAGGTGATTGTCTACAAACTGAGCGCTGAGTTTATGCTGCATGTTTTGTATTTGTTGACCGTAGGTCATGGTTTTGAGTCGAGTTATCAGATGAATAGGATTCTGGTCGAGTTCAAAAGGGGTCGAGAGTTTTAACCCCGTCGTAATAAATGTGAATAACATGTATTTACGATATGATGACGCACTTGTTTTAAATAATCTACGGGCTTTCTTTTTGTATTGATGTGACGATATATGTTTGAATCATCCATCGACAATTTCAGGTTAAATCTATGGTTTTATGAAACAAGAAGAACAAAGACAGAGTTACTTCAGGAATGTGAGTTTCATAATATATAATTTAAAATAACATATAATGTGCTACACTGAATACATTAACTTCCGTTCAGTCATCCTATATAGTAAATTCTTCCACGTAAGTTTCGTTTCAATCATGTGACGTCATTTGTATTTCTAAAATATTTCCTCATAATAAGGCAAAAAAGATGTTGACACTTGCCCTCCACCGGCCGACCCAAAAAGTGCTGAAATCTCAGGTCGGTTTTTTTTTTTATTTTTCCCGTCATTCGTAGGCCAATTTATTAATGAAACTTACCAATTTTCTTTGTATAAAACACTAAGCGTTTGATTTGTGAAATTTTCCACTTTTTACCGGTAAATTTACGATTTTGAACCAATCACATTTTCGAATCAGATGGCCCCAGCCTCACATGGTGCACTGCCTTCCGCACACTGTGTGCCAACAGTTACGACTCAAATCTAACGTTTTCCAATCAAATGGCCTCACATGTTGTGCATGGCTCCCCACACTGTACGATATGTCAGCGGATGCGACTCGATCTACACGTTTTCAAATCGAATGGCCTCTTGGGCATGTTGACATTGCACGCAATATGGATGGTTGCTGTGTGTCAGTCACGGCGAAAAGTACAACAAAAATGCTTGGGATACTTTATTCTGAAGCGAAATTCCTTGCTGATAGGTATACAAATGAAAAACATGGTATTTGGGTTTCGGTTCCAATGCATTTCAATCTTAAAATGACAGTCAGGAAAAAATAAAAAATAAAAAATCCCGACCGACCGACCCTTCAAATATTTTCACTGGAGGGCAACTCAACAATTTTTGTTTTGGCCTAATGGGTGTCAACTGTGCCAAATTTGGTAAAATTCTGTCTAATGTTTTCTCAAGATAGCAAAAAGTGACATTTTTTTTTAAACCTGCCGCTATTTTTGAAAAGAGCAGATCCCACTTAAGATATAAACCCAGAATTTTTTTTTTTCGAATACCCTTTCAGATTTGCGTCAATTTATAAAGAGCTTTTAAAAATTGTACTTCCAATTTCAACCGGAAGTAAGGATCAATGAGATTCCTCTATTATTATCAAATGTCGAGTCCTCCATGTTCTGTATAATTATGAAGGAATCAATAAATTATCTATTGTGGTTCACGAGAAATAAATTATATTCTTTTAATTATAATTAATTTGAAATAATTCATTAGATGACCTCACCATGACGTCACAACGTCACAACTATATGTTAAGGTCTAACTGTGTTAAGTTTTAAGGTTTTTTGAACTCCGCACCTTCTGTTTTGGCTGGCCACAAATACATTTACAGAATAGTGATTCAGAACTATTTCCACTAAACTTGCTTCCGTTTAAGAGGTCAGATTATGGTCATGTCTGTGAACGAAATGTCACATAATTCAAGATCTTTCAGATGATGCACAGATTGTGAAAATATATTTTGTGGTTCATGAAATATGATTTTTTTAAATAATAAACGTTGATTTAGTGTAATTCGAGATCTGATGACCTCACCATGACGTCACAACTTAGTATACAATTACGTATTAAAGGATCTAACTAGGTAAGTGTTAAGGTTTTGGGTTCTCTTCAACTAGTCTCTGGATATGAATCTTGTAGAGCTGTCGCTCGAACACCCTAAAATAATCGAACGAAAACAATGGGGTTTCAACGTGAGCCGAAACCCTAATTATAAGAAATACGTAGTAGAACAATAATATATAAGGAATAGCAAATGTTGGCATTTCCAGAAACCCAGACATCCCTTACACCACAACGTCTACAGAAAGCCCACACACAGATCCACGTACCCTGAACCTTAGCCTCCTTCCATCACCCAAGCATCAAGTCATCGGTCCAACCCAATACACTCGTACAACGTGCCTACAACATTTGTGACAAGGACATTGTGCCAGGAACTATTTCGAACCACCCTCCGACGCAACGCGGTTACCAATCCTTAAGATCAGCACAGCGTAGCTGGTTTCCAGCCGAAAGCAAGGTAAGCAATCTAACCCTTCTGCTTGTCTCCCTATCTAGGTTCGACGTCTCTCTACAAACCTACAGCGCATTCTCCGGCGAGCAGGCATCGATGTGTTCCACTCGGTCCCCAGCAAAACCTCAAAGGACTTCTAACACCCACAGGACAAACCGGACCCAAACAACAGAGCGGGAGTCTACCCGAATCCTATGTAGGTGCGGTAAGGTGTGCATTAGCGAAAAAGTGATACGCAACCTCCCCATCAGATTGAAGAAAGAACACCGAGCACACGGCCGCAGAGGGGATTTACGGTGTCCGCCATCGTCAAGCACTCGCGCATCAAGGACCACCAACTCGACTGGCGGGCGGCCCAACTCATCACACCCATCGACACACTTGCTTTTCCCCAGACGCATCAGAGAGGCCATCGAAATCATCCAAACACGACACTGTGCCTGGGACATCGGTTTCGTGGCGACATTTGGCGACCACTACTCCGGACTGAAGGATCTTCATATCCAAAGTCCACCAGCCACACAGACTGAGGGATCTCCTATATCCTAAGTCAACCACCCTCCTTCCCTGGCTTGTGTTAACAACTGATTCAGTTCAGTGAGCACACCTCACCCAACCCCTAGGATCCTAGTCTCAACGGTTCCCGCCGTGTGCCTCAACGAACTAATCCTGCAGCATCCATTCATGGGATGATCCTCCAGCAACCTACTTAAGCAGCAGCATTTTTCCAGAGTCCGGCATTCTCCTGAGACAGTCAGGCATACTGATCGAAACTCGGGATTGTGCCTCCAGTTTCTTTCAGAACTAATTTTATAATTAGAATTCACCGCAATTAAGTCTTACCCAGTATGACATTTGTTATCCTCTTCCTCTTATTTAAAGAAAATGCATGTGTACATTAAGTACAACTGGGTACTGCAGTTTCTCTGAAAGGCTTATTGATATCTGATCCGAGAGGGCTCACTTTTTTTATGTGATGATCTGTAAACAAGTCAAACTGACTGGGAACTTCGTAAGCGCAATATACACTTTCGTGAGGTAGTATAGGCTTTCATATTGTTCTCACTGGGTGATTGAAACATCAGCAATTATCGGATCTCCCTCCTTGTAGCTTAGCCTGTCTAACTTCTTTACACTATTGATCAATATTGAAAACATAAAACGTAATTTAATGTTGGCATCAAACATCCTTCAAGTATCCATCGAAATTTGGGTTGATTCGCATCTGGCGATTTCGCGATCAAATTAACAATTAAGTTTTGTGAAAGTGTTTTTATTCACTTTTATTGGGCATGTTCAACAACAGTATGTTTTATAGCGATACTCTCCCTCTCTTGTTTCCCTGTCACCTCGCCACTTGCCCGCTCTCCTCCTAATTTAACTGGCCTTCCTCCTGATGTGTCTCCCTCTCTCGTTTCCCTGTATCCTCTACACTCGTTTCCTGTAACCCCTTCACTTGCCTCTCCCCTCCCCCTCTTTACAGGCCCTCCTCCTGTTGTCTCCTCTCTCTCGTTTTCCCTGTAACCTCTCTGCTTGTCCGTTCCTCCCTAATTTACCGGGCCCTTTCCTCCTGTTGTTTCACTCTCTCGTTTCCCTGTAACCGGCTTTTCCTTTAATACCCCTTCCCTTTTCTTGATTCTTGTTTTAATTTCTCCTTTATTAAAGGAACAATTTATGTGTAGAATTATTTTATTACTTTTATATTATTTTTAACTATGTAAATTTGACTGTTTTCAATGACCCAACCAGCTGCTTTGTCAGATTATAATAAATACATCAATAATAATAAATTCGTGATTTTCCGATGATCGTTTTTGTAGTGAGTTCTAAATTTATTATTGTTTTATATAAATTTTGGGGTGGGGTGGGGTGTTGCCTGCAATTTCCTGACACAAGGCAAATGAGACAGTCAGGAAAAGGAAAGGGAATCTGTCCTTAAACAAAAATCATACCCGGGCCCTGAGAATTGAATGAAAATTAGCGATCAACCGCTTGCGACTGGTTACATGATTAAACTAGATAGATTTTGCAACCCATGAAATTAGAACACACTTATTGTGGCGATGAGTTGGGTTCGATGACGATAGAATGCTCAACGAATTTAAATGTATCTTTTGCTGATTGAACGATGTTAAATCAAATTGAATGAGTTGGGTGTTATTAAATTGAATGAAAAGGTTGTATTTTGCAATTAAAATCGGCAGGCCATTATTCATCTAGACTTAGATTTCCTGGTGGAAAATTTTCATCATGTATAAATTATAGGTTTTACCGGCCAATTTTTGTTTCCCTTTTTTCGTTAAAACATTTCAAATTCACGGCATTTTTTTGATCCTGGGGTTTCTTGGTTTAGATTGTTGTGTTCAAATTAAAAGGGACGGTATCGTCACAATCAACAGGGCATACTGGTTTTAAGTGCTCAGTGACTGAAATAATAACCCCGCAGTAAGGTCATATTACCGTTGCTGCTGCATAAATGACCCAGTAAGTCTGTGTTAATCTTAAACCAGACGGATCGATTCATGTCCTGTCGAAAGTCTCCTCTGGTCGTGACGATACCTTGCCCTTTAATTTCCAGGCGATCGTTGCGTTCCTGTCATTCCTGGTGCGTTTATTTAGTTCTATTTGGGTGTTGTTCGTATTCAATTATCATATTCTAAATTTGGATGTTTCGCATTGTTTCGCGATTGATGCAGTCAAATTAACAATTATCGACGCGCAAAAGATTTTCTAGAATTTTTGTTTATTTACGCTTTCGTTTATGAACAATTTCATCTTAAAATATTTAAATGCGTTCATGGCAAATTTCAGTGGGTTTTTCTGATGATTTTTTGTTGTTAATTATGAAAGTCCTTTTTCGAAACTGTTATTAATCGCTATGCAATTTCTTTATATTTAATACCAATGTCAACAAATGTATAGTAGCCAACAGGGAATCTGAGTATCCTCAAGGGGTCATCTTGCATAACTACGCAGGCATACTACAGGTTAAACTCGTTAAGTCGTTGAACGAGATAACTTCGTACCAGTTAATTTGATCTTTGGTGTAATTGCTTCAATCAGTTTAATCGCGCGGGTAATTGGTGACGCGGCGAAATTCTCGCACCGATTCTACTTTCAAATGATATGATCACCTCGACCAATTGGCTCAATTGGCGCCTGATGTTACATTGTGCCTTAACACGGGCTGTCAGCTTAAAATGCATGTGTTCAAAGCGTTAAATTAAAAGCATGATTTTATCTCATTGAGTTTTACAGCAGTCCATGAAACCTACTTTCGATTGATATGATCACCCTGGCGAATTAAACTCTTTAAGTTTTGGTACGGATCGAGCAACCATAATCTTAGTAATTGATATGGTGTTTTTAAAGTTTTTTACACAAACACCGTGGCCCAAATTTTTTGGATGAATCTCTTCCAAACCCTCAAAAACGATTGTAACTTCATGCGTGACTTCGCTTGAAAAAGAATCTGTATCATCTGTATCATCTGAATCACCTGTATGATCTGCTTCCTGCAGATGTTGGAGTGAGTACTAGATGTGAAATTGTTTTACAACCCTGAAGCCTTGTGACCCTCAAGGGCGTTAAAATTTAAAATCATGACCTTTATTGTCTTTGCACAACACTCTCTTTCTCATGAGGATAACCAGTAAGTCGTTCAGTTATGAATACTCATCGTATTCATCTATGGAATCAGATGAATTCAAGTTGTAGACCTGCGCTCATCTGTAGCCTTCCACACACCTCTATGGATCACGAACCACTTGTTGGCAGAGCCAAAAACGTGAGATTCGTCTGTGTCGAGATAATCATGCCTCCAACAACTACTACCACAATAAAACTGTGTTTGGTGTTGTCTGATAGAAGAGTCTGACTGGAACAAGCTGTCTTATCGGATAGAGCAGCTCAGCTCTACAATTTCTCCGAAAACCCCCGTCATAATGAATGTGTGATATCCCAATGTTAGTTCAGCGGACTGACTGGAATTCATATAAACCACAAGGCCTTATTTTTCCCATTGGAAATGCTTCATAATAAGTTGTAAGGGTATTTCCTTGAAGGAAGGCAACGCGGTTGCAGATATTTGGGGCAGCAGCGTGACCAGGACTTTGTCAATGGGGGAGGGCACAGGGATTGCTTTTTGAGTGGGGGGCACTGGCATGGGGTTTTTCCCTTTTCATTTTTTTTCTTTTTTTGAGGGCACTGTCGGGATTTTTCATTGGGGGCGCCTGGGAGGGGCACTGGAAATTTGTGGGGGCACGTGCCCCCCAGGCCCCCTCGTGGCTACGTCACTGTTTGGGAGTGGGGTAAAACTTGATACTGGTGTTATTAGGTCGGGATGGGTTTATACTGCCCACAGGTGATATAGTGCTTAGAAATATTAAAGGGCTGAAGATTCTGATTTTTGAAAAGTGCCCCTCCCACCAAAGAGGTGATCACCACTGTGGACTATCGATAAGTTGTATATACTGCAGACAACCCAAAACACCCCAACAAACAAGCAAACAATTAACAACAGGCAATTTGTTTGTGGTAATTGTTTTAATGATTAATTATAAAGAAACTGAACACAAATTAGCGACTAAAGGAATATATATGTTAACGTTTCTGCAAGTAATAATAGTGATACAAATTTAAAAAAAATAATCTGCCGTGTTCTTTCATTTTTAACCTTGGTTGTTGGTCTGTCACTTAGTGAATTATCATACAATACATATCGGGAATAATCTTTCAATACTAGGACAGTTTCATAAGATACTAGGAACTCATTCATTGTTCTTTCAAACCTATATATTCACAACTGCAAAAAATTGTACGTATTCAAATTTCGGTATTGCCACATTAACCCATCAAATGCAATTAACATTGGCTTACAACCTATTATCTCACTTTCCCTTTGGGTTTTAAAATTTTATCTGATTCTACTTTGTAGTTTCTCAGATTATCTCATTTATTTATTTGTCAATTTGATTATAAATAAAACACTAAATGAGGCATTTTGAACAACACTCCATTTCCCTTTTATTTTTTGGGGGAGAGAAATTTTGTAAAAAAGAAAACTAAAATCATTTTATTTCAAATCTCTGATAAACTAATAATATTAAAATGGTTTGTTTCTAAAAAGACCCTTATGTCTCGAATTCAGAAAAGCTTAACTTAAATAATAGGCCACATATAAATTTTTGATTACATTAATTGTGTAATAAATACCGAACAACCTAACGTTGTTGCACGTGTTGGGACTATTTGTTTCCTAGTGGACTATATCATTTGAATAAAGATGGTATTGGAAAAGTTTTGTTTCTACAATAGTTAGGGTAATCAGATAAAACTTATGTTGTTTAGTTTCATCATGACAGAAACTCTCTAACAGCAGTGAAAGGTCAATTTGGGGGTAAGTGTTATGCCCTTTTCTATAATATGTTGAGAGTAAATTACATCAACAAGCATTAAGATAATTGCGTGAATAACATTGGTTTGTCAATGACATTAATTATTAAGTTAATCTAAAACTAGCAGTCCGATTCCGCCCTGTCGACTGTGAATACAGTGATGGTGCAATCATTTGGGACATATCTAGTAACATACAATGGATTTTTTTTAGGACAAAATAATTGTTTATCCGTAGTGACAAAAAATGGCAAGGTGTATGAATGAATAATTAACCTCAGTTTAGGTACCATAAATTGACCAATTGGTCAACAAAGGTGGAGATGATTAGAAATGTACTGAGTTATTTTTTCAGATCCTTGTCCCTTTAAGCACAAAGTTTTAAATTCTAAAGATGAGTTTTAAAAAATTATTCTTAATTTTATCACACGCAAAACAATTACTCCTCACGGCTTTCAAATTTGGGATTATTTCCCCACAGTTTTGAACGGATCATTTGAAGGTGGCATCTCACAAAAGTGCGATATCTGAAATGGTTCACCTTATTAATCACACGTGATTGAAAATGTGTGCCCAGCTCCATTTATTATTCTCAGTGTAATCTTTGTTATTAATAATTTCCTCTTTGTCTCTCTCTTTTTATTTGGGGAATTATGCCACCTTCAGACCACTGTGCTTCTATGTGGCATCATTATCAAATTAAATAGTTGTTGCCTCAACGCCAGTTTATAAGTCTCATTGAATGATCAATACAGTGGGAAGGCGATGAAAAACGTTCTAATCTGTTAAATCGTTCTAGTTCAATCTCTGTTGTGATCGTGATATTCCTCAGTATGTGGATGTTCGTGATACCTGCCTTGCTTAAACCTATCGTTCGAGCTGCAAACAAATTGAAATGAAATAAAAACAGTGACTAGTATATATGATAACATACTAACACGTCATAATCTAACTAATGAAAGGGACAAAATTATCAATGTTCAAATGAAAAAAACAAAAAACAAAACAATGACTTCGACCATTTTTTATTGTTGGGGAAATATCAATCCATTAACAAGATTCGATTCTAACTTTATTTTGACTTTTACTGTTTTGTGAGGGACAAATATCCCGGTGATCTTGCTGTATTTTCATTTGAACTAAAACTAAAAAATGTTTTGTTTACTTTGCATATTTATGCTGCAAGGTGCTGTGTGTGGTGCACCGCTCGATATTTGGACATTTTATGAGTAGGAAATTCAAACCACCTTTATGAAACTATATTGGCTACGGTTGTTGTCGATACAGCATTGTTGTGGCTGTTTTACGAATAATTGTTTTCTTCTGACTCTATTTAAAAAGGGGATTGTGAAAATATCATGTATAATTACCCAATATTTAAAACCACTTGAAACTAAACAACATACATATTATTATCCCAACCCTGGTGAAAAATTTTTAGTAAAGTCCTTTTGTCGTTTCTTTTTGTCTCGATTTGGGCTAAGCCAACACTGAAACACAAATGTGCCCTCCTTGTTAAAACCTCGATCCTTCATAAATTCTTATCGATAATATGCAAATTATCGATGTGATAAACCCAACATTTTCAGATAATTTCCGGTAAAATAGCGGAAAACACGAGCGATAAATGTTAAATATTTTACCATTTCAGCATCGTTCCAGTGACTGCGATAGTTGTGTGTGCCGGCGGGTATACAAGTTGCTCTTTGGCTGCAAATATGGTGGTGTCTTCTAATATTATTAAACGTCGTTGGGGGAACGACGGCCTTTCCTTTTATTGACGAAGAACCGTCGTGTGCTGAAATGTTTTGAAAATGTTGGGTTCAGTTCAAGCTCTAATGGTTATCTGTTTTTTGTCGCGTTACGAAATAATGTGTATCGAAGACCCCCCCGTTGAGAAATCTGTGAGAACAATGTCAAATGTTTCCGTACTGAGAACAATGGTAATCTATATATAAAATGGCTACTTACAAATAATCAACGTCACCAACAACAGAAGTACTTTTGGGGTCGTTGTCGAAATGAGGGTCATTTCAGGGAGATGACATAAAAGCGTTCTTAATAGCCAGCTTAAGATGTCTGACTCTATTCCATTAAATATCAACTCAACATTTTAAAATGTGATCATACAGAGAAAGCTTCACCTGAATATAGGTTAAATATGTATATTTCTGTGTTAATAAATCCTTATTTCCCCGTTATTGATACAACATTGTTAATTACCTGATTACAAAATTACCAGATTATAATATAATATACGGCTGCTAGTTTGATGAGAAGTTAGTAGAGGTACCAATCTTAGACATTTTGGATAAGAAGTACTTGTAATTTGGAGTTTGGGGGTAAACCCTTATATTCGGTTAATAACAAGAATGTGTGCTGAAGTAACAGTGGTATAGTAGGGAGGCTGTGCCGAGACTAGGACACCCAAAGCACAAATCATACGCGAATTAATAGTAGTCTACTATTGCGAATTAATGCAATACTATTGAGAATAAATTGGCCTAGTATGCTGCGCATTTCGCTTTGGTACGTAGATGAAACATGAGTGTTCGGCTTTGAGTATTTCATAAAAGCAGGATAAAATATGATTTCTGCTCTAAAGAATTGCCATTATCTTATAATTAAAAACAAAGTCCAAAATGAATTAATTTTTAGAACACAAATGCATATATAATTATGTGAGCGTACAGTGGCGATTCTTAACTGCAGAAAAAAAACATCGCATCCAGGATCTGAGTTGTCATGGTGATTTATACCGTAACCATGAGCAATTTCCATGACAAACATTTTTGCCTTATTCAAACGAGTTAATTGTACCTGTTTCCTTTCCAAAATATTTGTATACCGACCCCAAGAGTATACATGCAGGCATACTTACTTTCCGTGACGACAATAATGTTGCCATTAATACATGCCAGCCCAATTAATTTGGAAAAACCGAGTTGTAAACAATTATTTGAATCCTATATTATTAGTACTCGCGAAAGTCCTTATTTAAACGAGTTTGAACCATTTTCCCCGTCCAAATTATCCAAAACAATTTATACCGTAAGAAAGAGTGTACCTTCATGCAAACTTAATTTCTGTGAAAACAAAATTTATTAAAGCCATTCTGACTAGTAATTAATTTATTACAAACAATAACACGATTTTGAGCATAAATGCTTGGAATAGAATCTTGAACAGTACACGAAAGTCCCTTTTTTAAATCACTGTAATTGTAAATTGCTGAAGTAATTGTAATCACTGAAGTTAAGATGTCTTGACGGGACTGAACATTTAACGTGACTAAAAATAATGACAGCAACAAACATGGTTGACTTACTCGTTGAATGTTCAGCTGCCCGCTGCTCCAAGCCTCGTACACTGGTTTGTTTCGACAATTTCCCTTGACCTCCAGATCTTCGTTCCAGGTCACCATTGTCCACATATCGTAGAGTTGATCTCCTTTCCCTGCCATCCCTTTGAAAACTAGTTGCCATTCAGAATCTGCAAAGCAAAATAAGGACACAATTGTAAATTGAAACTCTTAGCCAAATGTTATGTAAGCCAACTGTTATGTAAGTACCTTTAATTAGCAGAAAACATTTAAGAAACTTGCGTAGAGAACTTTCTAGTTCTTTCTTTCAGTGATGACGTAATGTATAAACAAGTTTTTTCTGAGAAAGATTAATAGTACACGCGAGTTTCGAATTTGCTAGAAGATAAAAGTGGGACACCTCTTCACGATATCAACGGCGGTGTTAAGATACGTGTTGCCGATGTCAGACAGTTGAATATTTTCCATCTGACCGTGAATTTCATGGCGAGTAGTCCATAAGAGACTCTTATTTTGGAAGTTTTTGAACTTATGGACAGTTTTAGTGATTTTTGTGCATGTTTGGAAATCACCGTATGATCGCCGAATGAAGTCACCAAGCTAGTCAATAATCGAGCTGTGACTGTGTGTAGTTTCAAGTAGATAGCCTCTGAGTGCTTGAAAATCGCCCGCCGGAAAAGAAAGAAGTGCCGATTTAATGTGTAATTTAGATTATTTCCGATCATTGTGTAAAGGTTGATTTACACACTGTCATAAACCACTTTGTTAATTGTTGTTGTTGTTAATATCCAGTGTAACCTTGTTCGAGTTCTAGAAATTTCTGGACATCGCGAAAATCGTAAATGATATCGCTGAAGGAATTGCTGGATGTAACAAAAACATCTGTTGAAGGGATGGGGGGGGGGCAGTAGCGTAACTGAGGGGATTTGGGATTTTCATCGTAGGGATGCACTTTAGACATATTTTACAGGTAAGCTGTTGCAAACTGCTTACCAACCTAAAGAACCTGTCATACAAATGCACAAATAATGGTTATTGGCCTTACGTTTCGAACCTAGCAGGTTTTTTCTCAAAGGCAAAATGAGGCAGAATACAAACAAACATTCATACAGGAACACAAGAGTGAGCAGAAGATAGTCAGCTGTGAAATGAACACAAAAGAAAAATGTACAGAAAATAGAGTCAGGGTCTGCTCCTGGGATCGGATAAAGAAGGGATTACACAATGAATGCTGAATAGAACTACATTGAGTTTTTGGCTGGAAGAAGAGATTATGAGATTAGTGAAAAGCAATGAATCAGACATAGGGAGTAAAACAAACAAATAGACTAACAAGCAAAACAAATGTAAAACAAATGTAAAACACATTTTCAAATGTCTATAGAGAAAATAAAGGAGAAAAACTTTAAAAATAGTAATTCCCTTCCTGTATGTTGAGTCCATGGGGTTGAATGGTGTGGATACGCCTGATCCACATATTGTCTATGTTGAGATGGGACCGATTCCATGCGGTTAGCAAGCGCCTCAATGCCCTGTATTGTCATGTCAGAAGTGGAATGATTAGGTAGAGTGAAGTGCTGACCCAAATGAGTGACAAGCTTATGAGTTTTGACTGTGGATCTGTGATCATAGAACCATTTCTTTAGTGAGTTATTAGTCTCACCGATATACTGAATACTACGTATACGGGTATTCGATATTTGATCCTATCAATAAATAGATAGCTCATGGAACGCTTTGCATAACAGGGTAGATAGGGCTCTTGAACCTGTCATAACAGGTATCCTATCAAGTGATGGTGTCACGATAAAAACACCTTTAGGTGTAGACAAGTATGTCTTGTTGAGCAGCCATGTGACCCCTTCTCCACCTATTGGACCAGGTAGACCTCCTTCTTCCAAGAGTGAGCTTACAGCTCATAGAATGTATGTTGTTCCTTGTCTAGGGTGACGAAGTGCTGTTAAAGTCAGTCAGTGTTATTGTTTTTGTCAACTGGTGCGATTCTGACAAATTGTTGAGATTACTGGGACTTTGTGAGGGTACAGTTACTGCGTTTCTCTGGGTTGACGTTTCCGCTTGATAGTTATGGACCCAAACCTCCGATTAGCTCTCAGAGGAGGCTGTCCTATCAGCAAGTTTTACTACAGCGACTGTAGTGCCATATTGCGAATGGAGCTCTTCCCTACAGCCATGTTCGGTTTGACTTTCCGAGGCCACACAAATGATATGTTGATACGTCATATGTTTTTTCCCAGTCTCAAATTACTTTTAGATATATTTTTCTACTCTTCTAAATTGAACGAAATTTCGACAAATATAAAAATAAAATCATAAACCCAGTCCAAACAAAGCAACTTTACCATCGTCATTTACCCTGGCATATCCACCACAGAGGTCTTCGTTCCAATTTTGCTCATGTTGAAGCATATCTTGAGAGGAGTAAACCAGGGTTATTCTACTTCTGTGTTACCAATTTGAATGCTAACATATCTGAAACGGAATTCAATATTCCTGCATATTCTACTGTCTTCACTAAACATGATCACCTTAATCGAAACCTTCATGGTCTTGGTGTATATATCAGAGAAGGAATACCTTGTGCTCGAGATATTTCGCGTAAGGATCCAAACCAACCATACATGTGTTTTCGCTTGGCCTTACTTCACTCTACATCATTAGGTGTTCGAGCGCGCAGCGCGAACACCCATTGTTTTTGTACTGTTTTTTTGTTTTTACTTCTCCATCTCAGTGGCGCTTGTCCGGCAACAAAGGCATCCTTGCTAAGCATATACAGCCTTCAAACTTAACACATGAACAGAACACAACAAGCTGACGAAACCGTTGGCTGTGACATCATGATTATGTCATCAGGTGTCGAATTACGATAAATCAAAGTTAAATATTTAAAACGTTTCACTTACGTTGCATGAACAAATCAAAAATCGTATAGCGCCGCAAGGCGCAATACGAGGCCCTACACGATATTTGGTTACAATGGAGCTACATGTACAATCGATATCGGCGCTGTTTGCGTGTGCGGTGCCCATGGCCCAGACGTAATTTTTAGGCTCGTCACAGTCTTCTTTCTACGAAATTGTGTCTTTTTGAGGGAGTTTTGACCCAATAGGTCTTGGATTTCGTGTAAAAATGGATCGCCAACACAGTCATGAGGGGGAAGTATCTTGAAGTTACTTTTTAAGAGGATTTCCTGTATTTATCTTCGTGTTTTTATACAAAAAAGCTATTTTTTTAAGCGTTGGTTGGCTGGCCATTCGTCGTTGCATTGTGCCTGTTTAACTAACGTTAGTTACGTGAACATACTTTGGACAGTAAACAACTCGCCACTTTTCTAACAAAATATGAACAGATGTCACCAAAATGTATTTAGAATATAAATAAGGATAGGAAAATTCAGTTGTTAAGGTTATGGCAATTTTTCAGTAGAAATTTTATGCCATATTTTGTAATTTTTGTTTTCTCCAAAAATCTTCAGTTTGTGCACAAATTAAATAAGTAGCATAGTGATTGTTTACTGCACTTTCCCTTAATTGTTTACCCTTCTCAGATACAAATCTGAGTCAATGGAATTGGTAATTTGGACCCCTTATACTTGTATTGCTTGTTTGCCCCTCCCCTTCCCTAGTTCTTGGATTATATAGTGCTGCAATGACAGACCAAAGAATTTTAGAAAACAAATGTGTTGGTTCATCACCAGTGGCAGTACATGTCATCACCAAGAACTTGGGGGGAGGGGGCAGGCATTTTATTCCAAAATTACCGATTCCAATGACAACCCCTGAATGTCACCCATTCTGAACTGTCACGAAATCGTACATATAGAGCGTACATTTATAATAAATGCAGATTGATTATGTTTTCTTGTCAACAAAGGATCATGGTTGGGTTCATTTACACTGAAGTAATTTCACTTGTTACATGTGTAAGACCATGCACACTCATTTCTAGATTGGTTGTAAGTAGGTTAAACAGGTCAACAAAGTGGTTTCAATTGAATGTGAGAGAGGGAAGTGTGTAACCACAAAAGTCAAGTCATGAAACCCAACAGTTAAAATAAATATGTATTTCATTGTTTTATTAGCAATTTACAAGCACCCATAAAACTCTTTGATTATCTCAATGTCTAAAAATGTATGTACAAAATGGCATCTGATCTTTAGGTTGTAATTCTGTAGTATGGATGCAGTTACAGACATTTTGCCAATCATGTGTACAACCTTGAAAATGTAAAAGTCAATGTAGAATTTGTTTTCAAATTTTATAAAATATGTTTTAATTATTTGCAGTATAGGTGAAAACAAAGACAGTTAATAAGCATGTCACAATAAGGAGATCCTTGCTTACAGTATGACTATCATTATCAATTTATCATTATAATGTTGTTATAAACTTGACCTGAAAGTGAAGTATATTATAAATAAAGATCACTGTCAGTATATAAACATGCAGTCCATCAATTAAATTAATTTTTGTACACGACTTAATACCAAGAGATAAATACCAATGTTGGCTTCATTTAAATCTAGAATTGAAAGGTTTTTCCATAAACAAAATGAAAAGGGCAAACAATTATCAGATTTGATCCAGTGGATATAATTACATTTAATTTTGTTTGAACTGGGAAATATTTACTTTTTGACAACTCCTCTGCGGGGGGCAGGGGAAGATGAAGAGCACGGATGCAAGCTTTCTTCCAACTTTATCATGAAGTAGTTATAAGCTTGTTTTCTAATGAAAGGCTAATTAGCTGATATCCATACAAGCTTTGAAGACTGCAGACATCAGCTATTTGACATAAGCTGTATTGTTTCTTCTTCACCCAAATACTATACGGCTGTGCTTTGAGTAGACTCTGTGGTACCTGATACGTGAACATGGATGAAATGCACAATTATTAGCTAACTTTCTATTATGTTCCATGTAGGGAAAAATTAATAACAACATGGAAATGGAAATCTCAGGAGTGTAAAGACTCTTCTCTCACAGGCTAACTTGTCCTTGGTAAAGTTGGAAAAACAAGGAAAGGGGAAATATTTATATGCTCTTGCATGCCTCAGTGTCTTCAGTAACCCCCAACTCCCCCAATTTAACCCACACTTCCTGCTCTTTGAATTTGCAGCCAAGTTTAATCCAGTAACTATACATGTAGTCCCCTTCTATCCTAAATCAACTTTGTGACTGTATGCCTATAATAACGCTGAATAGGTTGATCTGGCTACTTACAACCCTCGCAAACTATTTTCATATGAGTGATTTTTAATGTTGATTTATCATCTAGCATGCTTTTTGAAAAGCATGTGTTGGGCTAGTGTCAATATTTAAAATAAAAACATAGTGTTCCAAGTCACACTTGTTAATTTCTAATTTATTCCTTAAATCTCACAACTTTTCCAAGTTCAACAGCCAATATCTCAAGAACTAAATGACCTATTAGAAAATAAAAAAACATAATTGAATTCATTACATTAATAGCTTGTAATTCTTGTGAAATGAGTTACCATAAATGCTTTGCCAATGGTCCAATTAGTGGAACACGAAGTAACGATTTTACAAATTTTAAAAGGTCATATCTCATAGCTTCAAATTGATGTATAAGTTGACAAATTTGTAATTTTTTCATAATCATGAGGAGGTCATGTATGACCTTCAAACCACCTAATCTGACCTTTACTTCCTGTCCAAACAGGAAGTTCAAATTTAACACATTCTAACGCAAAATTGATATGTCTTTTGAATATGAAATTGATATTGTTATTATAAAAGATGATAAGCCCTTGCACAGTATGATATTGACATCATCGTTGATAATTTGATTGAACCGGAAGTTGACTCGAACACTGTGTGCTTGTTCTAACAAACACTTAAGCTCTAGTTCGTTTTGTGTTTGTATCGTCCTCAAAATGACGAGCTTGCATCTATTAATACCATATCCAACAAAATTTACGAAATACAAGTGAATATTCACGTATGTGGAGATTTTAATGTCCATAATATTGACAAGCTTGTCTTCTCAAATAAAACAACAAACGAAGGCATTAAATGTCACAATTTTGCTGTCGCCCACGATATGACACAAATTGTTAAGTCTCCTACACGAGTTCCAGGTGTAAATAATCATTTTGCACCCCTTCGTGATTTCTTCCTGACCCATGAGGAGTGTGTAGTCTCAACTGTAGCTCCACTTGGTAAATCTGATCACTGCGTTATGTCCGCATGTCTGAATTTACCTCCAAAGCAGAGACCTTAAGCACCATTTCATCGTACTGTATACAGATACAACCGTGCTGATTGGGATTCATGCTACCAACAGAAACCAAATTCTAAAACATGGTTTACACCTGGATGTGCTGCGGCAATCGCTCATAGAAATCACTATTTCCACACCTACAATAGAAATCGTTGCGATTAAAACACACGTGAATTCCGTAGAGCCAGCAACATATGTAGTTGGATATTGAAAGCAGCTAAAGAGAGGTACCAGTCAACATTCTGTGAGAGGATAAAAGAGCAACTTCTTGGTTCTAAAGAATTTTGGAGAATCACTAACAAGGTTTTAAACCGTGGAAAGTCTCCATTTCCAACTCTTGTCAATGGAAATCTTCCTCCGACAAAGCTTCTCTGTTCGCCAAGTTATTTGCTGACAGTTCTAACATGGATGATTCCAATCACCCATTACCCGAGTTTCTCTCTCGGGTGACTGTAATGGAGCTACTTAATATGCAAAGCACTACATATTGCACTCTGACCTTTATACGCCACTAGGTCAAATAAGGCATGCACTTCGTTACTCCAGAATATTCTTGTAAAAGCCCATGTCACCCTCACGAGCTTGAAGTTAACAAAAACACATATCGGCTCCATAAACAAGTGTCGTCTATTGCTATTATTACATGGTGGCAGCGAAGGATCGGGCAAGTGTTTTGTCAAGCTTTCGCACTAGAATGAAGGCTGAATTTGATCCGACTGGATGGAACAAATCTAACGAACGACACTGCTGGCCGGACACAATCCGCCATTTTCACACGTGAGTACAGTACACAATACATGTATAGCAACGTTACGTGTATTATCGCATACCGTGTAGACCACATAGAACTGTGCAATTACAACTACACATCGACCGATCTTCGCATATTTTACAACGCTAGGAACACTATCGCTGTATATTAACACAATGGCTGATACGATACCTCATCCTAAGATGGACTGGAGCCATCCAGATCCCCCTCAAGCCTACAAAGAGTTTAAACAAACGGAAAATATGTGGTTTAAGGTCAAGAACATTACACCTGAAAAACAGCACAACTACATCATTTTGTGGGCAGGTAGCGAGGGGCTCAGGATTTTTAACACCTGGGGCCTCACAGATAATCAGCTCACTGATCCCACAAACATATGGGATAAGTTTTCGAAGCATGTACAGCCACATGAGAACTTTAGGATCCACAGGCTGGAATTTCAGCGATACAAACAGAGTGATGTGGAGACAGTGGATGATTTTTACACACGGTGTAAAGCAAAGGCCATGAATTGCCAATTCAAGGAAAATGCTGAACTTGAGGAACGCATCGTAGAGGTACTAATTTCAGATATCAAATACACACAAACACAGAAAAAATTGCTTGGCAAAGATGACCAGTTGAAATTGCAGGATGCTCTCGACATATGCCGTACACATGGCTCAACTTGGCAACATCGGACACGATGCCAAGGTAGATATCGTAAAACTTCGAGGTCAATGTAAGAACTGTGGAGGAACTCATCCGTAGAAGCCGAAAGACAGGTGCCCAGCATACGGCACTACATGCAAAAATTGTGGTAAAACTGGACAATGGCAACATGTATGCCTCAGTTCTGCTGGCGCAGGACAAAACCCGCAACAGAGACGCAATCCACGACCTCGACTTCGCGGATCGTACATGAGGAACAACACTCCAAAACCGCGTGAACGTCAACATGAGGTACACTACGTTCAGCAAGATGACATGACGGATATGACAAGTTAGTTTGAGAGCATGAGTTTTGAAACAGTCACAATCACCCAACAGATCGATGGCATATACATTACCAACAACAAGCGCGTAGACAACCGCCATGAGGTGTACGCATCGCTGAACACCAAGCTCAAACAACGACCAGGCAACCATACGCTAAAGGCAAAAGTCGACACAGGTGCGCAGGGGAATATCATCCCTCTTCGTGTATTTCGACGCATGTACCACACGTTGTTGGACGCAGAAGGATTTCCCAAACCTGGAACTACAACTCCACGAAATGGGATCCTCACAGCATACAATGGCACAAATATTCCGCAGCATGGTAGTATAACAATACCATGCAAATCCAATAGTGGTGAGTGGATAGATGCAGAGTTTTTCATTGCTGACGCGACAGGGCCTGCAATCATTGGGCAGCCAAGTTCACGTGCACTTATCTTCGTCACGCTTAACTGTGCCATACGTACTACCGCAACGCATACGTCAACGTCCAACGTCACAAATCCGAGGCCCATACGCAACAAGGGAGACCTCAAAGCCCAATATCCAGATCGATTCACTGGAATTGGCAAGATTCCTGGTCAATTTCACATTACACTGCATGAGGACGCGTAACCTACCGTACAGCCGCCTCGCAAATACCCCATCCAACTCAAGGATGAAATGAAAGCCGAACTTGACAGGATGGAAGAATTGAGCGTTATAAAGAAGGTAACAGAGCCCACAGACTGGGTATCATCGCTCGCGTTCAGCAGGAAAGCTAATGGCAAGCTCAGAATATGCCTAGACCCGAAGGATTTGAAAAAATCAACAAATGTAAACTTGCTAGATGGATGATATATCGTATACCCATATGTAATCCCTTATATTTTAGTGGCTGTTGGCCTTGTTTAGGGTGACTGACAGTAAATAAAAAAAAATAAAAAAATAAATTTAAACAAAATTAAAAAATAAATAAATAAATAAAAACATATATGCAAGATATCAGATAAACTTATGTTAGAAGTGATACATGTAATGTGGCCCCGGAACTGGTGGTGGGCACCAGTGGAGTGATTCTTGAAGGCGTCTGGCTCCAAGACATGTAACACATCTAGAAGTGCACCTGAACATTCCCTGTTGGATAGGAGGAATGGAACTGTCATTAAAGGGAGAGAACTCAGCTCGGACAAGGGGGCAATCATAGGCTCATCGGGTATTGCACGTTGGAGGCGATCTGAGGTGTGGAGGATTTGGTAGTTAGCACTGGTAATCTGACGTAGGGTAGAGAGGGATAGTAAGTGACAATATGGTTGTGGGATGGTTGTGGGCTTCTCAGAAAGCACCGATAGCCTAGGCATAGACTTGAATTTCTTGATGAACACCCGTGAACTGTGACCTCTAGACATCAACACGAGGTGCTTCTTGAGTACTGTGAATGAGGCAAAAAGTCAAAGTCATTAGAGCGAATTCATCGTAGTCTGAGGGCCTGGCTATAGGTTATGTTGGTCTTATAGTGCCAGGGATGACAACTAGTGGAGTGAAAATATTGGTGCTTATCTGTGGGTTTGACAAATAAATCAGTAGTTACGCCTTGTTCCTCCTTAGGAATGACGACATCAAGGAAATGGGTCTCTGTGGTTGAGTACTCGGAAGTGAATTTGATAGACCTGTGGAATGAATTCATACGGTCAACAAATCTGGTTAGACAATCTTCGTCACTGGTCCAAATGAAGAATATGTCGTCGAAATAGCGCCACCAAATCCAAGGTCGGCATGGACTCCATCTCTGTTGAAATTAACAGTGAGTTGATACAATTGGATGTTCTTAAAGGTAGGGTATAGATCAGGTGACTTGTTTACACTTTGCGAGTACCAGGGCGTTTTCCCGCCGGGCAAAAGTTTGTGACGGTATTTGTATGCAGAGATCATTTTCTACATCCCCTTTTGGATGTGCAACTGTGTTTATATTGTGAGTTAATCCTCTGTGGACCTAATTCTTGCTAGTTGAATCTTCATAAGAAAATAGGCACAATAAGCTGTCGAAATAATGATGAAACACATTGCGAACCGGCTGCTGCTTCAAACCACACACCAACTCCTCAATTTAATAATAATAATAATAATAATGTGTGGACTTATATAGCGCACGTATCCACCAACTAAGTGATCCTCAAGGCGCATTCTTTTTTACGTGCATTACACAACACACGGGACCTACGGCTTTACGTCCCATCCGAAGGACGAAGCAATTATGGTTAAGTACCTTGCTCGAACCCACACCCTGCTGCTGGCAACACCAGAACTTGAGTTCGGTGCGCTAGACCGCTCGGCCACGACACTCCGTATGATATTGACACCTTTTTGTCGTCATATCCCATTGTGTGATCTTCTATTCATACCGTATAGCTTTACCACAAGCGGCTGCATCTACAACTTCCCACACTCCTATTGGCTTTACTAGATTGGTGCCTATTTTTAATTGACTACTTTTCCCCCACTTGTTTGGATACCTCCCCATGATCCGTTGCTTTCCCTTTTCCCTATAAATGGATGTGTTTTTTATGTTTGTATTTTGTCAAAGCCTCTGATGAAGGTCCGGTTTGGATCGAAAGCTAAGGTCACCCTCCCGATTTAATTTTTATATCTTCAGGTCATCAGGATTTCCTGCCTGTAGCTCAGCGGTTGCAACAGATCTTCACCTGTCGTAGTCACTATTTACTGTTGTTGTATCCCTCCGTGGTGATCCCCTTGAGTTACCTGTTTGTGTTTTATATGTTTGTCTCTTATCCATTTTACTCCCTATTAAATTTTATTTATCCAACCTCTACTCTCCACAGCTATTTGTATCAACTTATACTCTCTTTAGGTTTTTGTATCAACCTGTTCTCTTTTCAGGTATTTGTATCAACCTGTTCTCCTTTCAGGTATTTGCTTTAGCCTGTTCTCTTTTCAGGTATTTGCTTTAACCTGTGCTCTTTTCAGGAATTTGTTTTAACCTGTTCTATTTTCAGGTATTTGCTTTAACCTGCTCTTTTTTCAAGTATTTGCTTTAACCTGTCCTTTTTCAGGTATTTGCTTTAACCTGTTCTCTTCACAGCTCTTTGTAATAACCTGTTATCTTTTCAGGTATTTGTTCTAACCCGTTCTCTTTTCAGGTATTTGTTTTAACCCGTTCTCTTTTCAGGTATTTGTTTTAACCCGTTCTCTTTTCAGGTATTTGTTTTAACCCGTTCTCTCCACAGCTCGTTGTAATAACCCGTTCTCTTTTCAGGTATTTTTTTTTTTTTTACGGAATTCGCCCCACACAAGGCCAATGGCCACTCCAAGGTGGGGGCTACTACGACTCCACACTGAAGAAACCAGCCCCTCGCACCGAAATAAGACAAGTTAATAACCAGCCTCTTCACGGTGCAAATAGGACTGGGAGGGGGTAACTAGTCCAGAACAAGGCAGTTGTTAAACTGCCTCTGCCCCTATAAGCAATTATGGTTAAGTGTCTTGCTCAAGGACACAAGTGTCACGGCCGGGATTCGAACCCACATTCTGCTGCTAAAACCAGAACTTGAGTCCGGTAAGCTAGACCGCTCGGCCACGACACTCCACGAGTGTTAACCCGTTCCCTGTTCAGGTATTTGGTTTAACTCGTTCTCTTTTCAGGTATTTGTTTTAACCCGTTCTCTCCACAGCTCTTTGTATTAACCCGTTCTTTTCCAGGTATTTGTTTTAACCAGTTCTCTCGAAAGCTCTTTGTATTAACCCGTTCTCTTTTCAGGTATTTGTTTTAACCCGTTCTCTCCACAGCTTTTTGTATTAACCCAATCTCTTTTCAGGTATTTGTTTTAACCCGTTCTCTCCACAGCTCTTTTCAACCCTTTTTTATACATATAATGTATATTGCTTTCTCTATGTTATCGCGTATTATGCCTTTTCTAAACGTTGCGCAAACTTAAGGAAGACAGAGTACGTTACCTATCTCACCTTGATAACTACCGTTTCAATCGTTTATCCCGTATTCTCCCCAAGGGTCTCAAAATCAAATGCAGCCCCTCCTTTGGGGACCTAGACCCCGCATTCAGTAAGAAATGGAATGACACACTAACCAAGACTTCCTTCCATTCACTTGAACTTCTCGAAGTCCAATGCCTAAAATGCATTGACAAGCAGTCACTTGATATCTTCCAACATTATAGGTCCTATGAAATATTTTTGTTTTCATTGTACACAATAAAGTATGCCTACTGGAACATATATTTGTCATTTGTAAGTTTTTCCCAACACGTTTATACCATAACAATATTAATGTTTAAATTTAGGGGGTGCTTTTCGACACGCCCATATCCCCCCATTCGCATACAATTCGTGACGTACACTGAGGCGATTCCCGATCTGCGATCCACAGCACTTGCCCAAGTATGCGTCGTATACAGCGTACACTGCATGCAGAGTGTTGCTAGAGAAAAAGTTTCCTAAAGTTTTCTGTCAGGTTTGAAGTTTATTATTTTCGATAATGCCATCGAGGTGTGTCGCTGCAGGTTGCAGCAACACCACCAAAGACGGTGTTAGTCTACACCGATTTCCGTCTGATCCAAAATACAGACGTATTTGGACGGCTAATGCCCCAGTCACACTGGAGGATACGACAACTTACAACAGGTTACGATCGTCTGCGACTGGAAATTACAAGGAATCGTAGAAAAGTCCTGCGACAAGTCCCGGGTGGTTGCGGGTGGTCTTGGGTAGTCGCAAGACCGAATTCGGTCTTGGGGAGGTTTTCGATCATGTTCAAAAACCTGGCTGCGACCAAACTGGTCGTAGCTGATCGTAGGTAGGTCTTCAATAGTAGTGCGATGGTCGTGCTACAAGTCTTGGGTGGTCTTACGTAGTCGTGGTTCATCGTGGGACTATCCAGTCGTCCAACAGTCGCACGACTATTCGCACGACTTGTTGTGCGAATGCACGACCAGTCACGACCAGTCGCACGACCAGTCGTGACTAGTCGTAGGACTGATCCTTGACAATCGTAGGTAGTCTTGGGTGATCGTACGACAAGTCCCTCAAGGTCTTGCGACCAGTCGTGCTATCAGTTGGCTACAAGTCGCAGACCAGTCGGGGACAGGTCTTATTGTGTGACTGCTAGGCCGACATCGCAGAAAAAACCTACGACCGGGCCAAGACCGCCCTAGGTCGCACGACTGACATGGTCGTAGGCAATCGCAGCTCCAATGTGACTGGGGCATTAAGTGAAGCTGACCAGAGCGAATTGGTCGGGACCGACGGAACACTCATTCATATAAAGTGCACACTTCAAGCAGACATGCTTTGAACTGGGCCTTCACAGCCAGTTCGGTATGGCTTATAAGGCCATGCTGCTACCAGATGCAATTCCAACCATATTTCCGCTAAGTAAGAAGGCTGGGAAGGCTCCAACCAAGAAGAGAGGTGCTTTTTGAAAGCGAGAAAGACTCGGGGTAAGTGGCCATTTAGTTATACTCCCATGAATAACACCGTAATGTTAGCACTGCCTTCGGTGTGAGTTCCGACCGCATGATGGGGGTTGCGCTGCGTTTCACGGTACATCCGTGGCTGGGTTAACGCTGTTCGAGTGTGCAAGTCTTGTGTAAACACGTTGCCAGCATGTTGTAAAGCTTATATCCTTTAGGTCAATATGAGTTAAGTCTAATTTCCATACAATCTATGATACAATGGGGCTTAGTGTTTATTACCCGATCAAAGTCTGGCACCAGACCACATACCGCCTATCTCCACGAAAAATTAATGTATAGAAATTCTCTGCATTTGTGTACGTCACGAACGTTTCGTTAAAACTTCGACAATTCGGGGGGTAAATTTTTGATTATTAGATAAACCATTAATAATCCACTCGATTAAACAAACATTTAACATTGTTTTTAATTCATACCAAACAATATCACAACACCAAAAAACAAAGTTTGGTAAATACACTCTTCACAGGACCTTTAACGACCTTCGTTCCTCCCTACAACGCCAACAGCACAAGAAACGCTGTAATGCCCAGGCTAACCATAAGAAATACATCTACAGGCGTTTCCATAAGATCACCACTAAACCCTCTGGTGACAATTATATATATATATATATATATATATATATATATATTAATGACCGAAATTCCAACAAAACATTTTTAGGGAAGATTAATACCAACATCAAAATTCAGTCATTAAAATTCGACCATTTGATTAATTTTAAATTTACCTTGAATGGCATTTCTTGTTTCAATATTAACAATTTAGTTTGACATCTTTTAAACATCATTTTAAGCCTGGAATTTGTTTCTTTTGTTCTCGTTAGGGGCGCTATACCCATGACATGACATTTGGCACAAATGTCTTCAGTACTATATCCAACATTTTGGGTTATTTAGTTCCAAAACATGATTGTTTAAAAGATTTTGACCCAAAATTGTGAAAAAGTACAATAAAGGCAGGTATAATAACATCCATGGTACTATTCATGTCAATGTATATATTGAGCAAAACAAATCTGAAAAAAAACTTTTAAAAATCATGTATTGGGAAAAAATACAACATATTGCATTTAAACGTATTGGCGGCTATATTGTTTCAATTGGTTTCAAATGTCGTACAGTATCAAAAATCTAGTATTTCTTTTACAAAAAAGTTGAAATTCACTTGAACCTATTCAAAATAAACGGTTGGAAAATGATTTCAGGATCTTAACCACAGTATTTTTAATAAGGACCAGAAAGTCTCCCCAAAAAATATTGAATTGGCAACATGCGTGAGAAAAATATTTGGCTAAAATCCATCGGGAATTGAATTAGGCAAGAGCTTCAGTGTTTGTAGCAATTTGCATGTTTGAAGTTATTCAGGTTGATCACATACTGTACACATGTGTATACCGTTCTGTTCTGTGAATGCATATAAAAGTATCAGGCTGATTATAAAGGTGTCGTGGTGCTAGACCACAATTCTTATTCAGTGTCTATAGTTCATTCCGGGGGTCCAAGGCCAGCTTATAAAATGTAATTTTATTGAGTCCATTTTGGAAAATTATTTCAGGATCTTAACCACATTAATAAGGACCAGAAAGTCTCCAAAATAAATATTGAATTGACAGCATGCGTGAGAAAAATATTTGGCTAAAATCCATTGGGAATTGAATCAGGCGAGAGCACAGTAAAAATCCACAGAGGCATGTATTAAAAACGTATTCTTATCTTGGTCAGAGGTTATCCTTTATAATTATAAATGGTTGAAAATCTATCGTTCAAAATAAAGAAATATGGCATAATTGGAAAACAAGTCTGTTAAAATGATTGGATGGATTATTGCATTGGTAATCCCCAAAAACATCATTGGAACGTGGGATAAAAACACCTGTTCTGAAGGATTTGAGTCCCTGCCAATGTTTGTTAATTTCCATTTTGCGGGGAGAATTATTGGAAGGCCGCCAGTGGCCACTGAGTGATGTACCATAAATTATTTTGAAAGATAATTCTAAACGTTGGCCTGTCCTAACCGTTCCCCAGGCCCCTCTGAAACTGAGCAAAAATAACAAATTAAAAATAAAGCAATCATTTGGGTTTGAAACATTAATTCGAGGAAACAAAATTAAAAACATTATTATTAAGAAAATTTAGAGAAATTTCAAACCATTTTGGAATAATGTTGCGAAAATGTTGTGCCAGTTTTAGAGAATGTTTTATATAGTTTTAGAGAATCATTAACTCCACTGGTTACAAAGAAACATACTCAAGGCTATATGTTTTAAAAAAATGCTTCCAAATGATGGGAGAAAAACCAGGACCTTTTCTAACGTCCCCCTTGCCCCTTGCTTCCACCATCGGTGTTATTGTTGATTTCAAATATGGCCATTAAAATTCTCCCTTTCCCTCCCCTTGTAGTGTCCAGCGTCCTCCCTTCAGGCTTCACGTTTGTAACTGAGTCTTGTAACTGAGTCATTTTTGAAATCGAAACTGCAAACGAATTTTTATTTACAACCCTTTTTAAGATAAAGACTTATGCATACTATGGGGATAAACACTTTGCATCAATTGACCATGCAGTTGTATGAACGTTTGCACTTTGCTCAGAAACATATGGAACAATTTTCATGATGCTGGTATCATATACATATTCTTACTTCCAGCATTCTATGTAAAGATTGATCTTAAACCTGATAAGGTTATGAAGAGTTTAATATAAATAAGAAACTATGATAATTTGGGGAGATTAAATTCTCAAATTAGTTTAGCTTCAGTGTTTCTAGAAATTTGTTTTGGTATGTTTGAAGTTCTTCAGGCTGATCACACACTGTACACGTGTATATCAGAGTATCAGGCTGAGAATCAAGAGTATCACTATTCTTATTCAGTGTTTAGTTCATTCCAGTTCAAACTCGTTAATACCAATTGCTATGTCTTTTTTGGCATATTCTTTGGGCTGTTGTAGATGACTTTATAATGCAATACAAATTAGGTATGTTCAAGTGGTTTTCACATGGTAGAATGGCATAGCATGGCAATTTGTGGATTGGAATATTTGTGTACATTTTGTATATCCACTCAAGTAAGTTGCAACGGGCAACTTTAACAGACTGAATGTATGATTTCCTTGGCAACATATAGTGTTTTGTCGCGTTATATGATTGACAGTGTTAAAATTCAAACTTGATATCTCTTTTATTGTAAGGTTTATTTATTTGTCAATTGACGTAATGGTTGCCCTTGATAACTGGCTCGCCTATACCATTTTGACTGTACCATAATTATTGATATCACCAGTTGAATGGATTGTTTTATTACTGGCATAGTAATCAAGCAAGCACGGCAATTAATAATCAAGCAATTAATGCTATGCAGTCCAATAAGGAAAATATATATCATGTACACGTATTCCGATTGTTGTATATCGGTTTTGAATTGAGACCAATTGAGACACATGAAGTACAAACTATACTGAACAACAACATAAACGCAAGTCCGAGGACAGCAAAAGAAACGCAAGTCCAAGGACAGCAAAAGAAACGCAAGTCCGAGGTCTTGTCAAGTTTTCAAACAGAAGACAAACCATTTTAATTCTAATCACTCATTTAATGAAAAATGCTTTCAATTTGTGAGCTGAAAGTGACTGTTGAAATTGTTGCTGATGAAATCAAAAAGCTAGTTTACAATCGACTTAATGTTGATAAAATATAGACCATGCACTGAGTTCACTTCAATTTACATGACGATAGCTTCTGTCAAAATCACACAAGGCAATTCAATGGCGGTTCTACAGTCATTAAATATTAATTGGAGGTTAATTTGTTCATAAAATAGTCGTAGGGGTCTTAACCTAAAACATGTAAAAGAAATTATATCTGGCACATACACAAATGACCCATTTTGGCGCACTTTGGTTTCACCCTGGTCCACTGTGAGACGGTTGGTAGACGATGGAAGGACGGATTGCAGAAAGATAGCCCGACAGACAAACAGACAAATAGCCCCTGTGACCGACCGAACGGACAGACAATTACTCACCTTGACCGTTATTACAAGGATTTATTGATTTGTTATCATTGCAGTACGTAGTACGAGTTGATCCATGCTGAATGTCGCATCCCATCTGAGGAAGAATATACACTTGGTTAGTGTTTAAGTGATCATCATTGCATCATACAAAACAACCAAAGATGTATACCGCCCGTGTGTTTCGATAATTTACGGGCATTTTTCAAAAATCGGAACATTGATCACATTCATTTTAGAAAAGAAAACGAATATTTTAAAATGATATTATTTCATACAATATATGGCGTTCAGTAAGTTCAGTAAACTTTCGAGAAAAAAAAAAGATTTCGGGACATAATACAGTAAAACCATTCTTATCATGGTTATTTTATCATCTAGTCAACAATAAGTTTTGAAAACATTATACCAGAAAATCGAAATTGAAAGATGATGATGATGCCAGAGGATGCCAGATGATGTGATGGTGATAATGGTGATGACGATGATGGTGATGGTGATGATGGTGATGGTGATGGTGATGGTGATGGTGATGGTGATGGTGATGGTGATGATGGTGATGATAATGGTGGCGATGGTGGTGGTGGTGGTAATAATGGTGATTGTGATGATGGTGGCGATGGTGGTGGTAATAGTATGATACTGATGTCGATAACGGTGATGATAACAATGATTATGATGGTGATGATGGCGATGATGATGACGATGATGATGATCTTGTTTCTAAACAAGCTTTGACAAAATTGAATGAACTCAACGCCACTTTCAATTTGAATGAACTGATTTTGGTTATGAATGATAGTTAAGGTCATTCGAATACTCAACAAATACAATTTAATGTTGATGTAAAGGAATATAAATCTCAAAATGAAATTGACTAAGCTGGATGTAATATTCTGAAACTGACCAGGAAAAACCTATATGCCTATAGTATATATTGTTTTGTTATTTCCACTTGAAAGGTGCTGTTAATGCCAGCGGGGTTATGTCATTTACATTACACAGTAATTCCAACATTTGGACCCCTCCCTTCATAAGGCCTGGATCTGCCCCTGATGTAGACAAATACAAAGTTAATACAATTTATATAATAGATAGAACTGAGGTATATTGGGATGATCACAGCAAGAAACAAACATCCATATACACGATGCAAGCAGGCAAAAAATCATACATACATCAGCTTCGATAAAGGTATAGATTGACCCTTGCTGCTCGACCAAATACCGGCCACAAACATTGAAGTGTGAGGCGTTGTTGAATTCACACAGATGGGTCTTAGACCAGTAGTTAGCCGACTGACAATTCGTTGAATTCAGGCAAGCTAGATGACAGAGCTTGTGGTTTGTAGTAGTAGTGGATGAGAAATTCATGTCCACCAAGGCAACATCCACTATTCCACACCATTTTGCAATGGATGTTTTCCCGTAAGCCGCCGATACTTGCGACAGCGCATAGAGAATTAGTACGAAGATTTGAAAAAATCCCAAGTTGTCCTGCGCCATTTCAAAGCAAACAAAATACGTTGGTAGGCCTATATACGTGTATTCTGTATGTTATATATGTTACACAATTAACTACAAGAACACGCAATAAGCTCACCAAGATCTTTGTGTTTCAATACTGAAAAAAGAATAGGCCTATACTGTTCACCTATTTAATAACGTTTTCATCAGAAAACCGTTTATGCTCCGATCTAAAACCATGCACACTGAGCGCACACTTATAGCTCCGCCTCGTCCGTGTAAACAGACACGCTGCATACACAGTGTGGGCAAGGACACAGCGAAGGCATTATCATTGAGGTGTGAGGGGAGAGGGTAAGGGACAGAGGAAAGGGAGGGAAGGCGGGTCGTCACCAAATTAAGTTGTATCCTCCGTTGCAGCTCTAATCCCCTACTCCTTAGTAGGGGATTACTTACTCCTTAGTTCTGTGACTGTTCCATTTGTCTGTTCCTGTGTTCATATTCTTGTTCTTTGTTTTCTCTTTATTTTATATCAGACCTCTATACACAAGCCTTGGCTTTCAGAATATGCCTTCAGACTTATTTTTTCTGGCTTCCATGCGCATACTTGTCTTGCTTGTTTTTCATATAATTATATATTTCACATCAACAGAATGTGCTATTCTTTTCCTTCACGAAAGCATGGAAATAAATGTAAAATTGTACCCTATCCTTTTGACGGCAGCCATTTGTCGTGTACTTACATAATCATAATTATGTACACAAAAAGTATAATGTCTAAAATAATATAAGTATGCATTCAGGAGCTGCAGAAAGACTCATCAAACAAATAAGGATATTTCCCTTTACGTCACCATTATCATGTTTTGATTATCCTGTTCGTTGCTTTATGTACCTTCATAAAATGAACCTTCAAAGAATAAATCTACTGCCTCTTAATTAAAGACAGTCAGAGTATTCTCTCATAAAAGACCAGGCGAAATGAAACCTATGCATTTATCATAATGTTTCTCGAACAATTAAAGATGACCGCCCGTATTTTTCGCTATTTCAGCAATTCCCGGAAATGTCCTTTTCCCATTGGAACATTGCTATATTGGAGAAAGTGAAAACAATGCTTTAAAAGGACAAATTTCTCGAATTACTTTTGATAATCATGGTTCTATGCAGTAAATATTTATCGAAATGAATTTCTGGTAGGTCCTCTCATAAATTTATTTTGGCACTGTTTTACTGTTAAATTACACTACTGACAAATATATCATTTAAAAGTGTTTGTTTATCTTTCTAAAAACGAAATTATCAATGTTCCAATAAAAACTAACAATTGCCAGATAAACAGTGGTGATACATCTTTAATACTTATACATTGTTTACAAACACCCTGAAACAATTTGTTGTTTTACGGAAACAAAGAAAGAAGAGAACTGTCAGTAACAAGAGTTTTCTAAGTTGACATTGTTAAGGGGCTCAAGCCTATACTTGGACATCTCATTCTATATACGGTAGGCGCCCAATCTCGCCCAATCTTGCCCCCACCACCCAATAAACTCAAACCAGATGATGAGCCGACCGTGCTCTGAACACAAATTCCACAAAGAGCATCACCAATGGCATAGCATTAACATATACCAGAATGACGGAGGCTACGTCATAACTGCCACTGTGCAATACATTAACGAGAAAATAAAGGGGGAAACATGATAATCATAAATTAATTTGATATATTGAGTAAATAACTACGTATATGTGAGTAACATTGACTTAAAAATCGACTTGAACGGCGTTAAGAATTAGTTCAAGATGTATCGCTCGTATTTTTAACTATTCTAAAAATATTTGTTTTCATCGGAACATTGTTAATATCCTTTTTAAAAGTAAACAAATGCTTTTTAGTGAGATATTTCATGGAATACAAATGAATTTATGACGAGACCCACATTAAAATTATTTTGGGCATAATTTACTGTAAGACCATGCTTCTCATGATTATTTTGAGAAATGTTTAATTCCAAAGCATTTGTTTTGCTTTCCCCACGTAAAATAGCAACGATGAAAAAAGGACATTTTCGGAATTTGCCGTACAAATCGCCAAAACCACGCGCGATACATCTTTAATTTTGGTGATGAATTCATTCAGTATGTGTTCCAAGATTGCTGATATATATATTTATTAATAATTGTTTTATTTTTATTAATTTTGTTGGAGTATAAGTATAATCAAAATTAATAATGAGCGTTTTGAGGACTAAGATTGTGAAGTATTCTGGCTAATGATGCAGATGTGAGTAGGCCTCTTACCTGGAGTTGCCCTTGTCCCCGTAAGGAACCGCCTTATTGACATCTGAAACTGTTTGATTCAAAGTCTGTCTTTAATAAATGTCACGGTCACATCGTGCTGGCAGTATAATAAAAGCCTGTTTACTTATACGTATAGGCAAGGCGGTTTACACGGTGAAGTTCACCCGAATAATAGGAAAGGCGAAATGCCTATAGGCCCTCATGGCGGTTACCTTCCTGTACCATCAAATATTAATTAAGTCTATTATTTTTTAACTTATTTTCAGTTTTGCAACAGCATGGTTTGGCTTTCATTTAATTTTTCATGACCATGAAACTTTCAAGGTCTCGCTCATCATCATCATAATAAGCCCTATATAATGTATCACTTGAAGGGAGCGTTACAATTATTGCAATATTACGGGTTTCACTTATGTAAACAGCTGCATACAGTCTGCATACATGGGAAGAATTGAACCGAATTGTGGAATCACCCTCACTGACACACTCCGTACTTTTCTCATTTTCCCTTTAGTCCAATGTCTTACCATCAAAAATACTCCTGGGAACATGACAATGATAAGCATCCTGGTTACCCTGATCATTTAACTATTACACATGTGTGATATTAAAGAGTACAAGACTTAAAGAAGCAGACAATTTTATTTGTGTGAATTGTTTTATGTAGCTGATTTATGTATTTTAACAAAATCAAAATAATACCAAACACCTTTACGAAATATGTATAACATAAAATAGTATGTAGCAATCAATGTACCGTTTGATTCTTTACTTGAACCATGCATGATAAAAAAGAAAAGAACAACTATGATAGGTTTATAATAGCCTATGTCATAAAAAGTATGAGTAATTAAGTGCACCCTCCCCCAAAATCAAAACCAAAACCAAAATAACAAACTTTTTGGATTGTTATTTTAAAATTGTTTCCTTTTTCTTATGCTTTCAAAGGAAAACAGGGGAACAATACCAATTCGTCCAAATTTTTATCCTGTTTTAACACGGCACCCTGTGGTAGTGTTAGACTTCATTATGTCCTTCAAAAGAAGGACATGGTGCTATGATTAACAGTGGTAAAGCATGTACGATTGCTCAGCTTTTGTATCATGAATGCACAGATAACTTGCATTTGTTTGCTTTTTTAATACAAAAACTGTAGATTCCCATGACAAACTTATTTAATTGGGCATCTAAAGAAAGAACCCAATACAATGTACACATAATCTCGCATGTACATGTATATCAGCAAATATCACAATGTAATTAGGTGTTCGAGCTATAGCGCGAATACCTCTTGTTATTGTTCGTTTTTTTAGGTATTCGAGCGACCACAATATTTTCACAATCTTTGCACCATCTGAAAGATCTTGAGTTATGCGATCTTTCGTACACACGTGTGACCCTAATCTGACCTCTCCTTACGGTTGAAACCGGAAGTTGAGTATTTCAAAAAATCATATCTCATGAACCACAGAAGATATTTTCACAATCTTTGCATCATCTTAAAGATCGTGAATTATGTCACATTTCGTACACAGAAATGACCCAATTTGACCTCTCCTTTCAGTCGAAAACGGAAGTTTAAATGAACAATTATTCAGAAGTACTATTCTTTATGCACAGCCAATTTCGCGTGTGGACGGCCTTGAAGTTCAAGAGGCATATACAGTGTATACACTGTATATGCCTATATACACTGCAGTATCTAATTATAATAAATTATAATACATTACGTTTCGTTGTCGCCAGCACCTTCGTGTCCACACAGTTTACGGTAATTTCACTATCGTTGTCCTTTATTTTGAGCTGTCATTTTTGTACACCGTTTTGGAATTGTTAACGCTTGTTCTAAATCTAAGAGTGAATTCTAACAGATCATTTTGTTTTTGGCATTCATGACTTCAATTAACTCATCGTGAAATATGATGCTTCACATCTTTTCGCGACTGTTGCAGTCAAATTTACAGTCATCGATGCGCAGAGGATATTTTAAAGAATTTATTTCTACTTTTTGCTTTCGTTTATGGGCAATCAATTTCATGACAGCAGTTTTCCCAATGCGCCCTTGACAAAAGTTTTTCAGGCACTGTCGTTAATTTAAATACAAAATCAATTAAATTTGATTTTGAAACAAGAGATCTAGATCTTCTTTTTAACTTATGTATTTTATTTATTTTCTTTTTATTATTTTATCAACTTAATTAAATTTAATTTTGCAAATGGAATAATGTGTATAATTTTTAAACGAAAAGCATCAATAAATTTCCCACAGTGATTGTTTAATAAACAATGTGGCAAAAAAGAGTCTAGAAAAACAAAATGTTGGTAAATTGTTATTTCTAAATATTGGTTTTGGTTAGCCGGTTAACAGATTTGTAAATGGTCAGTAAATTTTGTTTCATTTTAATTTATGTAATAACCAAATGATATGTTTCATTATATTTTTATTCTTTGATATCTAAAACAGCAAAAATAAATAAATAAATAAATAAATTAAAAAGATTAAGGCCTAAACATTTTTGTGGTACACAACCTTAAAACTTAACACAAAGTTAGACCTTAACATGTTGTTGTATCCTAGGTTGTGACGTCATGGTGACATCATCAGATATCGAATTACACTAAACGAAAGTTTAGTATTTCAAAAAATCATATTTCATGAACCACAAAAGATATCTTCACAATCTTTGCAGCATTGTGTAGATCTTGAATGATGTGACATTTCGTACACAGACATGATCCCAATCTGACCTATCCTTCCGTTCGAAACCGCAATTAGTTTAATATTTCAAAAATCCATATCTCATGAACCATAGAAGATATTTTCACAATCTTTTCATCGGCATCTCAAGGATCTTGAACTGTGTCACATTTCGTTCACAGACATGATCCTAATCTGACCTTTCCTTCCGGTCGAAACCGGAAGTTAAGTGAAAATATTGAGAAGCACTATTCTGAAGCACGGCCTTTTCCACACATATCATTTGTGCGCACATACAACACGAGGCAGTAGTCTTAAGTCGAGTCGCACGCCGAACTGAACTTCATAGCCATATTAGACTAAATTAATGTATTTTAAACAACTTTAGGTGATGACTTCATAATATAATGAACAACCAAACGCCCTGAGTTTGTTGTTTGTACCTGTAGTTTTTCTTCTTCTTCTTGCAGAGTTCACAGAACCTTAAAACTTAACACATAGTTAGACCTTAATATGTAGTTGTATACTAAGTTGTGACGTCATGGTGAGGTCATCAGATATCGAATTACACTAAATCAAAGTTTAATATTTTCAAAAAATCATGAACCACAAACGATATTTTCACATTCTTTGCACCATGTTATAGATCTTCAGTTATGTGATTTTTCGTTTACAGACGTGATCCCAATCTGACTTCTCCTTCCGGTCGAAACCGGAAGGTTAATGAAACAATATGCTGAATTACTATTCCCTATATGTACAGATAGCCCATATCGCGCGTGCACAGAGTACGTACACACAGCACGAGGTCTTACTGTTTACGTGTTATTAATATATCTCGTACATGTACACGTACATTGTATACAGAGTCTAATATACAACGTAACGGAATGAAATGAGCGTGGAAAATTTCTCCTTTTTAGGTGTTCGAGCTATAGCGCGAACACCTCTTGTTATTGTTCGTTTTTTCACTTTTTCTTCTCCTTCTTCGTCTTCTTCTCAGTGAGACTTATCCAACAAAAAAGGATAGTTGCAAAGCTCACAGCACCTTAAAACTTAACACACACTTATACCTTAACATGTAGTTGTATCCTAGGTTGTGACGTCATTGGGAGATCATCAGATATCGAATTAAACTAAATCAAAGTGTAATATTAAAACAAAAAAATATCTCATGAACCACAAAAGATATTTTCACAATCTTTACATCATCTTAAAGATCTTGAATTGTGTGACATTTCGTTCGCAAAAATAACCCCAATCTGACCTCTCCTTACGGTCGAAACCGGAAGTTGAATATTTAAAAAAATCATGAACCACAGAATATATTTTCACAATCTTTTCAACATCTTAAAGATCTTGAACTATGTCACATTTCGTATTTAGACATGACCCCAATCTGACCTCTCCTGAATTACTATTCCCTACATGTACGAATAGCCCATATCGCGCGTGCACAGAGTACGTACACACAGCACAAGGTCGTAATGTTTACGTGATTAATATATCTCGTATATGTACATGTACATGTACATTGTATACGGAGTTTAATATAGGCCTACAACGTAACGGAATGAAATGAGTGTGGAAAATTCCTCTTGTTTACATGATATTGGTCACAAATGTTCCTTCCTCAAGTCATCACCTCTCAATATAACAAGCTTGAAGAATTACTACAGGTTAAGGTATGACATATACATGTATAGGTCTGTCTGTGGGAAAATGCATGGAAATTTACACCATTTTCATTGAATGCTGCATTTGTACAGTACATGTTCCGCAGTATTACATGAGTATGTGTGTTTTGTATAAAGCGTCAATGAAATTTGTGCTTTGCTCAGACTACTTCGCAGAATCGTGCTTTAAAATAGAACTGGTCAAACTACAGTTACAAAGCTCAACTGTCAGATCAGATGTTGTGCCTACATTATAAGACTTCCCAGTACATCTATAAAAGGTAATTTTTCTTATAATTTTAAGATTAAAATTTGTTGACTTTTAAATATTAAGCACTTCATGTACATATATGGGGTGTCGTGGCCAAGCGGTCTAGATTACCGGATTCAAGTTCTGGTGTGTCGCAACATAATGTGGGTTCGAATCACGGCCGTGACACTTACGTCCTTGAGCAAGACACTTAATCATAATTGCTTCTCTCCACCCAGGGGTTAAATGGGTACCTGTGAAGGCAGAGTTGGTTTGCTCTATATGCGCTAGAAATGGCAGCAATTGAGCTGTATACTCCCCAGGGAGCTGAGATGGTTTCAGGAATGATTTATGAGCCTTATGAGCCTTATGAGCAGGGATAATAATATAATGCGCCTTGAGCACCACTTAGTTGGTGGATACGTGCGCTATATAAATCCACACATTATTATTATTATTATTATTATTATATACGTGTTTTTAAATGAATCGACCAATTTTCTCATTAATACATATTTACTCTAGAGAGACCTGTGACATATGTATTGCACTTAAGTCAATTTATTGTATTCGCATCTTCACTTTTCATCAGATATTTTAGAGATGTTAATAATTTTGGGCCCCAGGCCCACTATCCATTAGGCATACAAATGTATATATTATTTGATTTATAAGCTGTTTTTTATACCTATACTTTTACAGTGTCACATAAAGTAGGTGATGTATGGTCCATGTATTTGTTTCTTCCCTGGCTACTTGTATTTCCCTTGTAGTGAGGAAGTTAATAACCTTAAAATGAGACATTTCACAAATTGATTGTTAGAAGTATGCTAGAAGTTCCAGAATTAGTGTTATTGATGGGGTCATAATAATTCTATTTTTGGCAATACATAGATCTATGTTTTTATTGCAAGAGTATGTGTAAACAAACTTTTGAAATTGAAATCATTTATTTATTATCTTCCAGCGTAAGAAGTGGTGAATGTTGATAACCAATCTTTAGAGGAACCCAAGACACTAGAAGTTACCACTGCAGTGAAATAACCTGATGTGTCCATTATTCATAAAGAACAGTCGTACTTTTAACAAAATGGTCAGAGCACAGATCAGATTTGAAGATTTTAAGATTAGCCATGAGGTGAAATAAGAACTTATCAATATAAGATTTATACTGATGTATTGATGACAAAACTGCAGTATGAATATTGTCAACACTCAGCATTGTACCTTTGGTAAAAATTATTCTGAGACACCTAAGCATATTATTTTGTAAATGTAATTTTGTTAAAAACGTGGCTTGAATTTGAAATCGGGTGAAAAAGGTTCTCAGGCACTGCAGTTAAATACAACATGAATTATTTTTGATTTTGAGGCAAGCGATCCAGATATTCTTTTTAACTTATGTAGTTGATTTATTTTCTTTTTATTATTTTATCAACTTAATTGAATTTAATATTGGCTTTGGTTAGCCGGTTAGCAAATTTCTACATGTAAGTTTAATTTATGTAATAACTACATGATATGTTTAATTATATTTTTAGTCCTATCCAAAAACAGCAAAAATAAATAAATAAATAAAGGCCTATACATTTTAAGCATTATTTGTAAAAGTAAGGTTTTTTTTCATTCATAAAGTGACTATAGTGACTTTCCCCCGCCCCCCAAAAAAGATTCATCACATCATCATAGAGCGCCTCATCTCAGAAATTGAACTAAAGTATTAATGTTATTTTGTTCATCATCATGAGGAAGAATAATTGTGTCATATATATATATATATATATATAGGCTTCAAATTACCTGTTTTAAAAGGGGAACATATTTCCATCTCAGAACATTTCTTTCAGAATTACTTTTGGGAAGTTTTCATTTAGTAATATCACTGAATTGGAAGTTAATGTGTTCAGCATAGCACATTATATATAATTTTTATGTTATATTCTGAAAACTCATATCTCCTACTCTAAAGTAGGTACTACCGTTATTTTCCATGTTCATGATAAAGTATTATTGTTTCACATACACCAGTTTCAACTGACCTGATGTGACCTTTACTTCCGGTCCAAACAGGATCTTCAATTTCAACACATTCTAACACAAAATGTATATGTATTTTGAAGCCTACATTAATATCCTCATGATAACAGACGTCAGAGTCAGACATTTTCAAACATATCATTATCACAGCTAATGGCTAACTTGATTGAACCAGAAGTTAATCTCGAACACCTAGTGTTTGTATTTTAAAACAAACACTAAATTCTAGTTAATTTTAATTTTACTCACGGGCTGGTACACTAATCTGCATCTTAGCATAATACAGAATAGCGGGCACCCGGGCTATGAATGCTAGTGATACAAATAAAGGATTTACCAGTTCGTTGTCGGCCAAGAGGGTGGGTTTTTTGGGTCAGAATCCTCTTTTTGCGTGGGAATTTTTTAGAGTGTGGTTTATTTCTGTTAGAAAGAACTATTTTGATAATAACGTAAGTTAATAATTCAAGATTTTGATAAAATGAAAGCAGCAGCTAATATAAAATGTTAGTTTAATATAAAATATGAAATAAATTAATAACTAGAGATCGGTGTTTTTATTGACAAACACTAGGTGTTCAGGACGAAGTAAAGGTCAATTCGGGGTCAACTTTATTTAAACATTTTTTGACAATTAACGATCTGTACAATGGTGCAAAGATTGCGAATTTACCTCTTGCGGATGATTTTTGTTAATATTAAACTTTGACTTCCGATTTGGACAAGAACTAAAGGTCAAATTAGGGTCACCTTTGTTGTAAAATTGTTTTGACAATTAACGATCTGTACAATGGTGCAAAGATTGTGAATTTCCCACTTGTGGATATTTTTTTTAATATAAAACTTTGACTTCCGGTTTGGACGGAAGTAAAGGTCAAATTTGGGTCACCTTTTTGTAAATATTTTTTGATAATTAACGATCAGTACAATGGTGCAAACAATTTAATTTACCTATTGTGGTTGTTGAGATATTAATTTTGTTAACTATTAAACTTTGACTTCCGGTTTGAACAAGAAGTAAAGGTCAAATTGGGGTCACCTTTTTGTAAATATTTTTGACAATTAACAATCTGTACAATGGTGCAACAATTTCAGTTTACCTCTTGTGGTTGTTGAGATATGACTTTTTTAAATATTAAACTTTGACTTCCGGTTTGGACAGAAAGTAAGGTCAAATTGGGGTCACCTTTTTGTAAATATTTTTGACAATTAACGATCTGTACAATGGTACAATAATTGTGAATTTACCTCTTGTGGTGGTTGAGATATGATTTGTTTAATTATTAAACTTTGATTTATCGTAATTCGATATCTGATGACCTAATAATGACGTCACAAATTATGTTTCATCTACGTGTAAAGTTCTAATCATATGCCAAGTTTCAAGTTCATCTGAAGTTTGCAAGTATGTGTTTTTTGTAGACAATCAATCGTCTGAAGGAGAAAAATATTTACACAAAGGTGACCCCAATTTGACCGTTACTTCCTGTCCAAAGTACAGCACATCACAGCACCCACTCATCGGTATGGTCACTGTCTTGACCTCATGATAACGCGTGAAAATACTTCACCTCTTATCTCGAATATAACTATTCATCCTGGCTTATCTGATCATTATGCAATCATGGTAAATTTGAACCTTAAAAAACCTCCCATACCTACCATTTCTGTAACTACTCGCCACTGGAAAAAAAGTAAATATTAAAGATTTATGTCATGATATTGAATCTCAACTGGAAAATGTAAACCTTGAAGATGGTGAGCTGGATTCTTGTGTCAGTCTATTTGAATCTACTGTCTGTAACATCTTGGATGATCATGCTCCGCAAAAAACTCGAACTGTTAAACTACAATCTGAATCCCCCTGGTTCAATGATGATATCCGTGCTGCAAGGAAAATCCGCCGTCAACTTGAGCGAAGATGGCGTGACAATGGGAAACTTGGAGTACATCGGCAAGAATACTGTGACCAACGTGATATTGTGAAGAACATGATTAACCAGGCAAAAATAACTCACTACTCATCTCTTGTGGAAGATAGCTCTGGTGATCAGAAAAAAATCTTTAACATTGTTGAAAAGATGCTTCATAAACCCAAAGCTCCAGTGCTTCCATCTACACACTCCGATCAGGACCTCGCAAATGCTTTTTCAAATGTTGTTGTCAAAAAAAGTGAGAATATCCGTCGTTCTTTTCCCTCAGTACCTGCCATTCTATCACAAACACCATCACGCAAGGATCCACAATGTAGACTGTCCATGTTTGAGCCTACTAGTGTTACGGAGATCAAGAAACTCATCATGAAATCGCCATCAAAATCATGTGAACTTGATCCAGTGCCAACTTCGCTAATAAAACAAAATATTGATGTGTTTGCTAAGAATATCACAATTATTGTAAACAGATCTCTTTCTTCCGGTTGTTTCCCTAATAGCCAGAAGGTTGCTCATGTTAAACCACTCCTAAAGAAACCCAATTTGGACAAGGAAGTCTTCAAAAATTACCGACCAGTAGCGAATTTAAAGTACCTTGGAAAAACAATCGAGCGAGTTGTTTCATCACGGATCTCTGACCATGTTCGTGCTAATAACCTGTCGGACACATTTCAGTCAGCCTACAAACCATTTCATGGAACGGAAACTGCTCTTCTTCGCGTCAACAATGACATTTTATCTGCCATTGATGCGGGGAAAATCACTGCATTAGTTTTGTTAGACTTAAGCGCCGCTTTTGACACTGTCGATCATAAAATCCTTCTCTCCCGCCTTCAATATCATCTTGGAATACATGACACAGCCCTGGATTGGTGTAAGTCCTACCTGTTAAATAGGCCTCAGCATGTTTGTATTGGTAACGCTATCTCCGAGCCTGTTACTCTTGACTATTCTGTACCCCAAGGCTTTGTGCTCGGCCCACAGTGGTTTACTGTTTATACCTTTCCAGTTCGTGATATCATTTTGAAGTATAATTTAAATTACCATGTTTACGCTGATGACACGCAGTTTACATTACTTTTAAATCTTCTCAAGAACCTGCTGATTCCTGCATTAAACACTGGAGAAATGTATTCAAGATATTCGAAGTTGGATGAGACAAAACTTCCTGAAATTGAACGATGAAAAAACAGAATTTGTTCTATTTGGATCACGTCAGCAATTGTCTAAAGTTTCTCTTCCATTTATTACAATTGGTGACTCGCAGATAACCCCCTCATTACATGCACGTAATTTGGGTGTTATATTTGACTCGACAATGACTTTAAAACCACATTATCTCCAACATTGTTCGCATATCATCATTTCATATCAGAAATATAAGCCGAATTAGGAAATACTTGAATAAAAGTGCTGCTGAACAAATTATACATGCATTCGTCACATCACGGCTCGATAACGGGAACGCTCTCCTTTACGGTCTTCCGCAGAATCAAATATCTCGTCTTCAGCACATACAAAACACAGCAGCTCGTGTTGTGACTTTGTCCAGAAAGTCATGCCATATCACGCCAATCTTGAAAGAACTGCACTGGCTTCCCTGTTTCACAGAGAATTGTTTTAAACTTATGCTAATTGTTCACAAATCTTTTAATAACATTGCTCCAATTTATATTTCTGAACTACTTAAAGTCTACACTCCCATCACGCAATTTGCGCTCCAGCAACATGTCACTCCTCAAGGAACCAACTTCAAAACGGAACTGGGGTGATAGGTCGTTTTCTGTCGCAGCTCCGAGACTCTGGAATCATCTTCCAACTAAACTCAAATCTTGTCATAGTATAACCAGATTCAAGTCGATGCTTAAAACTCATCTTATGTCACAACTCTTCAAAGATGATGTATATTTGTAATTGCATTGTAGGTACATGTATCTCGGTACATAATTTGTTTTTCCCTATGCTATCATTGTATATTGTTTGTATTAATGTTTTTTCTTTGTTTCCGCGCCTTGAGCGCCGAGCAGGGTGGATATGTGCGCGCTAAAAATCGTTATTATTATTATTATTATTATTATTATGTCAAACTCAAACAATTTCCTCATCAGTAATATCACATATTTCACACTCTTTTATTTTCATAAAAATACAATTTCTTTCTGAGTAAATGGACGATGGTTTTGAATTGTAAAATATTTCAGTATCTGTTTCTGCCGATAGAGGGCGACAAACATTATTACCGTTCCGCCGGCCGGACTGTTTTCTATGCCCCGCCCACTCGATTGAGTATTGCGGACGTAGTGGAAATAACAGATTCTGGATTGAGCGTAAATTTTCACGAAAAGTGTGTTTCCTTTTTTTACAAAAATGTCGTGTTTTCAGTAAAAATAAATATCAAACTCAAACATATCCTCGTCTCTAATGTCACATATTTCACACTCTTTACACTCATGATAAAGTACATATTTTTCCCCGACTAAATCATGAAATTTATTGATTTTTCATATCCCTTGATATGATTTTTTTTAATTGTTAAATTTGAGTTATCGTAATTCGATATCTGATGACCTATTCATGACGTCACAAATTATGTTTCATCTACGTGTTAAGTTCTAAGTATATGCCAAGTTTCAAGTTCATGTGAAGTTTGCAAGTATGTGTTTTTTTTGTAGACAATCGATGGCGACAAGAAAAAAAAACGAACAAAAACAATGGGTGTTTCGGGCACATACCCGAACACCTAACAATAGGTGTTTCGGGCACATACCCGAACACCTAAAAAACCGAACAAAAACAATAGGTGTTTCGGGCACATACCCGAACACCTAATAATAATTATACGAAATAACCCTGACGTAGTACAACAATATATAAAGACTGGTAATTGTGACAATTTGATTATGTATCCTCTTCCATTTATTTAAAGTAAATGTAAGCCTATGTGTACATTAGTTTTACAGATCAGTGGCTGGCTACCACAGTTTCTGTAAAAGGCTTACCAATATCTGACTTGAGAGGGCTCAATTTGTTCTGTGATGATCTGCTCGCTCGAATCGAACCTGACCTGCGGAGGCATAATATATACTTTCGTGTGAGTAGAAATTAGGCATTCATATTGTTATCACAGGGTGATCGAAACATCAGCAAATATTCGGATCCCCTCCTTGTAACTAAGACTATCCTAAATTGTATTACTATCATTTTATTGAAACAAAGAATTGTTTTAAAGGGAAGGTACCCCAATACAACATGGGTATTTGAAAGTTCATTTCAACCCACTAGTTTACATGAAAATTTGTCTTAAAATCTACTTGTGAAAGTTGTATCAATTTTGCTTATCATTAGGGTGTTGGCCTGGTCGCCGAAAGCCTATTGTTTTCGTTCGATTATTTTTCTTCTTGTTTCCGCCAAAACTCCATAGGTTTAACACGTGAAAGTTGTCGATGGATGATGTCATACTTAAGCATCAGTACATCAATACAAAACATGCACCATATAAAAGCCCGTAATAACAAAGTACGTCATCATAACGTCAGTAAATATCGTGTTATTCACATTTTACTGTGACGCTGCGGGGGTTAAGACGTCTCCACCCTTGTGACAACTCGACACGAACAACTAGGATCCACGACAGCATTCGAGCCTTGTGACAACTCAAACTACGCAAAACTTGACCCACGAGTTGTCATACTTCGCATTTTCACATAAATACAAAGCATGTAGCATGAAAGATCGTAATGTGACTCAGTTTGTAGAACCAATTACCTCATTAAGTCAGTATATATTATTTTATGAACATTTTAGTCTAATCTGCGGGATATACAGATTAGTGAGAACGGACAAGTCGACCTAAACAAATTGTGTGACCCTGTGGGGGGTTAAGACAACTCGACCCTTGTGAAAACTCGACCTAAACAAAACTCGACACACGAGTTGTCATATTAGCTCTTGGCATTTTCGTATAAATACAAAACATGCACCCTATGAAAAGCCTGTAATGTAACTTAGTTTCTAAAACCAATTACGTCATCATTACGTCAGAAAATATTATTTCATTAACATTTTAGTCTAATATTCAAAGATTATAATGTAGTCAATATAAACTTTTTATTGCTCAAATTTACCAACATTGCAATTTTGTACTATTGTAGTAATATCTGTATAGATAATACTGCAAACAATAATGTAAATTTCGAACAATAACAAACACCTGAACAGTCTCATCTACCCACCCGTCCTGTCTTCTTTTGTGTCGCTATCCAATTTCTTGGTTTTTATTCCAATGACAAACATTTAAAAGTATAACAAGAATCTGAACATCCTTACTGCATATTTCATAATAGGTAAAACTTGTAGCTTTGCATGGTGAGGATGATAAGTAAGACTAATTGCGGTGACACCATGTGGAATCTCAATTGAGTAGAAATTAGTTCTGAAAAGAACTGGAAGTACAACTCGACGTTTCGATCAGTATGCTCTGATCGTCCTCAGGAGAATGCCGGACTCTGGAAAATGCTGCTGCTTAAGTAGACTGCTGGAGGATCATCCCATGAATGGATGCTGGAGGATTAGATTGTTGAGGCGCGCACGAACTAATCCTCCAGCATCCATTCATGGGATGATCCTCCAGCCGTCTACTTAATGGCCCTGTCACACTGTTGCGTATCGTACTAGCGTATGCCAGCGTATGAAAAGTATCACTCATACGCTGGTATACGGTGACATACGCTAGGGGTACGTTAGGGATAGGTTGTATACGTTTCAAGCACGGTGGCATACGCTGGATACGCTGAGGCAGAATTTTTTTTAAAGCATGCTTAAAAATTTTGTGCGTATGCGGACGTATGGTTAATACGCTAAGCATACGCTAGGCATACGCTGAATACGCTAGAGGTACGATATAGGTACGTTACTCATAGGTCGAGTACGCTGGACATAAGTTGTCATACGTTGACATGAAGGTGTACCGTACAGCTAGAGTATTGGTAGCGCATTGAAAGGCCGCCGATTATATAGGCACTTTGTCACGTGATAGGCGGATAGGCGGTACGCTGGGCATGCGCAGTTCATACGCTACTCATACGCTAGCCATACGCAGAGTACGCTGTCCATACGCTGGTCATACGCTGTTCATACGCTGACATACGCTGGTCGTACGGTGACATTTGCTGACGTTCGCTGTCCATACGCTGTCAATACGCTTGCCATACGCTACTCATACGGTACTCATAGGTTCAATACGGTAAGTATACGCACAATTCTGTATTTTCAAGGGCTTTTTGTGCGTATGAAAATTATATTATGAATTTTCATACGCAACTCTTACGTTTCTCTCATACGCAACAGTGTGACAGGGCCACTCTGCAACTCTTCAGTAACTGAAGAAGCAGTAAAACTTATGTATGTATGTATAAGCAACAACATTTTCCAGAGTCCGGCATTCTCCTGAGGACGATCAGAGCATACTGATCGAAACGTCGAGTTGTACCTCCAGTTCTTTTCAGAACTAATTTCTACTCAATTGAGATTCCACATGGTGTCACCGCAATTAGTCTTACTTATTTCATAATAGATTTGTTCCCCTGCAATAATTATTTCGTCCCTGTCATTTACAATTGTGTTTATTTAGTTCTGTTTCTTTTTTTTAGGTGTTCGGGTATGTGCCCGAAACACCTCTTGTTTTTATTCGATTTTGTTTTACTTCTTCTTCTACCCCGCGATTGTCCGCCAAAAAAACGCATACTTGCAAACTTCACATGAAATTTCAACTTGGCATGTACTTAGAACTGAACAAGTAGATGAAACATGAGTTGTGACGTCATGGTGAGGTCATCAGATATCGAATAAGGATAAATCAAATTTTAATATTAAAAAAATCATATCTCAACAACCACAAGAGGTAAATTCACAAATTCTGTACCATTGTACCATATCTTTAATTGTCAAAAATATTTACAAAAGGTAACCCCAATTTGACCTTACTTCCTGTCCAAACCGGAAGTCAAAGTTTAATATATTAAAAAAAATCATACCTCAACATCCACAAGAGGTAAATTCACAATTTTTGCACCATTGTGCAGATCGTTAATTGTCAAAAAATATTTAGAAAAAGGTGACCCCAATTTGACCTTTACTTTCTGTCCAAACCGGAAGTCAAAGTTTATCGTACATGCTTCCGTGTTTAAATCCACGTCTGTAACGTTTCAATTACGTTGCATGAATCGAGTAGATCGTTACAATGGAGCTACATGTATATATCGACGCTGTTTGCGTGTGGTGCCCAGACGTCATTTTTAGGCTTGCTGAATCATACATCTTCTTTCTACGAAATTTTTTGAGGGAGTTTTGACCCAATAGGTCTTCCATTTCGTGTAAAAATGGATCGCCAACACAGTCATAAAGGATAGGTATCTACTTTACTTTTTAAGAGGATTTTCTGTATTTATCTTTGTTTATACAAGAAAAGCCATTTTTTAAGCGTCGGTTGGCTGGCTAATGTTAATGTACAGAGTTCGTCGTTGCATTGTGCCTGTTTACCTAACGTTAGTTACGTGAACATACATTGGACAGTAAAAAACTTGCTAATTTTCTAACAAAATATGAACAGATGTCACAAAAATGTATTTAGAATATAAATAAGGATAGAAAAATTCAGTTGTTAAGGTTATGGCAATTTATCAGTAGAAATTGTATGCCATATTTTGTAATTTTTGTTTTCTCCAAAAATCTTCTGTTTGTGCACAAATTAACGTCAAAAGTAATGATTGTTTACTGCACTTTTCATAAATTGTTTACCCTTCTCAGATACAAATCAACTTACATAGACAATTATTTCACAGGAAAAATGCACAATATTCATGACACAGTACATGTACTTTTAGGTCCTGCTTCCTGGGGAGGCCTCTCTCAGACATCTCTCACATTAAACTATATGAGTATATGAGACTTGGCAATTTCCTTAAATACCTTTCTCTTTTGATGTGAGTTTCATGCGAGAGCATTTCTTTAATTTATTACACATTGTCAAGAATAATCGTGTGCAATTTTGAAAAAAAAACAATGCCCTTTTCAATGTCAATGGTCCAGCTACTCCAAAATTATACACTATTTTCCTCATTCACATAAATTAGAACTTCTCTGAAATTTCAAATACTTTATTCTTGGTCCATGTACTTATAAAACTTTCCTATTATTTTTTACAGCATGTTGACTCGGATGTATCATGGCTCAGACTGAGTTCCAGCCTACAGCACTCCGTCGCAGCGTTGACACCACATCCAAATGCAGTATCGTAACTGTTCAAGTCATCAACAATCTTCAGTTTGTAGGCTACACGATGGTATGGTTTAACGTCTTCGTTACTTGGTTTCGTTTGAAGGTATGTAAACTTTCACATTTTTATAGATGTCTGTTCGTTTTAGTATAATTTTATAGATATTGACTATATAAAACCATGGTTAACAACCTTAGTGTGGCAATGGTATCACATGTGCTACGCCAACTCGTATGCGTGCCAACTCGTACTTTTACCAACTCATACGCATTTTAGTCAACTCGACCCGTAAAAAAATTATTACTGAATATTTACTGGCATGCGTACGCGTTGACATCCGGTGGAGTACGAGTTGGAAGAAGTACAAGTTAATTTAGCTACACTATAGTGTCTGTAGTTCCTCATAATACTAGTAGTACTTATGTCTTGTGTGGTGGTGGCTGCATTGCAGTTTACTATATACTGGCACTTAATTTTCTCACTAAAGTAGACCAGAAACAAATATCAGCACCTTTATTGAGGTAATGAAACAGTCACATCATGGAGGAAGGAAGACGTCACATGTAGTTCTATTCCATTGTAAAACCTAACTTAAAGGCATTGTTCTGAAGGGATAATTTTTCAAAATTTGCCGAATTTTTCTGAAGATACATCAATCCATCATCCTGATAATAACATATAAGGGGATTCTAAGTTATGTGTGTTTTGTTAGCATGACCCATTATTGTTCGTCCCTCTTTGAAAACATTTAATATTGTTTTTACATGATTCGTTTATATTTCAGATCAACGTTATTCATTTGTGCTACTGCTACAAGGTGTGTCAGAGTCTGTGTAACTTTGTGATCCAATGGCCAGCATTTGAAGTTTATCCATTCATCAAAGGAGTTAATGTATGATTCAAATTATTTTATATGGACTTATCCTATCTGTGGCAGTCTTTCCCCTCAAGAGATTTGTTTTTTCAGGACCTCAAGACACATCTAGGTCTTTCTAGGAATTGTTTAACATGTTAGAACAAAAATAGTACTGAGGAATTCTTCTTATTTTTTGACTGGACCCAAACATCCTCACAAAATAATGTAGTTATTAAGCAATATCTGTTGGGTGATCTAGCAAAATGTATAATGCCGACAGTGAATACCTGGCAGTTGTGCCATACAAACATAGTAAACATACCCCCATTCTTCATTGCATGGGTATGTCAGCCTTGGAATACCTTTGGCCAGATCACCCAATTGAAGTTCCTATTTATTTGTATGCTCGCATTGGGATAGTACTGACCATCAATCATGCGAGTATTATTTTCAGTTACTGAGTTAAACTAGAACTTGAACTCCGATTCCATGCCCTGTTGATCGTGAAGATATTGCCACCTTTAAATAATAACTTTAACATTACTATTTATGAAAATGTATTTTCAACAGTTAATGACAAATAAATACATATACATGTAACAATCAGAAGATCATTTCAGTATTGTTTGTTTCTTTTAATTTTACAGTTATCCTTCAAATTACATTGTGCTGTCTCTTCCCTATAAGTATTGTTTTAAAAAAACTGAACCAAACATTTAAATATTATAACACTTGATGGAATTTGTCATTGTATTATACAAGACCTGCACACACCTCACCTCGGGGTAAAAATGTGTAATGATCGAGCTGTGATGATACAGTATTTAATTCCACCACAACGTAATTAGCGTAACAGCTCTGTGTTCGTCCAAAGGACAAACACCTAATGTCGTAAATATTTACAAATTTTACCCTTACGTCCTGTCCAAACCGGAAGTCAAAGTTTAATATTTAAAAAAAATCAGCAAGCACAAGAGGTAAATTCACAATCTTTGCACCATTGTACAGATCGTTAATTGTCAAAACAATTTTACACAAAGGTGACCCCAATTTGACCTTTACTTCCTATCCAAACCGGAAGTCAAAGTTTAATATTTAAAACAATCTACTTCCTCCCGAACACCTGGAGTTTGTGTCAAGACAAACTCTGAATCTCTATTTTTCTTTCTTTCTTTTTTTTTCTTTTTTTTTTTTGGGGGGGGGGAGGGGGGCATTCGTGACTTCAATAATGTCATTCTGAAAGTTTTTCTTTATTTTCGCTTTCGTTTATGGGCAACCAATTTCATCTTAAAAGTATTCGAATGCGTCCACGGCAAATTTCAGTGAGTTTTCTGATGATTTATGTTGTTATGAGTTTTGAAAGTCACTAAGGCCTTTTTCGAAACTGTTGTGTCAACAATTCGATAGTACCCAACAAGAATCTGATTATCCTTAATTAAGGGGTCACCTTGCATAACTACGGAAGCGCATTGCTGCCAAATTGAAGGGTAGAACAAATAATAAGTCGTTCGATCGAACGAGATAACTTCGTACCGCTCGATACATTCTTTCAATTCATGATTGTACTCGTCGAGTTTTAGTGACATAGTCAAATATAGGGCAATTGTTGACATTTTTGAAATTCTACTTTCGATTCTACTTTCGATTGATATGATCACCCCGACGAATTGGCTCACTGTAGTTTTCGGTGCGGATCGAGCAACCATAAGGCCGGTTCATACCTCACACGAAAGCGAATGCGAAGCGAAATTCGTTACGTCAACAATGGTTCAGGGCAAATATTCGTTCACGGCGAAGGTTCGCAAAAGTTGAATACATTTCAACTTGCACGAATCATTTGCCGCGAATTTGATGACGTAAAATTGAGTACTCGTGGTTTTTTTTACGCAGTGTGGCCAATTCTGGATGAATCTCTTCCAAACCCTCTAAGACGATGGTAGCTTAACGGGTGATTTCCTTGACAAGAATCTGATACAATTCTGCTTACTGCAGACGATTGATATAGGTGAGGAATATACCCAACATGTGAAATTATTTTGTAACCTGGCCTGACCTTACCCGAGCAAATTGGAGTATCACTATTAAAAAAAAGGGCGCTGTTTTAGATGCTGCCATCATGTTATTTTTTGTGCAGCGTTAGTCGTTTTAATTCTCTAAAAATCTCCTTCAAGTTTTGTCATCAATTTTAAATCTTAAGTCTGTCGTCATTTTAATCATTTCGGAACTATTTTGCTGATGTTATTTGTGTTCTTCAAGATTTGGAAAAGTGTTTTTTGAGCCGTATTATGTACTGACAGCTCCTATATGCAACAACACAATCAAAGTCAATGGCGTCCACATTAAACGGTGCTGTATCGTTTGCGATTTTACTGATTTTACTCTTTACAAGCGGAGTTCGACCATGGACATTCCACCTATTGTATACCAGGATAAACCTTTGCAGTAAATCTACATGCATCTCAGAAACGGGACTAGGTTTATGTCAACCCCAGGTAGTGTTGATTAGACTCTGTACTTTGGGTTTTTGCCCTACCAGAAATCCATTAACTAAATGGTATAAAGATGGCCAAACCTGTTTTGTCATTCCTGGGCATGATCCACCCTTAGACATAACAGTCTTTATGGACGTTTTAAAAACCCTGGTCCTGTTTGCTTGGATCCTGGAGTATCTGATGTAACGGATCAACTTCATCGGGACTTTATTAGTAACCAAGAACACTGTAAGAGTAACAACAATATTCTCGTGAGGAATTCAGTATGTGGTGTTCATCGAACTGTACCCAGTTTAATTTATTCTAGAACGCAATTACTGGCACTCCGATGCAAACGTATCTTACCGAAGTCAGTTATTGACTGTTTAAAATCTTTGGGAGTAGTCAAACGACGTGGAGGATGTAAAGGAGGTATTCGTATGAAGAGCCATCAACACGGTAGTATTACTCACTCTCATATGAACATACCTATACCTGTTATCATTACTGTACGTTGTGAGGAACACAAATATGTCATGACCCCTGTATCTGTTCCATTGCACCAACCAGATCTGCCAGATCCACCCATCAATCTACCATCCTTCCTGCTGTGTAACGCTCGCTCAGCCTATAATAAGTTTGAAGAACTTTCAATCACCGTCCTCGATCACAAAGCGGATTTTTGTGCCATCACCGAAACATGGTTCAAGCATGACATGCCCCGGAAACTGTTGCTATCCCTGGCTACACCATGTTTGCCAAATCGAGACCAAATCGTAATGGTGGAGGAGTAGCTGTCTACGCCAAACACTATCTCAACCATGTCATCTAAGCGATGTTATTGTTCCGGCTAATCTGGAGGTAGTGTGGATAAAGCTCCGCCCTTCTCGCCTACCTAGGTCGATTCCGTGCTTCTTCTGTTCCACTATCTACTACCCCCAACCGGATAATGCCATAGAAACTCACCTCGCAGAACATATCTTATCCACAATTGACCTTTTATCAACAAAACACCCTAATAGTTGGAGACTTTAACCAGACCCACTCCTGTCTGACCAGCGGTACCGAGGAAAAAATACCTTGGACAAAATCATGAGCAACATCAGTGATTTGTATGATGCGTTCGAATCACTTCTCCCATTGGTCTCTCTGACCATAACACTATCCTCTGGTTCCCGAAAGAGGCCCAACCCAAACAGCCAAACTCAACCCGTCTTCGCTACAGCCGTCCAATGCCTGACAGCGCAATGAGAGCTTTTGGCACGTGGATCTCCAACCATGACTGGTCAGAAGTCACATCTAAACATGACGTCAACTTACAGTGCGAATGTTTCACCAATGCCATCAATTCAGCCATTAACTCGTTCTTCCCTGCTCGCAAAACCAAACTACACTCAAATGACAAACCATGGATGTCTGCAGGAATAAAAGCCCTTATCCGTGACCGACAAATCGCATTTCATAATAGTGATACTTTGAACTGGAAGCGACTGAGAAATAGGGTAAAAACGTCTATTGCCAAAGCAAAAACAGAGTACTATGCTTCCCGCATTCAACGTCTAAAACGCAGTAACCCCTCAGCATGGTACCGTGAAATTCGTGTGTTAACTGGTGGTCAACGAAACCAAACCCCAATACATGTCCCTGGAATACCGTCTGATGACTACTCCAAGATGCTAACACCATCAATGAACTGTTCATATCAATGCCATCCGATCTGAACCCTCTTGATTTGAGCGCACTTCCAGCGTACCTTCCAGCGCCCACCCTGTGCCAAACAGTGTTTCCTTGGGAAGTTCACAAGACAATGGCCAAGGTTCGCCAAAAAAAACTCCGGTGGGCTCGACGGTATTTGTGCGCGAATTATCCGTGAATTCTCTGTTGAACTAGCGACACCACTCACCCACATTATCAACTCCTCTCCCCAACAAGGAACAGTTCCAGATGAATGGAAACCTGCGATAGTCGTCCCTATCCCCTAACGTGCGATAGTCGTCCCTATCCTTAACTTGTCTGTCGACAAGTTAAGGCCGATTTCCTTGACCGACCACTTTGCTAAAATTGCAGAAGCATTCATCGCGAAATGGACCCTTCAAGACATTGCACCAAAACTGGACCCTAATCAATTTGGAAATCGGAAATCGCTATCCACAACTCATTGTCTTATCAACATGCTACACCATTTGTATGCAAACGCGGACAAGTCAAAGTCACCATCCTCTATCATCTTCACGGACTTTACAAAAGCCTTTGATCGAATCGACCACACAGTTGCAATCTCCAAGCTGATCAACCTTGGTGTGCGAAGTGATATTATTCCCTGGATATGTGATTTCTTGTCCTCTCGCCAAAACAATGTGTGCGCTATAATTCTACTTTATCTGATTGGTCAACACTCAATGCGGGAGTCCCACAGGGGACAAGATTGGGACCCATCATTTTCCTGTCAATGATCAAAGATGCACAACCGTTTGATCAAATGCACACTTTCAAATATGTAGATGATCTGACACTAGTTGAATGCCGACAATTCAATCAACAATCTAATATTCAACTAGCGGTTAATAATCTAGTTGAATGGTCTGATGCTAACAAAATGAAATTGAATCCTGCCAAATGTATGAAGATGGAAATCACCTTCATGCGTGACCCCCCGGAACTACCAACTGTCCTCATTGGTGATCATGTTCTCTCCAAAGTGGGCAACGCAAAGGTTTTAGGTATTTGTTTTTATCCAAGATGACCTTAAATGGGAAACACGCGTGAACAATATTGAAAAGCGAGCCAATGGTAAACTGTATATGTTGCGTCTGCTAAAACGCTACGGTGTACCGCGTCAATATCTACTCACCGTACTCACAGGTTACATCAGACCACTCACTGAATACGCGGTACCTGTATGGAGTGGAGCTTTAACTAATCATCAAAAGCTCCGTATTGAACGTATACAAAAACGTGCTCTTCGAATAGTGTTTGGAACATCATACACAACTTATGAACAGGTACTGTCTCACTGCACGCTTCAATCTTTAGAAGATCGTAGACAATTACTTTGTAGTTCGTTCATGGCAATGACTTTAAAGGGGGACTGACATGGATTTAAATCAAACAGTTAAATATGTGATCGTTTTATTATTTTATATCAGTAAAAGATCAATACAATTTTTCTTTTGTGTTTTTATTGTTTTTGAGAGTGTTATTTTACCATTGTAAAAATGCCCCCCACTTTTACGCCCTGCACGGAGGAGCTCTTCGTGACGTCATGTCGGGAAGAGAAATTCGGCTCAAAACTCGGCTCAAAGTGATCGCTGCACAAAACTATGTGAGCCGCTGGACCTGACCACTTTACTCTTGTTAGTCGAACTTTGCTCGTCCAAATACGGCGATATTTTGGGTCAATTGGGAACAGATGAAGGCTAACACCGTCTTTGGTGGTGTTGCTGCATTCTGCAGAAACACATCTTCCCGGCATTTTATTAGTTCCGGAAACAAAAATCACGGAAGAAATGAAATCAACGCTACGTGTGTGAAACGTTTGTATGTATATGTACATCATGTACACATCGGATCTTCCCGACCTTACGTCACATATATTATATAAATGACGCTTCCACCATGGGGCGGGGTTGCCTCCCCCAAACACTTCAAACATTGTTTTAAAATACTTGTACTCAGAAATCAATGATTAAATAGACACAGGTGGGTCTCAAAAACAATATTTTATTACAAAACGCCTTAAGTCAAGGCGTAGTAAAGGATGTCAGTCCCCCTTTAAATAAAACAACTCAATTTCGGCAGTATTTGCCAGCACCCAAAAACACAAGAACTCTAAGGCGGACAGCCAAAACTCCTGAGTTTCTTTGTAAAACTGATAGAATGAGAAACAGTGCATTGCCATACCTTGTTTGTAATTTCAATATTAGTTGAATATACCCTCTTTTATAATATTTAACTAATTTCTAATTTCATTTAAACTGTACAGTTCTGGTATATTTGTACAGTACCTCTGCCCGTTTTTTTTAATTTACTGATAGCTGATAATACCCTCTATTTTAACTATATTTATAAATATACATTTAAATTCTCCAAAAACTTTTTTTTGGTTGTCTGTTTTTAATTTCCATGTGCAATTTGAGTTGTTCGGTCTGTATTTCCTTTTTTGCCTTTATAACGGTACTTTCTTAATTGTTTTATTGTAAATTTACTTGTAATTCGGCAGATGCCGCGATTTGTAAATATTTAATAAACCATTATTGAATTGAATTGAATTGAATCTCGTATGAAAAGGGGAACACACTGCCGAAAAAGGGAACGACACAAAACCTTATTGGAAATGTGTAAAAATGGCGAGAAAAATATGGAACGTGCTACCCCTTTTCTCTCCCCCGATAGACCATGTGTATACAAGCAAAAGTGTACACAGGTAAGTATGGTTCAACAAACAAAATCAAGCACCCGAGACATACCAACCAGGGGATACCAAACACATGCGGAATGCTTTTGTATGCATGCCTTTTGGTAACATGTACTTTTAGCCATAAAATAATGGTTTTCCCAAGCTATGGAAAGTATTGAATATACACGGCTGTCATAGTATTCATGATTTTACTTGAACTTACGTGAAATTATACACGACGGCCGTAGCCAGGTGATTCGTCCTATCTCACAAATTTGGTCGCTGATCTACCCTTTGTCGTTTTGCATAATGTTGATTAATGTATTATCATAAAAACGTCAAATGGGGTAAGTTTTTTATAAAACATGTCTTAATTAAAAATTCAAGCCGACGAAATCACAATAAAAGTACGGGTTGTTCGCGTCTGATATTGTTACATTGTGCCCAATACCATAGAGCCCATAGACAAACTTACAATGCATGTTATATTAAAAGCATGATTTTAACATTGTCTTTGCACAAAACTCTTTCTCAGGATAATCTTGATGAAGTTGTTCTGTTATGTAATACTCATCGTATTCGTCACTATTGGAATCGGATGAAGCCGACCGATGACCAGAAACCGGATACTTATTTGGGCCTTAACTTCGGAACATTGGTTTTTACATGAGAAAAATAACACATTAATCAAGATAATCACAAGAAACACGATTTTACAGTAAATATGTCCCAACATTTATTTAATTGATGGTGGATAACGCCATAAATTCATGTTGTCTATTACTTGATGTTAAACTAAGCTTCCGACTATTGTTTTGTGAAATACTTCTTTTCAAAGTATTTATTTTCTTTTCTATAAGGAAATTATTTATTTTTCAATGAAAGCTAAATATGATATCATAAAATTACCGGTAAAATAGCGGAAAACACATGTGATACATGTTTAATATTTGTTCTGTACCATTTACAGCATCGTGCCTGATGACTGCGCCTGTGATATAGTATGACAGAGTAATTGTCAACTGCATTTTCCCATTCGCAAACTGATTATGCATCAACTACAATCAGCCAACCAGCGTTTCCAGGAAACCCGCCAACATATACCTTATTGACGAAGAACCGTGGCTTGCTGAAATGTTTTTACGAAAAGAGCGAAACGTTGGTTCAAGTTCCGAAGCTGTCTTATAATGATTTGTCGGGGGGGGGGGGGGATTGGCCTCATCTTTTTGGGTATGCCATGTAAGTATGTTGTGGAAATATTATACCATTAGGGAAATCTGATAACTATAACTGGTTTCCGGATCTACAATGTCTGATATTTCCGTGGGACCTTGGCACGTTTCGGGAAAAATCATGTATTATTAAATAGTGTTTACTTACGCCTCAGCGTGACCAACGGCAGAGAAGTAATTTGTAGTCGTGGTCGAATTGAGGTCATTCCAGAGATGACATGAGGCGCTTCTTATCAAACTAGCTTAAAATGTCTGACTCTACTCCATTGAATATCAACTCAACTTTGACCCCAGTGTGATCATACAGAGAAAGCTTGACCTGAATATAGGTTAAATGTATGTGTTAATAAATCCGTATTTTCCGTAGTTTTTGGAGGTTTAATAATGGAAGGTACAACATTGTTAAATACCTGATTACAAAATTACCAAATTAATATCCGAAAAATCACTTGATAATATAAACTGTTGATACTGTTATTTTTTTTCTGGATGACTTATACTCTGCACTGAGCTGAAACTCTTGATTCAAAGAAAGTAAGCGTATCCATAGGTTGGAGCAGTCTTGGCAACCTTAACAATAATGTACCTTCCCTTTAAATATGCACACGGGTTGGCCTTAGCGGCGGTAAGTATTTACTTTACTAGCGGTGACCCGTGGAAACTCAATCCATGGAGACTCTACGCATGATGATTGGATAAGATGGTACCGAAAATATAACATTTGGGGGCAGGATAAAATACCTTTTGGACTTATCTTAAGAACGCATACCTCAGACCATCTCAACCATAAATCCCAACCTAGGCCCAAGCCCTTGGGCATTTCGCCCAATTGGGGCCATTCAGAACTCAAATCCAATGGCATAACCTGAAACTAAAACAAACAAACATTGCAACTAATATTGCGCCCACCAGACCACGAACTGCACTTGGAAGTGATGGAACCAGTGAATCGATGGGTCTCTTCACAATCAGAGCAGGCTTTCGACAGAATGTGGACACTCGCCGGTCTAGATAACAGGGCGTGATGCCCAATCCTCTAGTGGCTACATAAATAATGAACTCATAAACCAGTACTTATGCTTTTATATATAAAGCTGTCAATAATACATGCCAAGTTGAATCCTATATTATCAGTACTCACAAATGTCCTTATTCACATGAGTTTGTACCATTTCCCCATCCAAATTATCCCAAAAAAATTATAACATAACCGAGAGTGTACATTCATGCAAAATTTCTACCATTTATTAAATCCACTCTATTAATTAATTTATTACAAACAAAAACACGATTTTGGGAATTAGTGCTTGGAATCTTGAAAAGTACACAAAAGTCTTTTTTTTTTAAATCGCTGAAGTAATTGTAATTGCTGAAGGTAAGAGGTCGTAACGAGAATGAACCGTTTTACCTGACTGAAAATAATTACAACAAAAAACATGGTTGACTTACTCGTTGAATGTTCAGCTGCCCGCTGCTCCAAGCCTCAAACACTGTTTTGTTTCGACAATTTCCCTTGACATCCAGATCGTACAGTTGATCTCCTTTCCCTGCCATCCCTTTGAAAACTAGTTGCCATTCAGAATCTGCAAAGTAAAATAAGGGCACTGTAAATTGAAACTCTCAGTCAAATGTTATGTAAGCGAGAGTCCCTTTAAGTTCCAGAAAACCTTTAAATGGAACTTGTGTAGTTTCTTTCAGTGATGACGTAATGTATAAAATAGTTTTTTCTGAGAAAGGTTAATTGTACATTTCAGTTTAGAATTTGCTAGAATAATGATTTTTGTATAAAAGTGGGACACTTTCAGTAGAACTATGTTTACCTTCGGTAGAACAATGTTTACCTTCGATAGAACGATGTTTACCTTCGATAGAACGATGTTTACCTTCGGTAGAACGAAATCAACGGCGGTGTTAAGATATGTATTGCCGACGTCAGACAGTTGGATATTTTCCTTCGAATCGTGACTTTCATTGTACGGAGCCCCTAAAGGGACAGGTAAAGAAAAAATAGGACAGGTAAAAAATGTATTTCGTTACCTCGAAAAACTTTATTTCGTTCCTTCGAAATATTATTTTCATTCTAATGGACGACATAATATTGACACTGACACTATTTTTGATTTCATAATTCTTTATTATTCAGAGCATGGGAAACGGCAAGCTGTGACCGCAGGGTTACACACAGTTTTGATTGTACAAAAGTTATTAATTGTTGTAAATAATTATTCTTGATATAAATTAGTAAAATTTAGTAAATATATAGTTAGTAAGCTTCATTAGCCACCATTCTGCTCTACTTTAGAGCATTGCCCTTCAGGCTCCTCGGACAACTGTCCGTCTCGGTACTTCGTACCTTCATCTCTCTCTTCTTTTCAATATTCCAATCACCTTCTGTATACACGTAATTACTTTTACTGAGTTCCTGTAAATATCTGCACACTTTTTTATTTTTTTTAATATTTTTTTTTATCTTGACACTTCCAATCTACGAGAAACTTCTCTTTTTACATATCTGTTTTTCGCGTTATGGGTCTTCCAACGACCATATTCCATAAGTAATTCTTCAGACAGCCCTTTACTGACCTAATGTGACGCCCCTCCTGACCTCATGCTATGGAGTCCATATTTCTTTGGATCATCTATTCCGACCTGCTTAAGTGCGTCTAAGAACAATTCCCGGCATCTAGTATAGCTGAGAGGTCTTTGCGAGATGGGTTTATATGATTTTGTAGATGATTGGTATGATAGAGCCGAAAAGAGAAACTCGTCCTGTCCGAACATTAGGTTGCATTTTGACATGTATCTATATAGTACTTTTACTGGAGAATAAAGGTCTTTAGTATCCAAAATGAATGTGGTGGAACCCTCTCTAAACACGTCTGTTTTAGACCTTGGAATGTAGATTTCTACACCTCTACCGTCCGGCAATTGTTTTATATGGCTGGTCTTGAGTTGGGCCATTTCATCATGCCTAAACAGAAGTGTGAATTTGAGTAAGATGTAGCAAGCCGTCCTCATTTGGATCAGGGAACTATCGGGCTTTGCATGTTTCTCCACTATTAATTTGACCAGATCTAAGGATATTGGTTCGTTTTGATGCGGCGGTTTATGAAGTTTTCTCTTTTGCGCATTTAGGATCTGTTGCACCACCGTTGAATCTAGAGGGTTAGGTTTGGAATTGATTAATGAATTAAGCCATTTTAGGGCTGCAGCGGTGGTAGTTATTGTGCTATCCGAGTTCATTGAGTTACTTATATCTGCTATGTAGGCTGCGATTATTTCTTCAGGAATTGGTAGTACTACTGGGATGTTAAGATCTTTGAGCCATGAAAAGAAAAATCTGCACTTATAGAGATATCCCTTGCCGGTGCCCTCTGCTTTGGACAGCAAAAGGTCGTGAAAAAATAATATGCTTGAATTCTGCTATTTCACTTGGAAATTCTTTCCAATATCTTTGTTTGAGAATAATCTAATGGAAAAAAATAAAAAAATAAAAAATAAATAAAACAATTTAAAAAAATGGATTAGACATGTTAATAACACTCATTCGTACAAAAAGGACACAAATATCGCCATGGAAGCTGTCCGACCCAAACAATGAATTCTTGTTCCTTCCTAGTTGTAGTACCTGTGACCCCTGTACGGTAAAAGTTCCCTTTATCCAGACTCTATAGCGTGACCAGGGTAACGGCCAGAATGAAGAGAAAGGCCATAATGCGCAAACTAAAGCCCCCTTTCCCTTACATAAATAATGATGTCTAAGTACGCTTGGTATAATGACCACGGGGGGAACTAGGAGCCAGTTTTCCTTGGACCAATTCTGTGCGAAAGCGTCCACCCCGGCCGTTCCCGGGTTCCAGAATCTTGAGAAGAATCTTGGTAATTTTGCATTGTAGTAAGACGCAAAATAGTCTACGGTAAGTGGGCCCCATAATTTGTTTATTACTTGAAGGAGCTGTTGCGATATTCCCCAATCATCAAGGTCTATAAGTCTACTGATAAGGTCTGCTTGTTCGTTTTGGTTTCTGGGGATCCATTGTACGTCTAGTCTAACGTTGTTGTTAAGACATGTATTGAAAATGCTCACAGCTAGATTTTGTAATTCTGGTTTCATGCTTCCTGACTCGACTATGTGAGCTGCGGATTGGCTGTCAGTGTAGATTTTTAACTGGGAGTCTGAAACTATTGGTAGAAAAGAACAAATCGCAAAATGTATAGTTTCCAGTTCTCGCCAAGTTGAGCTCTTTTTGGCCTCAATTTCGTTCCACTGTTTGTGGGCGGTGTGAAAATCGTTACAGATGATTGCACCTGAACCTATCGAACTAGCATCACAGCAGGAAATGTTAACCTTGTCAACTGCAAAAATGCGTCGTACATTCAACTCTGACACATGATTCTTCCAAAAGTTAATCTCAGATTTACATAATTCATCTAACCACGTGTATATATCTTCGTGATCAGCCTTTGCAATTTCAATCTGACAATGCCTGGTCATTAATCTAGTGATATTACCACAAACTGGACTGAGGGAAATTATTTGCCCAATAAACGAATGTAGTTGTCTGATTTTAATGGGTTCAGTTTGCTCAACATCATGTATCTTAATCTTGTCGATACGCCGTTGTAGGACCTGTAATGTACCAGCTATTGTGTCCCATTTCATGCCTAACCACTCAGTGCAGCTTGAGGGAGTCCAGCAACTCTTCTTGATATTATAAATCATACCTGCTCGTAATAAATCATTACGTATGTGTTTGGATACCTCCTTTTCTACTTGTAAATTAATTATTCACTCTCATAGGTATTACTAGGAATTATACAGAATCCGTCATCTAAGTCAACTGCTATAAGAATTCCGGCCGATCTCCAATGAGTTACCAGGGGCCTCAAGACTTTAGTGAACAAGTATGGGGCGGATGCCAAACCAAAAGGGAGGACATTGAATTCGAAGTATCTGGTTACTCCTCCTAATTCCCAAGAAAATCCAAGAAACTTTTGATAATCTACGTCAATGTCAACATGATGATACCCGAATTTTAAATCAAATGTAATAATGTGAGCATTCTTCGACATAAATTGGAGACCGATTTTCCAATCATCCAACTTGAATTGTACCTTATTGACAAACTTATTCAAGCTGCTCAGATCGAGAATCAATCTCTTTTTATCTGAGGTTTGGCAGGCTACTGAAAGTGGACTAACAAGATATGATGGCTGGACCTTTTCTGTTATTCTGCCAGTTTGTAACAATTCAAGAATGGATTCAGAGACAAATGTATGCTCCTTTATTGCAGATTTGTTGTTATGATATTCCATCGCCGGAGGTATTCTGACAAAAGTAATTTTATAACCTTGCTTAATGACTGACAATATCATCTCTGAGGTACCAATTTCTTTCCAAAATTGTAAACGCTCTCTAAGCCTCCCTTTAACCTTGATTTCGTCTGTCTTTAACTCACTAAGATTACATGATTCGTAACCACATCGTACCTGTAAGACGTCTTCAAATTTGTTTTCAATGGCAGTGGACTTAATCAATGGTGTTCTTGGCCGTGCCACTGGAAGCTGCTGCTCCGCTACCTGGGGCTGATCCGATTGCCGACATGGGGGATGGTAGGGCTCTTTGTGCGACTGGGACCTGCCAAGGAATTCCTCTGGGGTGGAAGTTGCTGTACTCAATGGCTGGCAAAGTGTGTACAGATGGTTTGGCTTTTGGGCCAAAGAAGTAGGGACACTCTCGAGCCCAGTGCCCGGGCATCCTACAGGTGTAGCAAGCACCAGCATTTGGCAAGCCTGAGCAGAAGGAAAACAAACATACAATCCAAACAGAAAAATCATACTCCTAGAAGTTAACGTCTACTATCGTTGTGTAACCCAACGGCGTGCGACGGCCTGAACTAAACTCTATATGTGCGTTCTCATCAGCTTATATATGAAGATTTGCTTCATTGCACTAGGAATGTAATTTATTCATGCGTTGCTTCATCAATTCATTCAACACCCATGGTGTGACCCGCCGCTGGGATGCCCTGCTATATTATGCCCTCCAACCGAACCAAACCCCATTTTCATTCTAATGGACGACATAATATTGACGCTGACACTATTTCTGATTTCATAATTCGTTATTATTCAGAGCATGGGAAACGGCCAGCTGTGACCGCTTGAACTATGACAAAGATTATTGGTGTAGGGCTTTATTTTAACTCGAAAAAGATCACGGTTTGCAGAAAACGTCTTATACCCATCTTGGCTTCTTTGATCCGTCGCTGCTCGTTTCTGTTTCTTTCTGTTCTCTATCTCCTCGGCTGCTTCCTCCGCTGCTGCGACTCTCTTTCGATCATCTGGTGATATGCTGTTTTTCTCTCCTTTTTCTAGATGATGGATGGTTATCCAACCTGCTTTGCTCGAGTCTGCGATTTGAATGTTCTTCTTTCTGTCCGCGATCAGTTCTTCCATTTCTTGTATGGCGTCGATAGCTTTCTGGATATCATTCTTCTGTAGGATCGCTACCTTGACTTTTCCCAACTGGATTTCCAATTGCCCGCAGAAAGAAAACTGTGCTATGTTTCCTTGTTTTGAGAGCTTCTGAGACTCCAACTCGTTCCGGAGTTTTTTAATTTTAGTATCGTCTTCGTTTTTTGCCGCGTTCGAAAAGGACTCGAACTTTCGATCAAAATAATTTTGAAACTTGTCGAATAGCAATTCGGTATTAACTCCAGTGCTGGGTTCGTCTGTATTGGACATTGTTTCTTGAAGTTAACGTCTACTATCGTTGTGTAACCCAACGGCGTGCGACGGCCTGAACTAAACTCTCTATGTGCGTTCTCAGCTTATATACGAAGATTTGCTTCATTGCACTAGGAATGTAATTTATTCATGCGTTGCTTCATCAATTCAGCCAACACCCATGGTGTGACCCGCCGCTGGGGTGCCCTGCTATATTATGCCCTCCAACCGAACAAAACCCCATATTTCGAGGGAACGAAATAATAAAATCGAGGGAATGACAATTATTTCGAGGGAATGAAATGTTTTTTCGAGGGAGTAGACAGCCTCTGAGTGCTTGAAAACAGCCGTCCAGAAAAGAAAGGACTGCCGGTGGAATTCTAATTTAGATTATTTACGATCATTGAGTATAAAGCTTGATAATCGTTTATATGTAAACTTGATTACTCTGTGTTAATATTACCACTTAAATAATTGTTGTTACAAATATCGAGTGTAACCTTGTTTGAGTAATTTGTTGTGTCTAGAAATATATGGAGCTCGTGGAAATCGTAAATTCTGTCGCTGTGGGGATTGCTGGTCGTAACAAATACCATTGCGAATTAACGCAATACTATTGAGAATAAATTTCGCTTTGGTACGCGGATTTGGGTATTTCACAGAGCCATGATGCAATATTTTGTATGCAGTAAAGAATTGCCATGAGCGTGCGACTCACTCTATTTAACAGAGCCAGAATTTGAGTTGTCATGATGATTTATACCGTAACTAAGAGCAATTTCCGCGACAACAATTTCTGCCATTAATTATTGACCAAAGCTTACTTAGACTAATTAACACAGCCAAAACTTGAGTGGAAGTGAACATTTTTGGTTTCACGAACTGAAATAAATGTTATTCACCGTAGATTAAACACAAAGATTGTCAATCAACACAGCGCGCCTTTTTTGCGTTGGACACTGAAATGTAAACAATGGGCTCATTTCACATATTTTTGTTGCAATGACTGTCAATTGTTGATTTATTTTAATTTAGTATAATAATAATTTGGTTTGTAGTATAATCTTGTTTGTGAATAGTGGACCTGGTAGATCAGAATAGGTCAGACTGCTCGAATATGTTGGCACTCAGACGAAACTATCAAGGAACCTTTTTAATAATGTCAGTTGACAGTCAATGTTCGGGTTTTATTTTATGTAAATGGTTTTTCCAATCGTTCTGTCATAATTAATCTCAGTGAACAGGATTTTTATTTTTTATAACAGTGTTAATAGAAGCTCTCAGCAGTATATTGGTTTGTAATGGCCCTTTAAGAGTCACGGAAATGTATGTCATGAACCTTCTTTATTATACTAATGATTCCCACTATGTTTATGAATATAGGTTCAGGAATCACTACATTCCCTTTCTTTTGTATTTATGCTCACTTTAGGAATTTACACATGTACTGAGGTATGCAGGATAAAACTGGAGGTTAATTTAAATAGTTGGGTTTTGGTATAAATGTATGTTCAGGGAGTGCAAGAGTGTTCAGATAGCTTTCTGCTTTGAGAGAGAGAGGGGGGTGAATTTTATGGTGCTGTACTGAATGCAAAGCTGAATCTCACGAGAGCCTCGCAACAATTTTTTTATACAGCTTTGCTCTGCTAAACCTTTTTACAAAGCCAAAGAAATAGTAGCAGATGTTCAGGCTGCTTACAGCTTATTTTTATGAGCCACAATTTTGGTTAGAACAGCAGATGGAGGCGGCTGAGAACAGCAATTAGAAGTTAGAAGTTCGGAGGAAACATCGTAAGTTGCAACCAATGTAAAGTTATTTAAACATTTGTTTAAAAGTTTGTTTAAAAAGAAGTGTCATATTTAATTGTTGGAATGTTATAAATGAAATTTGTAACAAGTGCTGTTTCTTTTTGAAAACCCATATTGAAAGTGAGCTTTTCTGGTTTAGAATTTAAAACAATCTGAAGTTATTTATAAAGAAGTACATTTGGAAAACGCGTCAGGTATCAATGTGTTTCAGTAAATGTCTTTTAAATTGTAGATGGACATGATGTGATGACTTGTAGTGTGCTGGGTCACCTGAACTGGTTTTACAGTTTGAAGAGTTTAGAAGAGTATAGCGGAGAGTTCGTCATCAAGAGAGAGTTTATATATGCAACACTGCAAACCACAGTTCACTCGTCACTACTACACAGTTCAGTGCACAGTATATGCATGAGGTTTGGTCACGTGTTGCAGAGGGCTGCAGGTGATTGGATGGGACTGAGCTATCTGTGGTGTGTATGTACATACACCACAGATAGCATCTAATGTTGCTGTCTAATAAGCCTTATCGGAATTGCCGCGCGCATGCGCATTGGCTTGTGTGACTACCTTGCATATGGAAACATTAGTAACCTTGAGTATGAGAATGTGACCGCGGAATGAGTCAATGAGGGCGAGGTTTTTGGTGATAAATAATACTTTAAATACTATACCTAACCAATTTCAAAGTAAATTTTGTCTATAATGTTGTCATAATACGTAAAAAAAAAAAAGTCAATGCACATACGCGGGCAATTTTGATAGTGCGTACATTATATTGCGCGCCAATCTGCATGGCGCGAAACAACACGTGGCTCTACGGATTTTTTTTCCCCTGTGATTACAACATGCAACAAAGAGGGAGTCCATGATTTGGGAGATGTAGAGGGCGGGAACCTGGGAACGAGGATACAAATATTGCAGGGACACCACTGATCCGATCTCTGTTATACTGACTGGATAGCGGTTCGGTTGCCTGGGGGTGAGGTCACTGGACGACATTTTGTTCCTCGCACAAAACACGCTATGAACATTATTGTCATGTATGTTCTGAATTTCAACGTTCATCTGCCAGTAAAATGCAGGCTTGTGCGTCGATAAACTGCACAAACAGACAATTCCGTGGATGTGGAAGGACATTCCATGTGTAAGTCTTTAATTTGTTGGTATATGTTTGTAATATAGAGTTGAATATAAAGGTTGGAAAAATCGAACTTTGTCAGTAACGTTAGAAGTCGTACTTCTATTGTACTTTTAACGTTAGAAGTACAATACAATCCTTTAAAATATCATAGAGGATACACTTAAAGAGAGGAAAGTGTAGTGAGGATTGTAAAGTAGGCCCTTGTAGATTTTGAGTAATGAATGTATGAACATCCAGTGTCACTGCTAAAAACAGAATTACTGTCGAATGGGCATACTAAACTACATTTTAAAAAAATCCGAAAAAGGGCAACGTTTTATTTTATTTGTATCAAGCAGTTTTTTGTATATATTTACAGTGTCGCATAAAAGTATGGTTCATGTATTTGTTTCTTCCCTGGTCACTTGTATTTCCTTTGTAGTGAGGTAGTTAATAACTTTAAAATGAGACATTTCCCCAAATTTATTGTTAGAAGTATGCTAGAAGGGCCAGAGCCATGATGGGCTCATCACATTATTTTTTGCCATACACTTGTTTTCAGGGAAAAGAGTATGTAAACAAACATTTGAAATTGATTTCATTTCCTTATTATTTATATCTTCCAGTAAGAAACAAAAGCCACCAAAATTACGACATCACTCACATGAGACGGCGGTGAATGGTGATAACCAACCTGTAAAGGAATCCAAAACACCAGAACTTACTACTCCAGTGAAATACCTTGATGTGTCTATTATCCAGAAATACCACACACTAAATGGTTCTCCTAATTGTAATCATGTGTTCCTGCTTATCAAATGTCTGGCAGCATGCTACATTAAAATCTGGATGCACCATCTTACCAAGCAGTTCAATATGAAGATCACAGGGCTCAAAAAGTTCACAAGCAGTGATCAGTTTTTGTTTTGCAGGGAAGGTTGCTCTTGTATGCACCAGTATTACCAATATAATTGCTTCATGAATTTGCAAATTGGTACACGTTTTGACCAATAAATGGCATGATGCAGACAGGTTGTCTGTATTTAGTACGGAAATTAACACCAAATTATGTGGAAATACTGATTTGGAAAAAAAATAGTACAGATTAAACAAAATTAATATAGGCCTACAATTTTTTCTTGACTAAAGCTGACTTTTAAGCTCAAACAATAAAATCTAGTCACAAGGGGATGAATTCATCTAGTTAATGATCATTGCAACTGTTTTCTGCGGTTTTCTGGGCATAATATTTAGAAGGTTGTTCTGTGTTTTAGCTGTAAAATGCTTACTGAAAAGTTAGTTTTCATGGTGCAAAAGATGTTTGGTTTTGTTGTAATAATTGTTTTGTCCAAAAGCAACAGTAAGTTTGTAAAATTTAGAGTATTACAGTAATGAATATGGTGCTCCTATAATTGGTTTTATTTGATTAATTTTTTTTTTAAATATTTGTTCCTTTTTATTTTTTTGATGAAAAGTGTTTGTTTCAAGTCTATTTATGACAAAATTATTATTTATTAGGTAGTTTAGTCCGACAGTTATCCTGGCAGTACCGCTTTTTGATGAAATATTAGCAAAATGGTCAAAACAAAATGGCCAGTTCATTGTTATAGACATCTTACATCTCCAAAACAGTGAGATAATTCACATCATCAAAAATCCAGACAGGCAAGTATCAAAACCAAATCATGATTGCGACTCAAAGAAATAAAACAAATGTTAAACAAAACAAGCCAGTTTTAAATTTCCCTTAATTTTTTATTTTATTTCCGATTTTCATCCAATTGTTATGTTTTCGTTTAATAACGATATTATCTTTCAAAATTCGTCCTCTTTTTTAAATCTCTTCTGTCAAACACGTGTGATATAGATATGTAATCATTTACAACAATGAACTATTTAAATTTCAGGCCCAACATCCATCTGGAGTTGAGGTGTACACGGGGTATTTGTCTCTCCGATGAAATAATGTGGTATCTTGCAAAGTTACGGCAGAGCAAATTGTCGACCCCTAAGTGTGTGGTTTATGTGAATAGGTAACTTACACCCACATGCAATTGTCACTTTCATTCCAACTGAAATGTTGCCCTGGCCTCCCAGTGGTTAATCTATAAATATAGGTTTTTAATTAAATAGGTTTGGTAAGCAAAACATAGGTTATTATAGGTTTACCAAATGCAGTGTTAAGTTTTTGGTAAATTGCCTACCTTCTGAGTAATTTTTGCAACAAAGTACATTCCCCTATGTCCTGTCCGGTGCACATGTTTACAGTTTGGCTGCTGTTTTGGTTTCATCTCTTTATACTTAGGAAGTAATTTTTCTTCAACGTCATGAGGAAGTTGAAAATGTGTTGCAGGAAAATAAAAATAATAGTTTTCAAAGGTTTATATTGTTTTTGTTTGGGGGGGGGGGGAATAAAGGTTCCTTTTTTGAAGTATGTTTTTATAGGTTTTATAGGTTTCGCTGCATGGGAAGCGTGGTCGACTTTAAATGTCCATTGGGAACACAATATTTATAAGCTCGCGCGTCGTTTAAAGGGGGCAGTATCGTCACAATCAACAGTGCATGGAATCAGAGTGCTAGTTTTATATATTAACTCAGTGACTGAAAACAATACACATGATAAAGCCATAATTATTACCGTTGTTGCTGCATAAATGTTCATATTAAACTACGACACCGATTCCATGCCCTGTTGAAAGTCTGCTGTGATCGTGACGATACTGTCCCTTTAATTACACAGGATTGAGTCTGTGGCTGTTTTAAAGTGTTCATCAACAACATATAACTATTGAATGGACATTTTTGAATTTTTTTTACAGCTTTCTAGCAGCCCTGGGAAAAGCATATGCGCAAATAAGGTCAATTTTGAACCAGGATGCTTGACAAGAAAGACCGCAAGGAATTGCTGATCCATGTGTACCATACAAGTTTGCCAGCCGAAGACCGGCAATGGGTGCTAAATGAATTCAACTCATCATCGTCCATTATCCGTTGCCTCATTTGCAAGGTGGGGGGCACCTTCGACCATGTCGGAAATATGGCAAGAAATTGGAAGGGCGGGGAGGGATGGCAGTCTATGTAAAGCGATTATGCTGTTTACACCTCTAAATGTAACTGCCCAACGGACAGAACAGTGTGTTCGCGATATGTGCAAACGGGTACATATGGGGTAAGGGTGCCTAAGATCATTCATCATTAACCACATTTTCTACAGGGAAGTGGAAGTAGCAGATAATGGTGAGTTTTGTTTGAATCAACACCATTCCGGTAACATACACGGTGTTCGTAAGCCAATCCGTTACTGATGTGTAAACTCTCACATGTGCTTGTAATATGATCACTGTATTAATATTATTTAAATAGAAAATGCACAATATCCACAATAACGTATTTCGCTATAAATTTACTCATTGTGTTACTCAAACAAAACTATTCAGTGCACCGAATACTTACAATTTTATTCTATTAAATCTCTTTCTATATCTAGATTTGTGCTACAGTGCATCATTTTAGTTTTAAGTTTTTCAACATTTCTTACGTCGACGCATAAATGAGGCATGCTACCTACTCGGGATATTGTCAAACAGACGGTCGGCATTAAAGTCATCCAATAACTTGCACACGTCGCTGAGATCAGATGCATGACTCGCCTTGGATTTGGCGCTGTACAGGTCAAGGAGTTGTTCCGTGAACATTGTACGGAGAGACGTGCCCAAGCTACTCATGATACGGCTGATACGACATATGTGTGCATCACTATAGTTCCCTCTGGCATGCTTCAGTGTATCTAATATGTGACCGGCTCCACAAAAATGGGTATTATGGGACAAAATTAGAAAATTGAGTTACATACATAGCTGAATTGGTTACATTATAAGTTTTAATTTGGTGTAGGTTTGAACCCTGTGGCATTTTGCATTCTGGAGATATACTGATTTTTGCATATTCATATTGTACAATTAACGGAAGTGCCTTCAGAGATAAAGCCCTTTAAACACAGCAAGTGGGAACAAGAAATGAGCTAAGAAGAAACTCTCTTGAATGCCCATAGCAACAGTTATGTTCCTTTTGAGCTCCTTTAGGAATGCTTGTGCAATATAAATTTGAATTATCAAGCATCTTGAAGTATTTTTTACAATATTTTTGCTAATTTGCATAATGTGTAAAATTTAAACTTTTTTCATCTTTACTCATCAATAATAATATTTCTGTAAATAAATGATGAAGGTATTGATATAATAGAAGCCAATAAACCAAAACAAAAATAATAATAAAAATCACGTTGTGAATTTTTTTCACCCTCTCCACATAGAACAGCCCTTTACGGCTAATAGCATAGCGTCCCTTAATACCCTTTTTCGCAGAGCGGGTCACATATGAAATAATAGGTATACGTGTTTAATATAGCTGTTGAGCTAATTATTGTATTTCCAAAAATATGAATATTGGTTTCAGTTAATCCCACTAGGCTACGTACTTTTGAACTCGTTGTTTTCAAACTCGTTCAGCAAGTCCAGCGCAATTATTGTTTTCCATGGTCCACCGGCTATGTTTGCTGTGCGGTTCCAGATGGTGTCATGTGCAACGCGATCTGGTATCCACCCATGTACACCTGTCCAAAAAATGAAAAGCTGTTGAACTAAAACTCGGTTTGCATGTTTTCATTGTCAATCGTTGTCACTTTCTGATTGGATATTCGTTAACTTTAGTATGTACTGATACTGTAAAGTACGATAAAATAATCGTACAAGCACGCACATTACATTTTGATGGATCCCTTTAAGCAAACAAACAATAAGAACATTGTGATTTCCCAAAATATTATGGTTAGCCTAAGTTGTTTCCATACCTGCCAGTAGTTGATGGGCCAGGGTCAAGTATTTGTGATGATTTTTGACCAGAACTGTGGTATACACATTTTCCATATTCTAATCATCTGTGGGCAGTCATTTTCATGTTCAGCAACGGTGTTACACATCATGAAGAGGCCGTGGCACAACATAGCCTTACTGTATTCTCTGATGTGATCATCAGTAGTGTCGTCATCCGTTTTGCTGCGCATGACACGAAATCATTCTGCATCTGCATACAAACAAGCACTAATACAAATATACAATTTGTTCAATGCCACCCCATTTCCAATTTCGGTAACGGGCCGGTTTACGCCGCTAATTCAAGGGACAATAACGTCACGATCAAAGCAGACTTCCAACAGGGCATGGAATCGGTGTTCTAGTTCAAGATGGACACAGTGGCTGAAAATTACTGCCTCATTTATGCAGCAGGAACGGTCGTATTGTTTTCAGTCACTGAGTTATTTTGGGGATAATATTATTCCGCATCTTTCCTAAAATGTTTTTAATAATCACGACATTTACATGAAGTAAGTAATGACGAATTAATAACTAACGTGGCACAGAAGACAGTCCTACACATTGTAGGTTGAACCACCTGGGCCCACTGCAATATCGTCCTCGGGAGCATCCTATGTGTAAAGCCTCTGGAATGATTCTCCAGCAACAGCAAACAATGCTGTGAGTTCGGCAACTGTCATTGCACCACCAGTCGTCTTCCTCGTCGACGTCTTGACTTTTCAAACCTACACACGACAGGTGGTACCACCTATGACGAGAGCAATGTTATCTGGCACTACATTCAATCCATGTACATCCTGTAGTGTGATAGAGTGAGCAGTTTTAAAGAGACCAAATAAATATAATGTACAAATCCAACGAATTTGCCAGTTTATGGCTTTTTTAAACGAAAAAATAAAAACGTTATGAAATTCAGTTGTCAGTAACTCTAAATAAAAGTGTGAAAGGTTATTATTGTATTATTTGTGTACAGGGAAAGCAGTTGTGTTCATATGCCTCTTTGGGATGCACGTTGCTGGAGTGTAAAACGTGTCCAAGTAGTCCTGTAAAACAAATATTTACAGTTCATAACAAATTGGTCAAACACTTTCCAGAATACATTAAGGTTGTACACTAATTTCAACAAATGATGATAATCATACCACGTGAGAAAGTTCTAGATACAAACACCTTACAAAACCTAATCATATAATTATAACATATGCCTACCTACCTGCAGCAGAATTGCTCGTTGGTGGAACTATTGTGCTGTAGGTTCGAGTCCGGCTATACTATTGATGGGGTCGGACGATGTCCCAGGGCCAAACGCGCTTCTGCCATCCGTTGGACCGAAAGCTGGTCTACATTGCAACAAATTGAGAGTATTTGGTGTGCCGTTCTTGGAACATATTTGTTGAGGTGTTGCACTATATCAATGATTCCTTTTACTGAAGATGGGTTTGCTTTGATATCCAGATTTATCTGTGAGGTCAACATTTATAGAAACATTATGTTGACACATGTTCCCTCAAGTCGCAATGTAAAAGGTAATAACAACCACACCTATTATATGAAATAGTATACGCGTTGTTACAAATGATTACGGCACTTTTAGTACCTAGTCATTTAATTTCATTTTATTTCATTTATTATTTCACAGGGAAGAAACAATCACAAACACAACGGTAAAAAACAATTAGAGAAAAATATGAAATGCACGTACATGATGAAAAGAAGGTAAACGTGAAAAAATGTTGACAATAGGATTACCAAAATACGAACCAAATCAGTGGCTCTCCACAATGCTACAAAACATAATGAAACAATATAAAAAGCCAAATAAAAATCAATCCAAGGGATTAAAAACACGTACAAACAAAATAAAAGTAACAATACAAATGAACATAAAGCATGAGTACAGAGTGTTATGTTGGCAAGTCCAAATTTGTACCTGGGGACAGGATATGTTTACGCAGTTCAGTTATGAAAGGTAATAAACCAGATATGATTAACTCCTTAACATTTAAAGGCAGACTTTCCCACAATCTAGGAAATCTGAAGAAGAGTGAATGATGTCATGATTATTTATGAACACCCCTAATCCACAATGGAACAATCACGTCCAATCAATTCCCACTTTTAGTTGGATAAAATGTGTTGTACGATTGTTGTATTAGAAACGTGGATAATACGTTAGAGGAATGTAACTTTCTATTTATCATTATGCATTATCTGAAGTAATAACATGCTACAATATCTCACATAACATGTCAACTGAAATGTGTGGACTTACTATGACTTGTATTACATGATTTCTCACGGTCTTTGTTAGTGGATGCATCTGCACTGATTGCACTTAGTGCAGCAAGGGCACCTCCTGTCAACAGTCTGGATACTAAAATGTCCATTATGGTCCCGCAGGTGTCCCCAGTCTGACACCTGCGGATGAATCTTGTCCAGCCCAATGTTTTCGGCTCGACGGGGTCCATTTGCTGTAGTAAGGCCATCATATGGAACTCTGTTCACAGAAGCAAAAGCCAGTGCCCACGTGAACATTTTGTTTGCAACTCATTGGACGTTGTCCCAAGTTATCGAGTACCCTGGTGGAGTGTCAAGGTCTGAAATATTCAAGATCGTTAAAGATCAAATTGTATTAATTTACATGATGTTTACGACATGATATTGATGTTTTTGGTGAGAGCCAATGAAGATGGGAATAACTGTATAACATCAGTGTTATGGGCTTATGCTGTGGCGTAGCCACGGGGTGTGGGCGATTATTTTATCGGTTATTTTTAACATCTTTTCTTTGGGGCTGTTTTTTGGTTTTGTTTGTTTTATTTATTTATTTTAAATTTATTTATTTGTTTATTTCCTATTTTTTTTAAACGTTGTTTTGGTGGGTAGATGAATTACCCCCCATCCGGGTATGCATACATGAATTAAGTTTATATAACTTAATATGACGTATAATTACGTATGATTTCAGTTGCTGTCACCAATGCATCATCGTGATTGTCGTCGGGATGATCAGTAACAACTTACATCTGTACTTGTCTTTTATTTTTCTTGGTAATACTATGTCCCAGTATGAGATGTAGAGTGGGAGTGTTGGCCTTGAAATATTCCATAAATATCCTCCATGTGAATGACTGCATTTTCACGGTTAACATCACCGGCCACCAATGTTTCCTTGCAAATTGTAAATGCGTACATTTCTGCATTTGCCAGACATGCAACAAGTTTTACAATGTTTTTGGCGGTCTCACTTCTTTTCATAGCGTAACGCATTCCTGTGTAATATTGGCCATTCCTTATACATCGTATAACTCTTTCCTTGAAACTCTGTTGAAGAATGGAATGTTATTTGGAATTCAATATGTGCTTAAATATGTTGTCAAGATTCTCCACAAGACGATGTTATTATTCGCTTATTCGCTTATACATTTATGATTAGCGGTAGGACCAACCTTATCTGTATATAATACAGAGATGAAGTACATAGTTGGGATATAACAGATTACAAATTTTCAACCAATCACATTGATTCAATTCCCCGTTTCAAACACTTGCTGGCAATGTGTCTGTTTGCCTCGATCCACCAATCTCATCACCTTATTAATAAAAGAGACTGTCGCCGTTTTGCTTTTCTTTGGATGGGGCATGCTCCAATCAGGAGAGAGGTCCCGTTTGCTGTTTCTGGTTTCTCTCAGTTGTCCTATGTAACCTTCAAGTAAACAACCAGTGTTTTTGTGTAATTTAAGTTTCAAATGTTAACTATTGAGCATGGTTTATTTTTGTTGTCAGGCCTTGGGGTGTGGGGGGTCTCAACATATTTAATGCAAACATATTTCCACATTTAGTCCCTTACAATGTTTCTTCTTATTTTCTTCTTATCTTGCCAACTTAGCCGACTTTGCAGCTCGTTTTCTTCATCACATACGACCTGACGCCAGCGGTCCAACTTCTTTAAATGACATATACATGTTCGGCAAACAAACCGGTTCACCTCAAGCTTGATTGCCACACCTACTAAATTACCCCAAAAATGTGCTATCGTTTGGAACCACTTAAACTTCGACACAACGTTGCTGTATCATTACCGTAGCAGTGGACAGGTCTTGTCATATTGAGCACTCGGCCATTATTTGATCCCCACATTGGAGCACGATATTTCCATAAAACTTGCACTCTGAGGTGCAATCTAATGATTATTGCTCCTCACCTGTGCACTGAATCAAATGTGAACAACGTTCATCTGGGCCAACCCATTTATAAATTGGTCTCCTATCGAAATTTCTCTAATATAAAGGCCAATCGATATAGCAAATACGTCTGACATGACAAACAAAAATTTAAATAACAAGAATAATACGGTTCGTGTTATGCAAAACGCAGCCGTATCGTTATACGGTGTTCTGTTTGGTTAATTTTAGGCTATACTAAATAGTCATCTTGGTAGAAAAAAAACACTCAGAAATAAGGTGGAATATTACTTGTTGGCCTATGTAGTCACGTTCATATATTAATTTTTTTATATATATATTCCTGTTAGTTAACCCGCTACAAATGAATAACTGGTGATCTATGTGTTGCGTAATTGAGCTGACCTGGTTTGTAAGGGCATGACGAAATTGTATGTGAATACTTTGCGCGCGCTCTTTAGATGAATCATGAAACAGTCGCTGTACAACTACAGTTGGTACGATAAAAATGTTTTCTGTTTTCCGTTTTTTTTTACCGGTAGCGGGGGGGGGGGGGGGGTCATTGTGTATACGTGTATGCAGTTTCCACGTTTACTTGTTCAATCTTGTATTTTCCAAACTTAAAATGTCCCTAAATCTTGGAGGTGAGTTTGAAGAGTATTTGTCATGTTTGGGACACCTTTTTGGGATACAGCTCATTGCCTGATTGATATCGATACTTGGCCATAAAGGACTACCATGGGCATTCACCGCATAAATTGTTTGGTTGCACTTCTAGTTCAGGGTTTGATTTATCTTTGCTCGATTTAACAGACATCATATTTATTGTTGTCGACTCGTTGACATTGTCATCGTTGTCATCTTCGGAGGGTGGGATATCCTCTGTCTCCGTTTTGGCTGTCATCTTCATATTCACCGTTGTCTTTCTCCTTGGTGTTGATACAATCGTGTGCAAAAACAATAGGGGTTTGAGACAACTCTTGCTCTTCTTCATCGTCATGCAAGGATGTTCTGTGTTGATCGCTGTTGCATATGAAACATCGACCCCGATGTTAGCCTTTACCAAGGATGTTCTAGTGCGCACTTACCACGGTATTCCCACCCCCGGCCCGTACCGATTGCTAACCCGAGAAATTCAGAACACACACACAGTGCGCCGTCCCCGGCTCCAGCTCCGGACATGTACACTGTAAAGTGAGGTCAATAACTAAGTTGTAGATACAGTTGTGCATATGAATCCGTACACTCTCTCCATGTGCGCTGGTGTTAGGATAGCTGTAAAACAGGGCAAAATTATGCGACCAAACCGTTCCAACGCGCCTTGATCAAGGCTACCCTGATGTAGACAATCTTGAGCAAAATGACCAGGCTCGTTGCAAATTTTGAATGTCTTCTGTTGACCCCGGTGTCTTACTGGGAGTGGGAATCCTCTTGTCTTTATATAACTGGGGATTGGTCGCTTATGTTTTTTTATCATACAGCTTCGTACTCCGGTTTCTATGCTTTCTTCAAAATCGTGTATTTGTCGACGAATATTAGCGACTGTGCCGTAAAAAGTCAAAGCTGTGACTACAGCGTTGTCTGCCATCTCGTATGGTGCTTTGACGTAAACAACTGCGGTATTCTGCACATTTGCTCTATCGCATTGAATCAACTATTTCTTTATCATTAAGCCTTGCAGTGCCGTTTTCTCACAGTGCTGCTCGTTGTCGAAAGTCATGTTGAACCAGCCATTTTCAAGTGGTGTTATACATTTGATTGTACCTATTGTTCCGATTTCTTTGTTGATTGCGTAATATATTTTTTGAGGCGAAACGGCGTTTTTCAAATGGTGAGTGTTGAATATGATAGTGTTCGTTCATTTCAAGGTATGGCCGTTCGAAACCTTATTGTTAAAACTTGTAGCTTTGTATGGTGAAGAGGATAAGTAAGACTTTTGCGGTGACACCTCGTGAAATTCTCAATTGAGTAGTAATTAGTTCCGAAAAGAACTGGATGTTGCAACTCGACGTTTCGATCAGTATGCTCTGATTCTCCTGAGATGATCAGAGCATACTGATCGAAACGTCGAGTTCTTTTCGGAACTAATTACTACTCAATTGAGAATTTCACATGGTGTCACCGCAATTAGTCTTACTTACGAAACCTTATTGCTGTACATGGTGGTGGCGTTCTTGAGTGCCAGTCCAGAAATGTAGCAAAAATGCCTTGTATCAGTTTGTAGAGACACCAAATTAAGGCAATGATGTCTACATCACTTACGGATAGAATTGTCTTGATCCGAGGGCTGAAATTGAGAGCGTGGTCATGAAACACGTCCGTGCGCCATCAACGTATTTATTTCAAAAATAAAAATGCACAAACAACACTGCAGCATACAATAAGTGGGTTTTGTTGGCGTAAAGTCGAAATTTTGCTTGCCTCTAAATTTAAACTGCTTTCTGTATTCTTCGTAGGTATGTTCGGTTAGAAATGATCTATCGAATGAGGCCATGAAAACTTTCATAGGTCACCGTTAGATGCGCTATTCCCATTTTTGGTCGTTTTCCTTATTTTTGGTTAAAAATGTATTTTCCCATAACTTCCTTAATTTGCATTCGTTGGCCATGAAATTTTGCACAAATATTGTCTTCAATGCACGAACAAGATTTTTGGTAATTTTATTGATTTTTTTAAATTTTGACTCAAAATCCAAGGCAAATGGTACATTAAATACAGCTATAATAACATCCATGGTACTCAAGCTATTCATGGCATCAGTTGATATATTTAGATATTGCATTTAAACGTAATGGCGGCCATATTAGATTTCAAGAATGCATTGGAAGTGGTCACATGACTCGATGTTGTCCAAAATTTTACAGTATACAAAATCTGGTATTTTTAACAAAAAGTGGAAATTCAATAGGACCTATCCAAATTAACCGTTGCAATGGCAACTATGAACATTGTGCCCCCCCCCCCCCGGCCTGATAGGGTTAACGACCGCAATAGGGCGAATGCGCGTTCGATTAGCTCGCGCAAGGGGACTCACCCGTGTGACTTTCTTGGGTTACCTCGGGGAAGCTACTCGAGAAAATTGGTTATAGCGCCCTCAACAGGTGTTCTAAGTGACTTCACATTATTGCTTGTTCTGTGGCAATTTTGATAGCCAACGGATGAAATTAAGGATAATATAGGAAAATACTGTTGTTACAAGAACATTTTTAAAATGTAATAGATATAGGGCCCTTTACGGTGACCTATGGAAGTTTTGATGACCTCATGCGATATCTTTTTCAACTGAACATACCTACGAAGTTTCATGAAAATCGGTTGAAGATTTAAGAAAATACGGAAGGTTGGATACCAGAAGAAAAGAACAGGCTTGACAGGGTTGCGAAAAACATAAACAAATATTATATTGCATTTTTTTACGTAATGGCGGCCATATTAGAGACCCAGAATGCAATGGAAGAGGTTACTTGCCTTATTTTTTCCAGATCAGCATACTGAATGTTCAATAGATGGGTATGCGCAGGTCATAAACAATAGTTAATGAGGGGGTCATAAACAATAGTTCAAAAATGTTAAGCATAATTTATTAGTGGACGCGTTTTGGATACATTATGCACAAATATCATGGGTGATCAGTGGGGGGTCTGAGCCGTCGATCTGTAAAACGTTTTGTATAAATCTAAAAAGAGTGTTTAAATAAAGGGTTTGAAATGTATTGCTACACAATAAAAGGGGAAAAACGCAGGCGGGATTTGAACCGGGATCGCCGGTACGGATGTCAAGCGTCTAATCCATTAGACCACCACTTCCCCTGACTGTTTGCTATGAAAGAAGATTCATCATCATTTGATGTGATGGAAAGATAACGAGAATGCTCATTGATTTTGAAGTCCAACGTGATAATTTTTTATTTTCATTTGGTTTTGTAATAAGTAAGACTACTTGCGGTGACACCATGTGAAATTCTCAATTGAGTAGTAATTAGTGCACCCCACTAAATATTGAGAAATTCATGCGCTGAGCTGTTTACCATAAAGTGTAAACCCACAATTTTTCTGAAAAACAAAGATTTGAGGCCCATTCATTTGATGGATTGTGTAAAAATGGCCCACTATCATAACCTGGGATCCTTGAATTCCAACCGTGAGTATTTTGCATACACTAGGCCCTGAAAAAGTGGTTCTACTTTGATTTCAAGCGTAAGGTCTTTTTCCAAAATGGCTGCTTTTCAGTGTGGACGTTTTCACTACTCTAGAGGGTGGAATTCAATCAAACAGCTGTATATTAATAAGGGACACAACGTTAAGTGACATGCTTTGTGAGTGAGTCAATTTTAAAATAAAATAATAGTACTTAAAGCTATTATTTATATATTTTTTCAAAACTAATTTCTGCAGAAAGTTAGTCAGAGGTAATGACCAGGCATTGGGGAGCGTTGAATCTTCTTGGCGAGCCCAGCGTGATAACCACCTGAGCACCCTTCTGGGGGAATCGGCAGACCCCCGGTCCCTCCTTTACTTTCCCGCACTGTAACCAACTATCGAATAGGAGAGAGACATGGCGGCCCCCAAACCGTTGCTGCTGCCGCAGCTGCCATGTCCCTGAATTAGGTATGTTCTAGGGCTTCGAACCGGTGCGTCCCACCTCTGGAAGTCCAGCGATTGACACTTCCAGTGGTCCGGCCAACGTGCTGCGCCATCTGAACCATGTTGGTATTAGATAGGTTAAATTAAACCTACTTAAAGATTTTCCCGTCCGAATTCGCCACCGATGCAGCGGACAAAATGTGTCTCCACACACGCTTGGGAGGCGACACCTTTCGGTCGAAACCACTAAAAGCCATTCGCACGGAATAATGCTTTCAGTGGGTAAAGTATCTAAATGATTTTTTTAAATCGCTACTATAGGTAATCTACTTTAATCAGTCTACCACCATACTTGCCAGATGGTTCATCCATCTGAATATTATTTGAGTTGTGAAAGGCGCTGCGCTTTGTAGTTTACCATCGTATTTACAATAATACTAAATTTTATTTTTTGGTTTTCTCATTTTGTAAAAATAAAAATATCATTTTGAGGAGAGAGGGAGGGAAGGGGATGGGGACCGGTAGGGGGAGCGGCAAGGGGACCGACACCGGTCCCCCTGCTACGATAGGGGAGGGGAGACTGATCCAGTTGGTTCTAAAAATGAGGGTTTTGGGAGTGGTGGAGTACCCCCATTTTATATACTACTATAATGTATAATAGGTTTACTTGTCAATCATATGGGTCACTAATAATGGTTGATGAATGAGCACAAGCTGTAGTATGTTGAGTTTTTTAAATCACAATAGGTACAATGACCGTTTCTATGGCAGCGAAAAATAGGGTTCCCAGCAAGAAATGTAGTGAAAAGTATCGTCCTCCGCAACGTATATAAACGTATAGCAACGTACTACGTATAGTAGCGATCAGGGAAATAGTAACTGTGAATACATGTAAATACAAGCATGATCGTATGAGCTTCCATATAATAATGTGTATTGTGTAGGCATATAAGAAACAACAAATTCGATTAAACGCCCCAGGTATCTTCAAGAGTATTTCATCCGGACAATTTGGTTATAAATACACAGTAAATATGGTAGTAATTTTACTGCTGTTTGTCCAAGAAATGCAGTAGGCCTAAAGGGAGTTCCAATGAAATTATACTAAATACAAGATTATTTGTGAAAGTTTGATGAGTAAATACTATAGTTGAGAAAACTTAGCTTGAGATATCGGGATGTGGTGGCTGATCAGTAGAATTTGGGTGCCTCATCTCCAAGGCGAAATGACTTAAATGGTCCGTTGTACTTGTAGAGCTTGTAGGCGATAGAGGCCGGGATAGTCCACGGAATGTAGGCGAAGCTTACTCGCTCGTCACGTCTGATGCCCGGCAGGCGGTTTTCCCGTAGTTGTTTACGGCCATTTCGCACGGAGCTGGTCACATCATCGGAAATATATATATTCGATCCCTTGAATGGGTTGTTCTTGAGGGATTTGGAAGCTTGCTTCAAAATGGTCTGCCTGTCGCCTGACCGTAACAACCTGCAATGGATGGGACGGGGCCGATCGTATTGGCTGCTCCCCGACAAGGGGTGCGCTGGGCCCGCTCCACTTCAATTTCCTCACAGCTTTGTGTTCCTTCAGATCCCTCTGGAACCCCATGTATGATGATGTTGTTGCGTCTACTTCTGTTTTGGAGGTCGTTGTTCGTTGTTTGTTGTTCATTGTTGTTCCAGCTTGTAGTTTGCGGTTGTTTGGTTGTTGATCATGGGTGTCAATGATTGGACTCTCTCACCCATCATATTTAGGCCAGCTATTAGATCCTGGATGTCGTGATCGTGACTGGAGTTTTGCGCTGCGCTGAGTTTTGTCTCCATGTTCAGACAGTCTCGATCTCATGGTGGCTAGGGTATCGAGGATCTTGTCCAGTTTTGTGTGCACCTCGGTGACAGAGTCGCGGCAGGTGCATGCACGGCAGCCATCTTAGATTGAGTCACTCAAGCTCGACTGATTAGGCGTGGGTTCCTTGTTTTTTTCGGCTGGTTCTTGTCTTGTTTAACTCAGTAGATTCTGCCATAACAGTGTACTGGTGATCTTAGCAATCACTGAATACTAAATACGATAAATACGATCGAGCGTTGGTAGACAAATTTTTGTTGAACAATTTTTTTCGGGGGAGCGATCTGAAAACACGTCTGACAGGTACGACCTCATATCGGTATAAGAATAAATTTTCAAAGAAATTTTCAAACAATTTCGTGTTATTATCAAATATACCACGAGGGCCACAGATTAGGTACATTATATCAATTAAGTAAACAAATCAAATTGACTAGAACTAGATTTGAATAAGCGACCAACTATTAATTCAGCCATCTACAATGGTATGCAAAACCTGTTGTCACTACTCCCATTCAATGTTCAATTAAAACTGAGTTTATTTGGAAATACTTGGCAGCACGATATCTCAGCCAAATTGTGGATGGGGGAAGAGGGGGCTTTCATGGTGAGACTTTAGTCAGAAGTCTTTGAACCAATACAGCAAGGAATTTCGCCTCATGTTACTATGCAACCTGGGAAGCGACAGTCAAGCGGGGAGCACCTGAAGGAGAAGATGCAACTTTTGTAATATGACATCAAACAATAAAAGGAACTGACGTCTCAGTTGGAACAGCGCCTGTAGGTCGCTGGTTCAAATCCCGCTCTTGTAATTTGTCTTTGTACATATATATTAGTCAGGGAGGACTAACATTACCCAAAAAAGTTATCTGAAAGAAACCTAATGAAATATGTAGAAAAGAGAAAATAAAGGAAAGGGATTCGCTTTACTTGAGATTAAAACAGATGTATTTATTGAGATATTGAGATAAAGTTGTATGCCTACATATTTATTTTGTTTAACAGCAAATTTAAAACAAATTAATAGTTTTAGTATAAATATAACCTTATGATCTCTTTGTGATGGTATCACATACTCTCTTAAATATTTAGTTCAAAACATTAGAAAGTTCTTAAATAAATAATCAATATTTAGGAGTAAGATTGAAGTAGCACTGTATAAAGAATATCTTAAGATCTTTTCACACTACAGAAAATCTCCGTGTTAGACACGTGTTAGACACGTGTATTCTGGACGGACCTTTTCACACTACAACATTTCAACACAGCGTTGACCTGTTTAGAGCGCTCGATCCGTGTCCAAACCAACCCTGCTCGGTTGGTGTGTTGAGAGCTCTCAACCCATGTACAAAATTCCAACCAGTTACACGTGTAGCACAAATGGGTTCAAGTGTAGCAAGTGTGAAAGCAATGCGTTGTTGACCCGTGTTGACGGGTCAACACGGATTGGATCAGTGTAGATTTTGACCGGCATGGATAGAGAGTTGATCGTGTGAAAAGGTATTTAGGAGTTAAACTAAGTGTTGGTTCTGAAGAACCGGTGGTGAGAAAATCGACGTTTCAATCAGTATACTGCTCTGATTGTCTTCAGGGGAATGCCTGACTCTAGAGGTAGGAACTCCTAAGAGATTGTTTACATGGTGCTACCCCCAAACCTTACTCCTACTTTACTTCCACCATGCAAAGCTTCAAATCCTAATAAATATTTAGATTGAAATGTATTTGAGAAACTAGCTGCATACAAGTAATGTAAACAAACAATAACTGGGTGGTAAGTGTGATGTAATTTCAACATAGGCTAAGCCACACCTCCTGCATTGCACCGTTTTTGTTTGTTTTTTGTTTGTTTTTTACATAAGAAATCATTATAATTTAGTGTGAATTAAATTTTGCAAGAAATTGGAATCAAACACAAGATTTCGCTAAACAACTAATCCAATTATAACTGGGTGGTAAGTGTGACGTAATTTCAACATAGGCTAAGCCACGCCTCCTGCATTGCACCTTTTTGTTTTTTGTTTTTTTGTTTTTTACATAAGAAATCATTATAGTTTAGTGTGAATTATATTTTGCAAGAAATTGGAATCAAACACAAGATTTCGCTAAACAACAAATCCACTATGAAACAGACAAAACCAAAGTATACACATTTTGCATGTACATTTGGTTGACAACAAACACTACCTGATAAAACAAACAGTTCTGCAAAAAAAGGAATTTTGCCTGCATAACAGTTCTGTGAAAATTTCCTCTTAACCGATAATCGATAATGTGATTATTATTTTGTTTACTTATTGTTCTATTTGTTCTATTTTTAAGCTAAAAATTACCAACACATTCCTAAAAGTTATGAAACAATTCAGAAATAACGCACTTCCAAAAACTGTATAGGTAAACCTAGCAATCACCCTATGAGTATTCAGTATACCATTAATACATGTAACCACTGCTTAGTACATTTCATTTCAACCCTCTAGAGTTAGAGAAATACGTGTATGTCATAACAAGTATACCTGTAAAAGTTTCATCTCAATAGGTGCTAACGTTTTGGAGAAAACGAAAAAAACTGTCACATGTTTTTGTGTTTTACAAAATGATGACAAAAGGCAACTTTTTGTAAATTCGACAGAACGATTTTTGTGATCACTATTAAAGATGAAAAACAAGGTTAACGGAATAACTTCTTAGGATGATTGATCCTTGTACCTACTTAACATCAAGTAAGCTTTTACGTAATAATTTGTAAATTTGATAATCTGGTGATGGCCAATGTACACTACAAAAACACTACACAAACCGTGGTGTTCCAAACTACACCATTGTGTTCAAATTAGGCTACTTCCTTTGAATGCCTCTTTACAAATCAATCTATTATACCCTTTCATTTGTCTACAGATTATTATGTATTTTTGGAGGGACAAAAACATTAATACAAAAATGCTTTATTCGTCAATAAAACAAAATAAAACTATATAAACATTGGTTTAATTGTAAACAAGCTTGAAAAACAAGTTTGAGGATGATTCGGTCGGTGATTACTTTCTTTATATCAGGAAAATGGAAGAGTACCAGTTAAAAGTATTAGGATTGGTAATTCAGAATAACAAAATGATTGAATTGTAATTAGAAACTTACTTGGTCTCAAGGTGATGATGATATCAATCTTCCCTAGAAATAATTTTGTCTGAGGTACTTTTTATAACAGAAGTTAAAAAAAATCCAGTTTAAAATTAGGAAAGAGTATATTCTCTCTTAAATTCCACTTTAGAATGAAATGTATTTTCACTTTTATTCTCGTTAACAACATGACGTAAGAATCTGAAACATTATAAATGCTGTATCCTGCAAAACCGTGGTGTTAAAATAACACCAGTGGTGTTAAGTCTTAAGTCTTTCATAGTGTTCATATTGGACAATGCTTAATATGAACACCAATGGATGTAGTAACACCACCGTTTTTGCAGTACATCTTCCCTTTACAAATTAAATTGACAGTTAAGTATATAGCGAAATAAAGGGACTATGCATGTATACATCCGTAATTGTTAAATTAAGCAGTGTACGTTGTGTTGAATAATGAAATACAAACTATATAAATCATCCACAATGCCTTTGAACATAAAAGTAGCTCATTTTGTGTATTTACCTCAATAATTAGCCATTATTATTCATGAGAATAGAAGACTAATTGATTTCCCCACCAGAACCTCGAATTAATTAACAGCTGTATATAGCCGACAATGAGCGAACGCACTGAAATTGATTGCCCATATAGACCTAAACGAAAGTGAAAATACAATACCTCCGCACATCGATGATTGTTAACTTGACTGCATCAATCAAGAAAAGATGCGAAACATCAAATTTCAGGATGAGAATAACTAAAGTCATGAATGCCGAAAAACAAAATAGAATTAACTAAACGCAGTTATGAATGACAGGAACGAAATGGTGATTGCTTGGAAATTAATTTGAACGCATCAATGAAAAAAAACAACAACAACAACAACAACAACTAATAATTATGATCAGATCAGTAAAAATGACGCGAATTTAAAGAAATTAAAGTTCTTTAAAGAAAATGACCAAATAATGTGTTTAAATTGGCGGGGTAAACCGCGCATTTTTCATTTACAACATAATCAATGCGCCTAACAGTACTAACATGTAGAACAAAAGTCAAATTACATCATTAAAATCATTACTAAAATCTGGTTGTCGATACAAACATTAAGTAATCATTAAAATTGCAATAAATATAAGATACACAAGCTTTCGGGAAAAGGAGAGTATTAAGTTTACTTTTAAAATACTAAGCTGAAACATTTACAGGATGGTTGTTTAATTTGTATTTTGATTCAAAGAGAGTAAAGCATTCTCATAGAAGCAGTTTTGCAAACATTACCAATGCTGTATCTTCCTTTTAAGCTTATCACAAGTTTTAAGATTTAGGAATTACCGATGCTGTGGTGTGGACCATTAAACTTGAAAGATGAGTTGATTTTTTCTTAATTTTAACATGCACAACTCCTCAAAACATAGAATTTGGGATTATTTTACAATTTCTGGAACGGATCCAGAATTTTATAGGGGGCACCTTACACAAATTTCGATATCTTAAATGTGATTGGAAGTTTGTGACGTAGCTCAGCTACATTCAGGAATATAGTGCTGATAATTTTCCTATTGTCAATTTCACCTGTCTCTCTTTTGTAGTAGATGCGGGGGCATTATATACCATCTTCTGGATACGCCACTTTGTTTCTATGATTATTCTATCAAATTAATAACTCAAGAATTTCATATATCTATACAAATTAATTATGTTAAAATGATTTATAAGTCTCACATTGTGAATAATGAATCAAACTTATCAGAGAATTGTTTTAATGAGAAAGGCTTAGTTCTCTTATCTGTGTAATTATTTAGTAGAACACAGATTCTCGGAGACCAGAAATATCCTGTGTTCATGTCATTAGGCATACCTCACTCAGTATCAACGTGGATGGCCAAGTAATCCGCCCTGCCTACCGTACCATCTGCAAACAAATTGAAATAGAAATAGAAATAGACAAATAAAACTAAATTTATAGATTCGTATTTAATTTCTTTAACATTTATGTATTTGATACATTTCGGTAGTTGCCGAAAAATCATAATTATCATAATGAGAGGGACCCAATTTTGATGTACTCTTTTTTTTAAATAACTCTGCTTATTCGCCCTAAATAAGGCTAAAAGACACGCAAGATACGGGGCTACAATACAAGAACAATAAAAAAGTAAAAAGCTCAGAAGAGCTGAAGGTGGGAATTGAGATTCCTCTTGAAACAAGATAGATCGTAGGATGAAGGGAAACATGCACCAGGCAAGGAATTCCAAAGAGATACAACACTCTGTTATGACACAGGTTATCTGACCCGCTTCATGCACATCATAGCCTTCGAGCGGTGGAAATATCGATGGATCCCGTCATCAAATTATGTTTGCCGTTTTTATTAAACCAAGTACATCTTTAACATTCAACCATTTGGTTATTGTTTTTAATTATCAATCCCATACATTACCAAGAAAGCCCCCTCTGGACCCGTCCAATGTTGGGCGCCTTGAATTTGGCTGAGACATCGCGCTGCCAAATGTCTCCAAAGAAGTTTTTCTCATCACTGAATGGGGTTGTGGGGGTGTGGGGGTGTGGCAACTGGTCTTGCACACTATTGTAAAAATCATGCAGGCTTTATGTGCATCGTTTCATAAAGAGCAGGACACATTTCCCGGTGACCTTGGCCATATTTCTCTTTTGAACTAAAACATGCCGCTGACGTTTTGTTGGCCCTACGCTACAGAAATAGACTTCTTATTCGAGGTGTATCGCCTGTGTTTCGCGCTATTGAAGGCAAATTTTCCGATAATGTTCTTTTACATCGGAACATTGGTTTTTACACATTCCTTAATACTTAATAACAAATAAACATGAGAGGCACGATTTCAAAGTAAATATGTTCCAGAATATATTTAATTGATGGTGAGTCTGCCAAAAATTAATGTTGACTTATACTTGCTGTTAAACTAAGTTTCTGACTACTGTTTTGTTGAATATTACATTTCAAAGTATTTATTTTCTTGTCTATATCAGGAAATTATCGATGTTCCAATCCAATGAAACCAACATTTTCAGAAATTTGTCGGTAAAATAGGGGAAAACACGGGCGATACATGTTTAATTGTTTTTCTTTACCATTTACAGCATCGTTCCAGATGACTGCGCCTGTGGTTGTGCTGTATAGTATGACAGGGTATATAGGACTGCTCTTTTCCCAAGGGCAATATGGTGATGCATCAACTACAACCAGCCACCCAGCGTCCACTTCACATCCGCCATAATTCTTATTGATGAAAAACCGTCGATTGCTGAAATGTTTTTACGAAAAGAGGAAAAATGGGGAAAAGCCTATAAATGGATCAAGTTCCGAAGATCTGTTTGAATTAATATTACCCCCAATATTGTCCTTGCAAAGTCATCTTTTCAGTCGACATCACCCAAATATTGGCAATTTGTTTAGTAAATAACACCGAAAATATTGGTGCTGTTTGTACGCGAAACGTAGAGAGGTCATTTCTTCCCCCATAGTGAACTTTAGGGTTTTTCTGAAGTCGAGCTAAAGAAGTTAAGACTAAATGACTGTTTACAATATTTTACCTTGGGTTGAGATAATCAAACCTATGTCGTTTAGTTTCTTTATAACAAAACCTCTCTAAATATGAGGGAAAGTAAATTATTGATATCTGCTAAGAGCCCCTATTGTTTAGCCACTGAAAGCGTGACTTTACAAGGGCGACATTAAGGAGGTGAGTTTTAAAGAGGGGTCATTGATCAGTGTTGCGTGTAGCCTTGATCAAGGCGCTTCGGAACGGTTTGGTCGCATAATTTTCCCCCGCTTGGGTCTGTGATTGGCCATCATTTAAAATGAACCGCCCACATCTAGCATACGACTTTCCATTGGAATTCCAATGGGAAAATAAGAAACACGTAAGCTTTCAGTTACAGAAAGATTAAGGCTGTTGATCCAGTTCGAACGCATACGAGGTCGCAATGCACAACCTTATCCACAACTTAGTTATTGATCTCGCTGTACAGTGTACGTGTCCAGAGCCGGAGACGGCGCACCGTGTGTGTGTTCTGAATTTCTCGGGCTAGCAATCGGTAAGGGCCGGAGGTGGGAATACCGTGGTAAGTGTACACTACGACAACAGCCTTGAGTCAAGGCTATGTGCCGGGCCTCAGGCTTTTCTGACTTTGAGACAAAAGAAGTTACTTGTTTAGTTTAAATTTTGGTTCCGTGAGTTTAAAAGGTCACTTATTATTATTTACCCTCTTTAAAAAAATTTTTTTCAAGCACTGATCCAGTGACTCCATGAAGAAATACGGAAAGGAAAAGTTGATTTTGCTGTATGTAGCGCAGCCAACGTTGACGATTACTCACGGGCAAAATGTTATTTGAAAATACGAGATTTTGATTGTTTTAGACGGCTCCCTCTGCAGCTCGGGACCCGCCCATAACCTACCGTGTCATACAGTAAATCTTAATCAGACTTGCTTCAAGTCATTTATTTCGTTACAGACCAATCCAGATTCGTCCCTATGCCCGTGACAATCCCTAGCAATGCTGAACTATCATAAAGCGCCATGAACGCTTGACCGACATGGAAGAGTCTTCATGAAACAATCTAACTCTATCGGCCATTCCGTGCTGTGTTAATGAGAGGCCGGACCAGTCTATTATGCATTGAGGTAAATATATTATAGGCCTACATACAAACGTAACTGAGTATTGTGCTGCCTAAAACATACAAACCAAACCATAGTTTACCCTTAATTTTTTTATCATTCCGTTTTGTATGTATTATTACAAAACAAAATTCCAATTTCCCCTGACCACCATAATGTCATATTGTAATCATTACAGACCATTGTACACAGCACTTGGTAAAATCCGTTGAAGTCATAGCGTCCGCACAATGTTCTTGCTTTAGCAACCTGGTCCACGGGGCTCTCGAGCAGTTACTGTACACCTCGTACCCATTGCCCAGGAACGAGATGATTCAATATAAAAAGTCTTGGATATGTATTTACACACGTACATTGCTTGCATGTAGCCGATATGTTTTGGGTTTATAGTCTTATATAATGGAGCCCCTAAAGGGACCTATATGAACAAAAATACTAATTTTATTTCGTTCCCTCGAATTATTATTTCACTCCCTCGAAATAATATTTCCTTCCCTCAAAATAATATTATTTCGTTCCCTCGAAATAATATTATTTCGTTTCCTCGAAAAAATATTATTTTGTATCATTTCCGTATGATTTGTGAGAAATGGACATGGACATGGTAAAAATAACTAAAATTGCTAATTTATATGTATAAATTACTGATCCGTCGTACAGATTACAGTCGGACGTCAACGTAAGCGCAAACAAACGAAATAATATTATTTCGAGGGAATGAAATATTTCGAGGGAACGAAATATTATTTCGACGGAACGAAATTTTATTTAGGGGGAACGAAATAATAACTCGAGGGAACAACATGTTTTCGAGGGAACGAAATAATAAGGAACGTTACCTCAAAATATATTTTTTTCTTTCATATAGGTCCCTTTAGGGGCTCGGTGATTTACTTACAAGAGTGTGTGCTGCAGTAAAGAGGGCAGTCAACAATTTTAAATCATATACGATTGCAGGTAAATACTCATAGAGAAATATAGGCACGATTTTATAACTCAAACAGATTTGTTTGTGTTTTTTGGGGGGCATAATTGTTTTGTAAAATAACTAATCATCGTTGCAAAATTAATTTTTCCTACAGGGTCCAGCAGTGAGAATGTGGTTGAGGAAGCCCAGGGGACGAGATTGGTGCTTCCGCTGTTTTTCAACATGGTCTAGTAAATGTAATGTTCTCCTGATGACGGCTAGAGCAGACTAGTCGAAACGTTGAGAACAAACCAACCGGCTCTTCTCAGAGCCATCACTTCTTCCAAGAACAGATCATTACATGGTGTCACCCGAAAGAACTCAAGTAAATGTAATATTTCAAGCTAATCTGATTGAATCCAATCTGTATGCGCAACTACCGTATATAAAGATAACAAATGAGGTTTCCCATTGGAATCGATACGCTCTGATGTTACTTTAGCAAGTTTATTGGTTTTTACAGCCCACAATGATACAATTAGTTCATGTTTCTATGACAATAGATTTTACCTTCTCTGTGGTTTTACGTACTAAAGACATTGTACATGAAGTACATGGAAGGTCATTGTTCTGTCAAATTGTGTGCGACTACTATACCAACATGTTTCTGTGGGAGCTTGGCATGTTTCAGGAAAAATCGTGTATAAAATGGTGTTTACTTACACAGAAACACGACGAACGTCACCAACAATAGAGAAGTAATTTGTAGTCGTTGTCGAACTGAGGTCATTCCAGGGAGATGACATAAGGCGCTCCTTATCGAACCAGCTTGAGATGTTTGACTCTACTCCATTGAATATCAACTCAACTTTGACCCCAGTGTGATCATACAAGGAAAGCTTCACCTGAACATAGGTTAAATATGTATTTGTTTATAAATCCTCATTTCTTCGTTATTGCGTTACTGTTTACTTAATGGGAAGGTACAACATTGTTAATTACCTGATTATAAAATTACCGAATTAATATAACATACAAAAGCTATATAGCTTGATGTGAAGTTAGTATAGATGTCCCAATCACTCTGAACAATCTGTCCTCAGGGCTTTCGAGTAGTCTTGTAAAACTCGTACCCAATGCTCTCTCGTCCTGGAACGTGATGATTTCAATATCCCAACATCTTGGATATTTAAAGAGGTGATTTTGGTCAATGGGGTTTGGGGGTAATGTCTTATATACGGTTAATAACAAGCGTGTGCTTTAGTAGCAGTGGTATAGTAGGGATGTCTCACCGGGACTAAGCCAAATCATGCGCGAATTAACAATACTATTACGAATTAACATTGCCCCGATTGTGCATTTCGCTCTGGTACGTGGAGGGAACATGAGTGTGCAGCTTTGAGTATTTCACAGAGCTAGGATGCAATATGTTTTTCTGCAGTAAAATAATCACATTATCTTATGAATCTAATTTTTTTAAAGGTAGCCTATAGTGAGGTGAGTTAAGGAAGAAAATCACAATGATCGTGACGCGGTGGACAAAAGTACCAACATTTTTGTAAATAGGCTACTCCTATGGGTGTATAGATTTGTTTAACAAAATCCATTGCTCCTAAAAATGTGTATACCGTTATGGCCGTGACGTAATTATGACGTAATTTATTCAAAATGGCCGCCATTTTCCTATAAATAATCCATTAGTCTAGCTTTACTAGCCCTAGCTGGCTGATTTTTGTACTGAAATTGTTTGCTTAGATACCTAATATGGCTGGTATGAACCCACAACAAATATTCAACCATTTTCTCTTTGGGGAAACTCCAAATTCTGCTCAAATTATGCGCAAATTCTGCTCAAATTATGCCCAAATTCTGCTCAAATTATGCGCAAGTTCTGCTCAAATTATGCGCAAATTATGTTGCAAATGCCCAACTACCCATCAGTGTCTCACCCAACTCACCCAAAATCGTAGACCAACTCATTCCAATTGGAAATGTATGCACAGGAGGCGGAGCTAAATTTCGCCTTTTCCAAATTCTTATTTTGTTTGTGAAAATGTCCTTTTGTAAAAATTTGCATAGAAATTTGTGCTGTGGAAAATCTAACGTAATTAAAACCTAAAAATTTAATTGTCTAAATCATCTTAAAATCTGGCAATTTGGCCAAATGAAATGTGGGGTATTATAATATGTAGCCCTAATGGAAAAAAGTCCAATTGGAACTATTCCAATTTGAAACCAAAGTAAAAGTTTTAACAAATGTTTTACCAGATAATTTGTTTAAGTTCTTAATACATATCATACATGGTTTGTCTCATTCCCTCCCCTCCCCCCTCGTCCTTCAGCCCCTTCATCCTTCTTCCCTTTTCCCTTTCCATCTCAACCCATCCCATGGATGCCTGACTTGCGCTGGTTTGTCTCTTTTACATGATTTCATTTATGTTAATTCATTTAAGATGTATATTTTTGGTCATGTACTGTGCTTTTCTTGTATATTTTGTAGTTTTGGCAAATTATTTCATGGACGATTTTAAATGTTTAATGTTTATTATATTTTTATATATGTGAAGAATGAGAAGATGATTTTCACGCTGGTCATGATGAATAATAAAATTGATTTGATTTGAATTGAATTGAAAGTTCTAATGGGACCACTTTCAAAAAGTACTGTTGGACACAATTATATCCAATTGGACACAATTGGTTCCAACTGATTAATGCCAATTAAACAAAATAATTTAAAAAAACTAAATATGCAAAGGTTGAAGTTGAATATATGAGAGCCCAATACATTGCTTAATTTTCCAGCGAGGAATTTAGGATTACCTTTCTATATGATTTCATTTAGTTGCAACTTTTCAGACAGACACAGAAATATATATTTAATAGCGGATCCAAGGGGTTTGGGCTGAAGGTAGGAACATGTTTCTCCATTTTTTATTGACATGCATGTAAACTGACCATACAATTTGTGTGCGCTCTTCCCTTTTTGGGCAGTGTGCCCCTCCCCTCCCCTCCCCCGCCAACCTTTTTGCCCATATGCCCCACCCCTTTTTGAGATCCTGAAACCGCCTCTGGACACATTATAGATTATCATTTTGGTGGTTTCTTTGGGTCAAATGACAAAAACACAAGTAGGCCTACACGTTTAAAAATATATATATGCAGTAACAGCATTGCCAAGGGTTGGGTTTAGGGTCATGCCCTCATGTCAAATTGTGTTTTTCTGTCAAGGTGTTTTTTCAAGGACAACATATTTATAAATGAAAAACTTCCAACCATCCTCGACAATTATGGCTATGCCACTTTTGGTACATTTTGTAGTTTCCCCACCCGATATTGCAATGAGAGCATTGTTGCTTCAGCCAAGAATATGTCTTATCTTTTAGAAACACTTATTACAAGTCGTTTAGGAGATAAATATTGTTGTCGTCATTCTTGTCATACCCTTAATAAACACATCGCTCACTGCAACAAGGTTATTATTTTCAGGTTGATTTATTTTGATTTAATTTGAATTAAAATAAACATATTAAACCGTGGTAAATACTTCACCGGACTGAACCGGAGACAGAGTCGTCAATTTAACAATGGGGCGAAATGACAACAACTCATCAGAAGTCAAGCAGCAATAGTCAGTTGACCGTAAATCAATCAATTATACATTGTATTTTGACATCTGTAATTGCTGCTGTAATTGCTCCCTATACCAGGGAGCAACGAGTGCATAATAATAAATATTGTCATCAGTTAAGAAGTTATTGAAGCTACTGAGAAGCCTTGTCATATTTTCGTATACCTTTGCAATTCTATTCCTGACACTATTGGTCATCTCACACTTTTACATTAAACTAATACTTGGTGTCATGTAAAAGCCTCATAGCATCAAACATCTCTTGAAATATTTATGTCTATAAGTTACTATTATCTAACGGTAGACGTTTCCAAATTAACTGTATACAATTTTCGTGTTAAAAAGTTTGTGTTTGCTGATCGAAATTTATGAATAAAACTACGCTATTGTCTTGTTAAAGGTGTGTCTCTTGAGTTTTTCTCTTTTTTGAACGCAATTTCCGACAATTGTTTTTCATCGGAACGTTGCAATTTTACTTGAGGAAAGGATAACAAATGTTTTAAAATTACACATTTCTCAAAATAATCATGAGAACCATGGTTTTACAGTAAATATATGCCTTAATGAATTAATGGTCCCATGCAGACATCTTCATATGGCTCAATACATTGGACATCAAATTCAGTCTAATTAAAACCAATATTCTCTTAATTAAGTCCGACTGGGATGAATTATTGAAAAAGGGCAAATTGAAACTAATTTGAAAAAAGTTCCAACTGGAACCAATTGGAAAAAATGTTCAATTGCACAAACGTATGTCCAATTGGTTCCAATGTGGTCCAATTGGTTGTGCCTATTTCCAATCTTTAAAAAAACCTGCGAATGCTCAACCAAACCAAACTCTAACAAACTAATCTCATTACGCAGAACTGTAGCGAGCGGGGGGGGGGGTGATACCCCCTCCCCCAATACTTTTCTCAGTTGGCATTTAAGCCTCAGTCGGCAAAATGAAGCATCAAAGGTGCTAGAACAAGGATTGGTCCAACATATATTGTCAGTCTGCAAACCCAGAGCTATGGGTTTATAATTTAATGTGATATTCAGTTATCGCTTGAGTTTCAGCACTTTAAACAAAATTGTCCAAATCTTTTTGAGTTAAATAATTTAAATTCATTTAAATAAATAAATTGCCGTTCCTAACTGCTTACCAACCAAAATGACCTGAGTGACAAATTGTAGTTAGTGGACTATGATTTCGAAGCTAGCAGGATCTTTATCGGAGACCTTTGATAAAGATCCTACTGCTATATAGGATTCTAGCCAGCCAATCGACATCGGGCAAGGTCGGTAGTCGAGAGGTTAAGACATCTGCACTAGTAAGCAGGAGGTCGTGGGTTCGAATCCCACCCTAGTCGCCTGTGAAGCTTTTTCCACAGACACTCGGAAAGCACTGAGTATGCAGTGCTATACACACGTCGGTGTAGGGCAAAATTATATCAATTGTTTATCACCCGACGTAAGAATTTCATCAACCTATAAGATCCTACTTGGTTCGAAACGTTAGTAAGTTTCCACCACATAATTTACCATAACATATTGTACTGAAAATTATCTTGTATTAAATGTTTTACACATTGTAGGCAAGTTTAGCATGTAACAAGGAAGCTTTCAGTGTATGTTAACGTCAGGCATAAAACCTGGGGTATACTCATTCTCGGTGGGGGCGCATGTTATGTAGTATATGTATTGGGCTTAAGTAGATCCAAGCAACACCTTGTTTTTGTGTTTGTCGTGACAATACAATGTCACACATTTATTTCCATGTTGGCAACAACTTAATCCATAATGGGTACAATAGTACATTAAAGATAATTAATATTAAGCACAGTTGACAATATGTTAAGTGTAAATTACAGGATTTATACATAGGAACTTGGCAGTATACATAGGAACTTGGCAGTATTACCAACATGTAGGGGAAAATGAAGCATAATGCTTTTAAATCTTCCCCTATGACAGACAAAGACTTAGACATGACAAGGACATGTAACAGGCATGTGAGACCTGACTACTAAATAATTCATAACAATAATAACATTTTAAATATAATTTGAATCAGGTTTGTTTTTTACTGCATATACATATTTAAAAAGTATTGTTTAAGTTTTTTGGAGAATGAACCAATTGTAAGTGTTTCTTTTAGATCCGGTTTGAGATGATTCCAAAATATAATACCACGAGAAAATACACTGTTTTTAGATAATGACGTTCTGTTATAATTAATGTAAAGATTACCCTTCGATGCACCACGGGTTCCATAATTATGTATGTACCGATGAAGATAGCGTGCAAAAATCTTTGAAATCAGTAGGAAGGAGGTCATTTTTTATACTTAAACATGAATTTGCCTAGATTTAGATTGTATAGGTCGTTGAATTTAAGAACGTTTAACTCTGCAAACAACGCAGCGGTATGTTCTAAGTACCAACTTTTTGTAATAATTCGAACAGCTTTCTTCTGTAGAAGAAAAAAGTTTATTAGATTGTGAAGTTGAGCTACCCCAATTTAATATAGCATAATTTATATATTGAAGAATGAGGGAATTATATAACATTAAAAAAGAATATGTTGAGGTAGAAAACATTTCAATCTGTTCATGACACCAATGTTTTTGGAGATTGTGCTGGTCAACATATCTATATGTTTATTCCAAGAAAGATTCTCATCAATAACAATTGCAAAGAATGTTGTACTCTTTACTTGGTTCAATGTAGTACCATTCATGCGTATATTAGCATTGCGGTTGTATTTGTTCTGTCGAGTACTAAAAACTATATAATTGGTCTTAAGTAGATTTACAGATAGTTTATTGGATGAGAGCCATTTGCTTATCTTAACAAGTTCAATATTCAAATTAGTAATAGCAATGTCTACATTGTGGTGGTTATATAATAGATTTGTATCATCTGCAAATAAACAGAATGAAACCATATTAGTCGAATTACATATATCATTAACATAAATAATGAACAATAAAGGACCCAATATAGAACCTTGAGGAACTCCACAGGAAATTGAGTTATGTAATGAATTTGATGAATTATACGTGCACAATGTTACAATATGCATTCAGATAATAATGTACATAAAGGGTGTTTGTCTTAAAAAAATATAGTACTTGAAGTGCTATATTCAGCACTTCGTTTCTAGAGTGCATATACAAAGTACACTCGAAGTGCTGAATATAGCACTTCAAGCGCTAATTGTAGCACTTTTTAGGAGCTTGTATAGTGACTGCACTTGAGGTGCTATATTCAGCACTTCGTTTATTAGAGTGCATAAAACCTGAGGCATATTTGGCGCGAATCTCAATTGTTGACGTAACCTGTAACCATTCTCGGTGGGGGCGCATGTTATGTAGTGTATGTATTGGGCTTAAGTAGATCCAAGCAACACCTAGGTCCTTTTTTGTCTAACGGCTATCATTCGATGGTACATTGAATATAGCGGCCTACAGCAAAACGCGCAACTATTATAGATGTTATTACTGAAGATTGTATATTAGTTGGTATTAGTCGGTTGACATTAAAGTATGAAAGGGTAACTTTAAATATCTCCAAAACTATAAAACAAATATAAAAAAAATTGCAAAATGGTCGATTCGCCGGTATGTCAGCTCTGCGACAAAACTATTAATATCGGTTGGTGTGGAGAAAATACCATTTACTTTTGTGTCCACCCAAAAACAATGAAAGTTAGAGAAATCCAGTTGGCCAAACAACATTATCATAATTGAACTAAGTACAATTACAATGAATGATGTCATGATGACATCATAACACCATAACTCACCATTTAAAAGTATTGTATTTCAGATGTGATGCCATCAAACAATTAAATTATATGGGTTTAATTGAAAAAATAGTATCAACATGGAATTATATGATCTAAAACATTAAAATGACTTTAATATCCCACCATGATATTTTCTAATTGAATTTTAACTATTTGTTTGTTTTATTTGGTAATGAAATGGTGATGACGTTATAATTACATAATTCAGAGTCACATTGTATTCAGATTGTTTGGAGCATGACTTGTAACAAATCTACATGCCTAATTGATGATTTTATGAACAATGGTGCTTTTGGCGGACGTTTAACGATAATTTCACTAATTAACCTCACTACTACTTCTAATAATTAGTTTACCGGCTAATTCAAGTGGCTTGGTAGCCTAGTGGTTAGAACGCTCGCCTTCCATGTAGGTGATACCGAGATCCAGACAACGTTGTTATAATTGTTTTAATTTAAATTGTCTTATAATTACAAATTTAATTAAGAAGCAAAGACTTTCTGTATAATAGTAATTCACGGCTGTGGAAGATTTTAATGTTAATGTCCAAAATATTTAGAATACAAACGTATATATAAGTGAGTATACAGTGGCAATTATTTACTTCAGAAAAAATCGCAACCAGTATCTGAGTTGTCATGGTGATTTATACCGTAACCAGGAGTATTTTCCACGACAACAATTTCTGTCATTAATTAATGACAGGCAAATAAATATTGTAAAACCACGATTGTTTTTAAACTTGAAATTTTCGTAATCCTATATTGACAGTACAGGAAAGTTCTTATTCAAACGATTTTGTGCCATTTTCCCCGTCCAAAATATTTTAATAATTATACCGTCCCCTAGAGTATACATGCAGGCATAATTAATTTCCGCGACGACAATTTCTGCCATTAATAAATGCCAGTACAATTAATTTAGAAAACGTTTCTTTGAATCTATATTATTAGTACTCGCGAAAGTCCTTATTCAAACGACTAGTTTGTACCATTTTCCCATTGATCAAAAACAGTTTTTCTCGTACCCAAGTACTTAATTACAGCGACAACAATTTCTACCATTTATTAAAGCTAGTCTAGTAATAAATTAAGTAAAAACGAAACAACAAAACATTTTGGGCATAAGTGAATGGAATCAGTACACGAATTTAAACGCTTATTTAAACACTGTTGTACCATTTTCCCCTCCAAAATATCACAACATTTTTTGTACATAACCAACAGTATACTTTCATGCAAACTTAATTTCTACGACAATAATTTAAACAATTTAATTGCTGAATGTAAGAGTGTTTACAAACGCGGTCACGTGACGCCGATTTCTGTTTAATAATGAAAAGCTGACGTGGCCTGGTATAAAATTACGCTTTTCAGTGAAAATATTGGCGATATTATTTCCATAATCCCGAGACAATGCCTGAGAGCGTCTGTGCTGTTGGCTGCACAAACCGCTGCAACAAAGAGGAAATAGGCTAAGTATAAGCTTTTATGAAATCTCATCGGGTCGAACTCCATGAGGCCGGTGATTGTTGGTGATTCGCGAATACTGGAGCAAGGAACTGATTTTTTTTTAAATTTTGGTATCAATGTATGGCATAATTGTAATTATTTTAGATTATTGGAATCTACAAGTTCAACCACACACTATAACCGTGGCTAGGTTAGGGAAGTTCCCTCACAACGACGACTAGACTTAATTTTATGCCCAGCGGTATGCATGTTTTGGTTTATGTGTGACGTCACAGGTCACATCGTCTATAAAACAAACATGGTTGACTTACTCGTTGAATGCTCAGCTGCCCGCTGCTCCAAGCCTCGAACACTGTTTTGTTTCGAAAATTTCCCTTGACCTCCAGATCTTCGTTCCAGGTCAAGTTTGTCCACATATCGTAGAGTTGATCTCCTTTCCCTGCCATCCCTTTGAAAACTAGTTGCCATTCAAAATCTGTAAAGAAAATTAAGGACACTTGTACATTGAAACTCATAGGCAGTCACATAACTGCGGGGCTATGGGATTTTCAGGTGAGAAGTTAAGCAATTTTTTCATCCAGTTTTATACTTCCATAGTCGATTTGACAAACATAAATATAATTTGATCTAAATTCTAAACGGGTTGGGGACATACGGGGGACACAGGCCTCAGATGAGGATTGGGGTACGTGCTCCCATAGCCCAGGTTTGCACAGAGACGGAGTTTCACTAAAGGGGATGGGGACATACTCCTGAAGTCAGAATTATAGACATTAGAGGTTTTTAAAGGGTCAGTATCGTCACGATCAACAGGGCATGGAATCGGAATGATAGTTTTAGATTAACTCAGTGACTGCATAATTCCCCACATGATAAGGTCATATTACTGTTGCTGCTCCATAAATGAGCCAGTAATTTTCAGTCACTGTATTAATTTTAAACTAGGACATCGATTCCATACCCTGTCGAAAGTCTGCTGTGATCGTGACGATACTGCCCATTAGAGGGGTTTTCAGTAACTTTTCAGTGGGGGTTTCATAATTTAACAAAGCTACCTTGAAAGGGAAGTTACATCATTGGTGTGAAGACTTAAGAGTATGCAGTCACTGAGTTAATCTAATGGTGCCCTCACACCATAGCGATCACCAGTTGCGTATGGTTGCGAATAAAAAATAGTGGTCATAAGTTCCGAACGCAACTCACACGCAACTAATAGGTTTTATAGGTTTGAAGTACGCAACAAGCACGCAGGTGATCGCAGACACACGCAGAGTAAGTTCAGAAATTTTGAACATGTTCAATAATTCTCTGCGAATGCCTGCGATCAATGTATACGCAACAGGGACGCTACGCACGAAACACGATCGCAACACGATCGCAACAGGTACGCAACTCATAAGTTATGAACGCAGGTGATCGCAGGTCCAAATTTGAGGTATCTGGCCAGGTTTTGGTAGCGTACATGTTGCGAATGTGTTGCGTACCTGTTGCGATCATGTTGCGATCGTGTTGCGTGCCTGTTGCAATCCTGTTGCGTGTGTAGCGTACCCCCAACCTATTGTGCGTATTCCCAGCGTATCCCCAACCTATGCCCTGCGTATCCAACCTATTAGTTGCGTGTAAGTTGCGTGTTAGTTGCGTACTACATGCGTGTTGAGAAATGGTATAAATAGTGGGCCTTTTCTAGATCGGTGTCAGTTGTTGGTGGACCTCCGAGGTGACTCTTCGATGACCAAATCAGTACTGAAGAAAATACTGAATCGGCTCCGCTTTTATAGGTTTTTATCATGTGACCGATATTCGCAACTAGCACGCAACTAGCACGCAGGTCCAACGCAACTTGTAAGTTTTGAACGCAACTCAAACGCAACTCACACGCAACTCGCACGCAACTCGTACGCAGGTGATCGCAGATATTGGGGGATCATAAGTTCAGTTCGCAACCCACACGCAACCCACACGCAACCCACACGCAACTCACACGCAACCCATAGGTTGAATAGGTTAGAAATTGACAAAATTGTTGAAATGGGTTGCGTTTGGTGCGTATAAAAATATTTTTTACACGCAACTCATAGGTTTCAGCATACGCTATGGTGTGAGGGCACCATAAAGAGTATGCTAAATCTCTTTGAATCAAGATATGCATTAAATAACCAACTTTTGAACCTTTTCAGATTTTTACGTTATATCTATATAGATATATAGATATATCTATCTAGATATAGATATAGATATATATATACATATAGAGATAGATATTGATATAGTTATAGATATAGATTATGTATATATTACTGACCGAAATTCCAACAAAACAAATTAAAATTCAATCATTAAAATTCGACCATTTGATTAATTTTGAATATACCTTGAATGGCATTTCTTGTGTCAATGTTAACAATTTAGTTTGAAATCCTTTAAACATCATTTTAAGCAAGGGATTTGTTTCTTTTGTTCTCAAGCTCATTGTGCCCCACCCCCCCGTATTTTCTATATTCTTCAGCCGATGTTCATGAAACTTCGTAAGTGTGTTCAGTTTGACACGGTCTATTGAATGAGGCCATGAAAACATCCAAAGGTCACCGTTAGGGGCGCTATACCCATGACATGACATTTGGCACAAGATGTTGTCTTCAGTACAAGCAACAATGTGACGTCACTTAGATCACCGCTATAACCAACATTTAGTTCAAAAACAAGATTTTTACCCAAAATTGTGAAAAAGTACAATAAAGGCAGGTATAATAACATCCATGGTACTATTCATGTCAATGTGTATTTTAAGCAAAACAATTCTGAAAAAAAAATAATAATCATGTTTTGGGACAAAATATAAAATTGTTTCAATTGGTTTCAAATGCCGTACAGTATCAAAAATCTAGTATTTTTTTCAAAAAAGTGTAAATTCACTTGGACTTTTTCAAAATAAAGGGTTGATATGGCAACCTTGAACACCCATTATTGTTGATTTTGACGTGAGGGGACAAAGCATTCTGGAGATATTATACAACATTTCCTAGGGGGCACAATGTGCCCCAGGCCTGATAGTGAAATTAACAGTGATGTGATATAATTGGATTTTATTAAAGGTAATGCATAGAACATGTGACTTGTTTACACTTTGGGAGAACCAACACTCCGACAGTTTTAACCGACAATTGGTCTGTGCTTATACAACTGTTGGTAAATTTGGGGGAAAATACCCAACATCAAATGCTTGGAGTTGGGTAAACAGAACTGACCAGAGTTGGACAATATTAACTTTATAACTGAGCAGCAGAATCCGTCTAATAGGGTTGGTTAAATTTTCACTGCTAGCTGGAGTTTTAAAAACCCTGGCAGTTAGGCAAAAACTCACCAATTTTATGTGTTTTGTGTAACAACTTTGGGTTAATTTAGGCCTAGGCCTAGACATAGGGCTAATGGCCTATAATGCATTTTGACGGGGGGAAAATACAAATGAGCACAATTAATCAACGATTGTGTGGCATGGCCTACTCAGAAATGAGACGGTGCCAGAAATGGGTGGGGATAATTCGCCTATTATTATATATTTTTTTATATCAGTGTAGGTCTATTGGCATGGGTGATATATCACTGAATATATATTACTGTGATTAATAACAATTCCAAAATAATTTTTGTAAACTTTACGAAACCCAAATTCCATCACTGCATTTCAAATATTTGTCGATGTAATGTAATAGTTTTCCTGCGAGGAACGTGAACGTGTACCTGTTTAACTTGTTTTCGCGCTACACACTTGGAACTTATCCAATAATAATTGCTTCACCAAACTGGTGGTCAAAATAATGCTTAAAAACCTTTTAATATTGGTAAAAATTACCCAATAAGCAAGTATAAAACGCGTGGCGTGATACCAGATCCGTGCCATTTGCGCACATGGAAATGTACAGCAGCTATAGTCACCACTTGCTCAGCAACCATCATGTCGTAGCTATATACTATACGTGCAGAGGACGCAGTCTCCTATATTCAACCTGAAATAGTCAGTGGAAAGATCTCTCTTGGGCATGCCGAGCATCATTGTAAGAAATTATACATTCTATTACTCAGCCAAAGTTGTCTGTTTTGTGACTTAATTGTTGTGTGTTGCGATCGCGACTTGGAACATACAAGTACCAGTACAACGTCTGGTACTCAAAAGTCAGCAAACTTTCATTTTTCTTGCATAACTTTAAAACTTGTTTACTCTATAAGTTTATTTCCGTTGGTGTTTTCTTTGACTTTTATGTCTAGCGGCTGGTGGGATTGACTACCACTCCATACAGTTCGAGTCGTTCGAAGAGTGTACGAAGGTGTGACTCGTGGTCGTCCTCACTGTGGCTGGCGATGTACACTTTGGTCAATGAAATGGAAATATGTATTTTTTTAAATCAATATACATGTGCCGGCTAGCAGCAGCCATGCTATGTACTGGCGTTGATTGACTCAAAAGTTAAAGGGGAAGTCACTGCAGTGAAATACACCACGAACCCAGGATATTATGTCAAGGGCAACAGTGTATCCTAGAAAAAAGCGTCACCCTCTCGGATAGCCTGTATGATTGGATGAATTATTGTATTGGTAATCCCCAATAAATCATTGCGGGGAGAATTATCGAACGGCCGCCAGTGGTGCACTTGCACTTAAAATGTTGATGGATAATTGTAAATTTCAATTACTGCCCCTGAACGTTGGGCTGTCCTAACCGTTTCCTAGGCCCACCGTACCCCCAACTCAAACTCAACAAAAATGTGATAACAAAATTATGTTCATACGTTAAAAAATACGGAGTTAGACCATAAAACACAAATAACAAATTAAAACTAAAACAATAATTTAGGTTTGAAACATTAATTCGAGGAACAACAATTAAACACATTATTATTAAATTTCAAACCATTTTGGAATAATGTTGGGGAAATTTTGTGCCAGTTTCAGAGAATTTGTTATTTAGTTTTAGAGTAAAGAATCATACAAAATTTGCTTCAAAAGTGGGGAGTAAAATCAAGACTCTAAAGGGGGAAGTTCCCCCTGCCCCCACTTCCGCCACTGGTGCTCTTCTTGATTCCAAATATGGCCATTCCAATTCTCCATTCCCCTCCCCCTGTATAGTGCCCGGTGTCCTAGATCCTCCCTTCTTTATTTTTGTAAATAAGTCTTAGAAGAGCCAGTAGTTAACACATGAATGATGAGGATACATAAAAATACAAGAGAAGGTGTGGTTGTCGTCACAAAATTTGACGATTTGGGTCTATTTGTATCCTCATTGGGAGAATAGGGTTTCAATCAGGATAACAGAATCTCCCAATCGGGATAGAATAGTTGATATCAATCCTCTTAGCTTTAACACATTGATCATGAAATAGACCCTCTATTGAAGACCATAATCATTATTAACATAATAAATTTGACTTTGAGAGGCACAGAATATAGCTTATGAATGTGACAAGGATCAGATGCTATATGAAATAATTTAACAGGACAATACAGTACACTGTAACATATCCAACCCTTGTACACTATTGGCAAAGGAAAGAAAATGTTTCAGTTCGGAAAGCATATCTGGTGTAATATTGATTACGGTATCAAACATTATGAGAAATAAATAATTCTGCCTGAGGTTATGTCATTTTTTTAAAATAAAATCTGCAAATGAATGTTTATTTACAACCCTTTTTAAGATAAAGACTTATGCATACTATGGGGATAAACACTTGCAGTTGTATGAACTTTTTGCACTTTGCTCAGAAACATATGGAACAATTTTCACAGGTTGGTATCATTTACATAAAATGAATTCTTACTTCTAGCATTCTATGTGAAACTTGATCTTAAACCCGATAAGGTTATGAAGGGTTTAATCTAAATCAGACAGACTGTGATAGTTTGAGAAAATTAAATTCCCTAATTATTTTAGCTTCAGTGTTTGTAGCAATTTGCATGTTTGAAGTTATGTTTGAAGTTATAACGGTTATAACGGTTTGTGTATACCGTTCTGTTCTGTGAATGCATATAAAAGAGTATCAGGCTGATTATAAAGGTGTCGTGGTGCTAGACCACTATTCTTATTCAGTGTCTATAGTTCATTCCTGTTCAAAATGGTTGATACCAATTTGTATGTATTTTGTATTGTCTTTGGGCTGTTGTAAATACCCTTATAATGCAACACAAATTAGGTACAGTATGCTCAGGTGGTTTTCACATGGGCGAATGACATTGCATTTTGTGCATTGGAACATTTGTGTCCCTTCGTATATCACACTCAACCAATTTGTATTGCAAAAGGGCAACTTTAACAGACGGACTAGATGATGTCCTTATAGTGTTTTGTTGTATCATTTGATGGATAGTGTTAAAATTCAATATTGATATCTCTTTTATTGTAAGATTTATTTGTTTATCAATTGGCGTAATGGTTGCCCTTGGCAACCGGCTCGGTTATATAATTTTGACTTATATCATAATGACTTATATCAACAGTTCAATAGTCATCACTAACATCATACGATTCTGTACAGTGTATACGTACTACGTATTGTGTACAAAATCCTTCTCTCCCGCCTTCAATATCATCTTGGAATACAAGACACAGCCCTGGATTGGTGTAGGTCCTACCTTTTAAATAGGCCCCAGCATGTTTGTATTGGTAACGCTATCTCCGAGCCTGTTATTCTTGACTATTCTGTACCCCAAGGCTCTATGCTCGGCCCACAGTGGTTTACTGTTTATACCTTTCCAGTTTGTGATATCATTTTGAAGTATAATTTAAATTACCATGTCTACGCTGATGACACGCAGCTTTACATTACTTTTAAATCTTCTCAAGAACCTGCCGATTCCTGGATTACAACACTGGAGAAATGTATTCAAGAGATTCGAAGTTGGATAAGACAAAACTTCCTGAAATTGAACGACGAAAAAACAGAATTTGTTCTATTTGGATCACGTCAGCAATTGTCCGAATGTTCTCTTCCATTTATTACAATTGGTGACTCGCAGACAACCCCCTCATCACAAGCACGTAATTTGGGTATTATATTTGACTCGACAAAACTTCATATCTCCAACATTGTTCGCAATCATCATTTCATGTCAGAAATATTAGCCGAATAAGGAAATACTTGAATAAAAGTGCTTCTGAACAAATTATACATCGTTTGTCACATCACGGCTCGATAACAGGAATGCTCTCCTCTACGGTCTCCCGCAGAATCAAATATCTCGTCTTCAGCACATACAAAACACAGCAGCTCGTGTTGTGACTTTGTCCAGAAAGTCATGCCATATCACACCAATCTTGGAAGAACTGCACTGGCTTCCTGTTTCACAGAGAATTGTTTTTAAACTTATGCTAATTGTTCACAAATCTTTTAATAACATTGCTCCAATTTATATTTCTGAACTGCTTAAAGTCTACACTCCATCACGCAATTTGCGCTCCAGCAACATGTCACTCCTAAAGGAACAAACTTCAAAACGGAACTGGGGTGATAGGTATTTTTCTGTCGCGGCTCCAAGACTCTGGAATCATCTTCCAACTAAACTCAAATCTTGTCAGAGTATAACTAGATTTACGTCGATGCTTAAAACTCATCTTATGTCACAATTCTTCAAAGATGATGTATATTTGTAATTGCATTGTAGGTACATGTATCTCAGTACATAATTGTTTCCCTATGCTATCATTGTATATTGTTTGTATTCATGTTTTTTCTTTGTTTCCGCGCCTTGAGCGCCCAGCAGGGTGGATATGTGCGCGCTACAAATCTTTATTATTATTATTATTACATGGACACGTTAGAGTCTATATTAGTATCGATACACAGATGAAGGAAAACATTGCTCCATGATTATGTCTGTGCAATGCCATACCACAAGTTTTCAAAGGAAAATATTCAATTGTCTCCGATGCAAAACATTATATCAACTATAAAACCAGACGAGATAACTGTAATCGAGGGCACGATTCCCCAAGTTTAATATCAAATATCCCCCACGCCCACCCTACCTCACATGTTCAAATCATTTTGGAATAAAGTTGGAAAATGTTGTGCCAGTTTCAGAAAACATTTTGATTTAGTTTTAAAGAATCATTAACTCCACCAGTTACAAAAAATATTCAATGTAAAAAATGTTGTTCAAAGGTGAGGGCAAAATCAGGAGCTTTTCTAAAGCGGCTGGCTTGACGACAATGTCCGTCAAGGTACTGGTCATTGTCATTGGAAAGTCTGGCGCTTATTACGACCACCTACAACATCCTTTTTATACTGCTACCATATTTGGATCATGAAATATGTAGCCTATGTAAACTATGTAATTACAAAGAGTATAGGCCTAAAAATTAGTTATATTACATACAGAACATTGGTATAATTAAGAACAGAATCATTTTTTTATTCCCAGAAACCACGAGTACTTTTTAGGCAAACTTGATCTCTACAATCAAATATATATATTGCATATAAATAAAAAGGATAGTTGTTGGAACTAGCCCTTTTTGGACACATGAGGGTGCTGTTTGAAATCACTGTTGGTAAAGTTTTCAGAACTAGATTGGTGGCGCTGTTCATTACCTGAATTTTTGCCAAAACCCCATTTTGTTAATGTTCAGGGCATGCCAGTTGGCACTGCCTATTTCCATTTGCTTTGGGAATCCTGACTTTTGTGTAACCTGAACTGGATGAGTTGTGTTTAAAGATGTTATAGTGTTTATGAGCCCAATAAGGCAGGAATAACATGTTGTTTAGTAGTTGTTATTGGCATCCAAATATTTGGGATTTAGGTCATCGTTTAAGGTCTTTCCAATGATTACACACACATGTAAATGCAAAGTGTGGGTACCGTGCCTATAGCCGTAAGCTGGGCAGTTGCATATAAAGTTGTTATGTCAAGCCTTTACTAGAATATTATAACTGTGGTTGTAGCTATACTTGACTGTACAATGTACCGGTATATTTTGAGACTGATATATGTATTATTGCTTTGTTCTCATATTTACAGCATAAACTAAACCAAATGAATCAAACCCAGAAACAAGAAACAAGGACTAAGATACACCAGGAACCAGAAATAAACAAGTTGACTATCAGTGACAGTACATCACATGAGGATTCCATGAGTGGTTTATTTCTGCGATGTATCTCCTTCATGTTTATCGGCCAGCAGTTACACTTAACTAAACTACGTCACAGATTTTAAAATATCCAACCAGTTGCTATAGATAATAGCTGCCTTCAGTCCTACAATAGTAAAACGGACAAAACAGTGCCTTGTGCTACTTACCTTTTTTATACGTTCCTGATATTCAATTTCTATTTCTAAGCTAAATTTTTACTGTCACTAACTTTTCAAACCATGGGGTAGATTCATAATAACTCAGAAAGGAGCCTCTCTTTCTTAAGCCCTCCACCGAGATTTTCCAGTACAATATTTTGATTTCCCAACCCCCATTTTGGTTTCATTATGATAAATGAAACTAATGGGTTTCAAAATATTCAAAATATTCAAAATATTTTACCAATGAATAATAACACTGAATTTGTTGAAATCAAAACTGCAAACGAATTTTTATTTACAACCCTTTTTAAGATACAGACTTATGCATACTATGGGGATAAACACTTTGCGTCAATTGACCATGCAGTTGTATGAACTTTTGCACTTTTCTCAGAAACATATGGAACAATTTTGCAAATGAAAAAGATACAGGACCCAATCACTTCACTGGAAAACAAATGTGAATATTCATCTAATCACTTAAATCAGCTGGAACAGTATTCACGCAGAAACTGCCTTCGTGTATTCGGAGTTGAAGAACAGCCCAATGAAAACACCGATGACGTTATGGTGGAACTAGCATCCAAGTACTTGGGTTTCAAACTGAACCCATCAGACATTGATCGGTCCCATCGTGTAGGAAAGAAGGAACAAGATAAGCCAAGGGCCATCATAGTGAAGTTCCAGAACTACAATGCTAGGGACCAATGTATTAAGAACAGACGCAAACTAAAAGGCACCAAACTCGTGAAGGGTAAAACAACAATTACTTCAGGCTACGAAAAACAACCCTCTTGTCAAATCAGCCTGGTTTCACGATGGCAAAATGGTTGCCTTGGTATGCAAGAACAGCAATGAATTTACCAAAACAATCTGGGGGCCCAATGACCTTCAACGTCTCTAACTGCAAGCTAAAACTATAACTACTAAAGTGCAAACCAAATGATTAATTTTATGTGTATCCAGGTTTTTTTGTATACACATAGTTTATTCATATTTTGTATTTTTGTATTTGAAAATGCTGTATTGTTATGAGTGCAAAATCATCATAAATGAAGCTTTTAATTATGTAAAATGTAATAGACCTACTTGAGACAATTGTCTGCATATTAGTTGTTTTGATAACAGTGACTTATGTCATTTCTGGACCTGTGATTCCTGTTACAATTCTAGTCTTCCTTTTAAATAACTTAATAAATCGTAATGAATTCATCGAAGCACTGCGGGGTACAAATCTTTCGTATGTGAAACATAATTATAATATTCCACATGAAGACGATACAGATGCTCCTATGGACACATGTTGTTATTTCGATACAGATTCATTCAACCAGCTCACTCATGATTAATTTTCTCTTTTTCATGTCAACAGTCGTAGCCTCAACAAAATTTTAAATTCAATTGTTGACTTTCTGTCTCTCCTTAACCATGAGTTTTCTGCCATAGGCTTCAGTGAAACATAGTTTAGTGATCAAATATCCCCATAATTCAACTCGACCACTATAAACTTGTAGAAATAGAAAAAGGGGAGGGATATGCGTCTTTATTTCAAATACTAACACATAATTTCATAAAAAGGAGTGACATCTCCTTCTTCAACTCAGTGATTGAAAGTCTTTTTATTGAGATCACCGATTTGAATGGAAAGAGTGGCATTATTGGTGTAGTTTATAAACCTCCACAGAGTTCCATTTGTTCTTTCAATGAGTATATAAATACTATCCTGAATAAGATCTCATGTGAAAACAAAGATGGTTACATTATGGGCGATTTTAATATTGACTTACTCAAGAGTGGGTGTGCTGATTTCATGAATACTGTATTTTGCAGCAACTTTTCCCCCACAATTACAAAGCCTACTCTAGTTAGTGATAGTTCTGCCTCTTTAATTGATAACATATTTACAAATAATAAAGGTGATTTCATTCCTGGTGTCTGAACAGCAAAACAAACGCAAGTTCCGAAAAAACGAAATTTCAGAATAGTAACCATTCGCATGTTAGAAAAGATGATGGTAAAATGATGTAATGAGTCCAGGTGATGTAATGTCATACAGTTTGGCGTCCATACTAAACATTCGCACAAACGCAACCATAGTGAAGTTAAACCATGAATTGTGCACGTGCATTGACAGGTGTTGGTGAAACACGTGGATAGTCACTCTAAGGCATCCTTTATAAAGGGCTGTGTCAGAAAAACATTCGTTGTTTGCTCTAGAAGGTGTACACTTTACGCAAACGATGCCAAGACTTTCGACTGTGCAAAGAGGAGTGGCTCTTGGAATGTTGCAAGGCGGTATCTCTGCAACCGATGTAGCCAGACAAGTTGGATGTCATCTCACCACCATCACACGACTTGCCCAACGTTACCGGCTGACAGGGGTCGTTGCTGATCGTCCACGTTCCGGTCGACCAAGAGTGACAACTCCTGCACAAGATCGGTTCATCCGGGTCACTCATCTAAGGAACCGTATTCAAGCAGCATCAAGAACAGCAGCCTTAGTTCAGGGACCAAGAGGACCATTGTCCGCCGATACCATTAGACGTCGACTACGGGATGGAGGACTCCACTGGCGACGTCCGAGTGTCGTGGCCGAGCGGTCTAGCGCACCGGACTCAAGTTCTGGTATTGCCAGCAGCAGGGTGTGAGTTCGAGCCCCGGTCGTGACACTTGTGTCCTTGAGCAAGGTACTTAACCATAATTGCTTCGTCCTTCGGATGGGACGTAAAGCCGTAGGTCCCGTGTGTTGTGTAATGCACGTAAAAAAGAATGCGCCTTGAGCACCACTTATTTGGTGGATACGTGCGCTATATAAGTCCACACATTATTATTATTATTAACATTGACACAACAACACCGTCAACGACGTTTACAGTGGGCCCGGCAACATCAACGTTGGCGACGTGCTCAGTGGCGCCAAGTTTTCTTTTCAGATGAGTCTCGCTTCCATCTTTCACATGCTGACGGGCGTTTACGTGTTTGGTGTCGACGTAATGAACGTTACGCGGATTACTGTGTCATACAGGCAAACAGATGGGGTGGTGGCAGTGTGATGGTCTGGGGAGCGTTCAGTTACAACCACAGGTCACAGCTTCATGTCTTCCGACAACGTGAAACTGCTGTCGTGTATAGAGATGATGTTCTTCGTCCTCATGTTGTTCCAATGTTTGCTGCACATCCTGAACTGCAGTTCTTCCAACAGGACAATGCATGTCCTCACACAGCAAGGGTGTCGATGGCGTGTCTCACTCACAACAACTTCAACGTTCTTCCATGGCCGTCACTTTCCCCATATATGGCTCCTATTGAACATGTCTGGGACGAAATTGGGCGTAGGATAGCTGCCGGGAGACAGCCAACTACAGTTGCACAGTTGGAACAGAGATTGGTGTTTGAGTGGAACCACTTGCCTCAGGCATTCTTCCAGACTCTTGTGAACTCTATGAGGCGACGTTGCACCGCCTGTGTGCAAGCCCAAGGTGGACATACACGCTACTGAAAAGACTGTGACTTTTCACTGAGGGGGCTATCTCCTTTTGGCGGACTGTGGTAAATGTGAAAATCTTGCAATGCAATTTCAACAGTCACTTTCAGCTCACAAATTGAAAGCATTTTTCATTAAATGAGTGATTAGAATCAAAATGGTTTGTCTTCTGTTTGAAAACTTGACAAGACCTCGGACTTGCGTTTCTTTTGCTGTTCAGTATATATGCAATTGAGGATGTGAACCTTGCTTATAATAATTTTACTTCAGCTTTTCAAACGACTTATGACGAATATTTCCCGTTAATATATATCAGTAACTCTAAACGTCGTAAAAAGCGCCACCCATGGATAACGAATGCTATCTTACAGTTTTTAAGAAGTCCTACAAACAGCAATTCTGATCAGTTTCGTGTGTATCGCAATAAATTAAACCATATTATTCGTATTTCTATAAAACGGTATTTTTCCGACAAATTATATAATTATTGTAAGAATGATATTAAGCGTACTTGGTCAATGGTATCCTGCATACAAAAAATAGTAAGTCCAGTATACCTGATACATTAAAATTTGATGGAAATTTAATTAACGATCCCAATCGAATTGCTAATGCATTCAATGATTTTTTTGTAAACATTGGACCTACATTGGCTTCCAGTTTCTGTATTATCGGGGTTTTCCAAGATATTTGAGAGAATAGTTTATAACCGTATTCACAATTTCATCAATAAACACAATATTTTGTATAAAGGACAATACGGTTTCCGTCCAGGTCATTCAACTGAGCTTGCTCTAACAGATGTTCTGGATAGGTTGTGTGATGCGATGGATAAGAAAATGATCTCAGTGGGCGTATTTTTAGATTTGTCAAAAGCGTTTGACACCATCGATCACCAGATTTTATTAATGAAATTATCACATTATGGTATTAGAGGTACCGCGCTTAATTGGATTCAAAGTTATCTTTCTAATATAATGCAATTCACAACCTTCAATAATGTAGATTCAAATCCATTGAATATTGTATGTGGTGTTCCACAAGGTTCTATTTTAGGACCGTTGCTCTTTATTATTTATGTTAATGATATTTATCAAGTTTCAGAGAAATGCTCCACCATCTTGTTTGCGGACGATACAAATATTTTCTTTACTGGCCGTAATCCTATTGTTATGAATGATACAATTTGTCAAGAACTTACACAATTTTACGCATGGTTTTCTGCTAATAAACTATCTCTTAATGTGAGTAAGACTAATTATATTGTTTTTAATAATAATAAGAGAGACATTGTTAACGTGTCATTTAACATTAAAATGGATGGAAAGTGTTTAAAAAGGGTTAATTATACAACTTTTTTAGGGGTTATTATTGACTCTGGCCTGACGTGGAATAATCAAATCAAGTCCATTTCGACAAAGATTGCCAGAGGTGTTGGGATCCTTTCTAAACTGAAACATTCATTACCTAAGCATGTTCTTCGTTCATTGTACTTTACTCTTATTTATCCTCACCTGACTTATTGCACGACTGTTTGGTCTGGTACAACGTATTCTAATATTAAAAAGCTTTTGACTCTCCAAAAAAGAGCAATTCGCCATAAATCGTCTGCTAATTTAAATGATCACACCAGCAAGCTATTCGCTTCACTCAATATGTGTGTTGTATAATGCACGTAAAGTGGATGTCGTGCGGTCTAGCGCACTGAACTCAAGTTCTGGTGTTGCCAGCAGCAGAGTGTGGGTTCGAGCCCCGGCCGTGACACCTGTGTCCTTGAGCAAGACACTTAACCATAATTGCTTCTCTCCACCCAGGGGTTAAATGGGTACCTGTGAAGGCAGAGATGGTTTGCTCTATATGCGCTAGAAATGGCAGCAATTGAGCTGTATACTCCCCAGGGAGCTGAGATGGTTTCAGGAATGATTTATGAGCCTTATGAGCCTTATGAGCAGGGATAATAATATAATGCGCCTTGAGCGCCACTTAGTTGGTGGATACGTGCGCTATATAAATCTATACATTATTATTATTATTATTAATATTCTCAAACTTCCCGATCTAATCAATGTTCATATAGCCACTTTTGCATACAGTTCTATAAATAATCTTAATCCTGACATATTCACAGATTTTTGTGTGTACAACAAAGACATACATGTACACAATACGAGACAGGCCGATAACATGCATAAACCACGTCCTCGGACTAACATTGTAAAGCAGAGCTTACATTATCGTGCTAATAGTTGTTGGAATTCTTTGTCTAATACTATGAGAAAATATGTTTCACCACACTCATTCAAAAATAATCTTAGTGCATATTATTCAAGTAGCTATTAAGTATGCTTCTTATATTATGTTCTGAATTTTGATATATGCTTTATTTCAGTTGATCTATCTATCAATCTATTATTAATCTATTATTTATTATACTATTATATTTTTCTCTGCACAGGGAGTGGCTCTACTCGTTAAGCCTATCAAGGTTGTCTAGATCACTTCCTTTCTCTTTGTATGTAACATACTATATATTGTTAATTAACACGTTGAATATCACATTGTATGTACACTGAGAAGAAACAAATAAATTAAATTAAAAGGTTGGTATCATTCTATAAAGTGAATTATTACTTCCAACGTGAAGATTGATCTTAAACCTGATAAGGTTATGAAGGGATTAATCTATGACAGACCTTGATAATTTGGGAATAGGCTATTAAATTATCTAATTAATTTAGCTTCAGTGTTTTGGTATGTTTGAAACTTTTTAGGCTGATCACATACTGTACACGTGTATATCCCATGATGTTCTGTAATGTGAATGCAAATAAAAGAGTATCAGGCTGAGTATCAAAAGTATCACTATTCTTATTCAGTGTTTAGTTCATTCCACTTCAAACTGGTTCATACCAATTTCTATGTCTTTTTGGCTGTCTTTTGGCTTTTTCTTTGGGCTGTTGTAGATGACTTTATAATGCAATACAAATTAGGTATGTTCAGGTGGTTTTCACATGGCAGAATGGCATGGCATGGCAATTTGTTGGATTGGAACGTGCCCCCAGCCGAGGTCCGTGCCCCCGGGTGCCCCCATTCAGAATTTTGTAAAAAATAGGTCCCTATTTGAGACTACAGCATTCAAGTATTGACATGTCCCCTTAGAAAAGTGGTGCACCCCCTAGTGCCCCCTGAAAATTGTACCCTAGTTACGCCACTGGTTACATGAGAATACGCAGGAAAATCTTGCTAAAATCCATTGTGAACATTGGGAAATGGAATCAGGTGAGAGCACAGCATGAATACACAATGGCGACGGGCCCGGGGCCCTAGCAGCTGCTCCCAAGAGGCGTTATAGTGTTCTAGATGCTCTGTGATGCAATCTAGTGCATACTTTTTAAAACATACAAGTCAGTCATGGAAAATTATATTCCTATCGAATTGGTCAGAGGTTTTTCTTTATTACTACGAACGGTTGAAAATCTGTGAAAAATATGGCTAAATTAAAACAAGGTATTATCACAAGTCAGTTACGGTAATAGACCTCTGATACCTAGTTATTTAATATTATCTCTATCGACTGGGTCAGCGTTCGCGTAGCTAGAAATTCATAAGACAAAGATAGCCATTTCAAAAGCGGATTAGTGCTCTTTTAATTTAAATTACCGAAAACTCTTGACTTTAATCAATAGAATTTGGCTAGACTTGTATGTAAGGTGAAGTAAAATTTTCCTGTCACTAATATTTCAACCATGGGGTAAATTCATAATTACTCAGAAAGGAGCATCTCTTTCTTAAGCCCTCCGCCGAGATTTTCCAGATTATTTTTATTTTCCAATCCTCATTTTGGCTTCATTGTAATACATGAAACCGGAGCGGGGGGGGGAATCTAAATATTTTACAACGAATAATGACACTGAAATTGTTGAAATCAAAACTGCAAATGAATGTTTATTTACAACCCTTTTTAACATGAAGACTTATGCATACTATGGGGATAAACACTTTGCATCAATTGACCATGCAGTTGTATGAAATTTTGCAATTTTCTCAGAAACATAGACCAATTCTCACAGGTTGGTATCATTCTATAAAGTGAATTCTTACTTTCAGCGTGAAGATTGATCTTAAACCTGATAAGGTTATGAAGGGATTAATCTGTGACAGACTATGATAAACTAATGGGCTATTAAAATCCCAAATTAACTTGGCTTCAGTGTTTGTAGCAATTTGTTTTGGTATGCTTGAAGTTCTTCAGGCTGATCACATACTGTTAGGGGGTGGGTATTAATTTGAGATCGTTAACCCCCCTGTACATGGCCCCCTGAAGATTTGTTTTTGTGAAACGGCATGGTATCCTGACTTCTTGCGCAGATTACCTGTATACCGTTGTTGGGGCACCAGTCTATTTTGTTTAAAACACAGTGATAGAAGAGAACATCACTTCAACAATTAATTTAAAGTACTTTCTCATGTTTACCTGTTGAAATTTTAGCATACTATTCCATGACAACCTTTCAATTACCTTATGAAACAAAAACTCTGATTAAAAAGTAACATTTATATGAATAAAGCACAGCATTCCCGTGGATTTATATTGATTGCAACTGAATTTTTTATTTCATTATTGTATCAAACTTATTTTAATTTGGAATAATATAAAATTTATATTTGCTTTTAACATTGTTCTAGAAAATAATTAATTAATAAAATAGTATAAATGTAAAATAGTAGTTATTGTCCTCAGTTATGTTTTGATCCTAGCAAGTTCTTTCTCAGAGAAAGAACCAGCTAGGTTTGAGATGTAAGGCCAGGAACTACTATTTTGCATTTATATACTACGGGTCCTTTAGGTTGGTAAGCAGTTTGCAACAGCCAATTTTCTATTTATAAAATAGTACAAACATATATTTATACATCTAACTAACATTAACAACATATTTCATGGCTTAGCAGGGATTTTGGATTGTATAATGCCAAAATGTGTTTCTGTAAATGATACAGTAGATCTAATGCTCTTGAACAAGTTCTACTAGTAGATGTGAAGCATCATCTTTAGATATAGTAAGATTAACAACATATTTCATGGCTAAGCAGGGATTTTGGATTGTATAATGCCAACATGTGTTTCTGTAAATGATACAGTAGATCTAATGCTTTTGAATAAGTTCTACTAGTAGATGTGAAGCATCATCTTTAGATATAGTAAGATTAACAACATATTTCATGGCTAAGCAGGGATTTTGGATTGTATAATGCCAAAATGTGTTTCTGTAAATGATACAGTAGATCTAATGCTTTTGAACAAGTTCTACTAGTAGATGTGAAGCATCATCTTTAGATATAATAAGATTTGCGATGACATGTATTGAACTAATCTCTTTCTGAGAAAAACCTTTGGTTAACTCAACATTTCGATCTGTATGATTTGATCATCTTCTGGGAGAATGCCGGATGCTGGTGCAAGAGGGGCTTAAGTAGCTCGGTGGAGGAATCCTGATCACTAGATCTTCGGGCTTGCTTGTACCATTCTTGTAGATGTAGCTATTACCTAAAACAAATATTTGAAATACATTTATAATTAATTATCTGTGAAATAACAATGTATTATAATACAATTTATTTATAGAAAGTAAAAAAATAATATTGTAACAAATTTAAAAACATTTTTGCTTAAAAATCAGCTGTTTTAACCAACCACACACCAACCCTTAAAAACATTCAAATAATAAATCCCATATCCCAATATTTTATTTTAAGCTAGGTTTCAACTTCAAAGGATCAGGGGTTACACAGTTGTAAACCTTCAATTTATTTGGGAACTACCAACTTTGTATTCTCTTTCACTTACTATTATATCATCGTGATTGTACAAACTACAGTTCTATGACAGTAACCAGTGGGTTAATAGTTCATGTTTAAGACGATAACAAGTCCCAGGCATGTCAAATACAATGTTCCCAACTCCCATGGAAATTTCTTGCAGTAATACTTGTGGTTGCATGGTGAATAATATTATTATTAAAAATAAACTTACCCAACTAAGGTCACAGATAATAACTTCTGTCACTGCCCAACTTGCCAGCAAACAATCATTTTAGATGATATGATGTATTTACTAACCTAAATATATATTTGTCTTAATTGAGTTAAAACCCATCAACCATGTCAACAAACCACGAACAGCTGATTAGTAACCATTCTAGATTATATGTGTGGTACATAATCACATACACAGTCTGGTAACCACCATTATGTGTCTCTCCAGTGCATATGGAATCAGGGAACCTTTACGTTAAACTGACAACAGAGGGCGCCCTTCAATCAAAACTTTCAGGGGCTGTACAGGGGTTAGAAATATCACATTTTTATGTTTTATTTTAATGATTTAGTCTTGTTTCTAATAGGCCTGTACATGTTTTGAGGGGGGCAGAATATAAAAAAGTCAAAAAAGTGAAATAATACCCCCTAATACTGTGTGTGTGTGTGTGTGTGTGTATATATATATATATATATATATATATATATAATATAAACTGCCACATCTACTTATTGTGTGGCCAATAATCCCTCCTTTGTTCACTTCTGATACTCCTATTGGCTTTTTCTAGACTGATGCTTATCTTTAATTGGCCACTATTTTCCCGCCTTTTTTGGATCCCGCCCCTTGATCCTTTGCTTTCCCTTTTCCCTATAAATGGATGAGTTTTTATGTTGTACTTTGTCAAAGCCTCTGATGAAGATCCAAACCGGACCTTCATCAGAGGCTTTGACAAAGTACAAACATAAAAAAACACGTTTGCTATGACCCCAGGATACAAGGTGTTGCCTCAGTTCAGACGACCGTTTCCTGTATAAGGTATCAGTGGAACAGATACGTCTTACACGGAGGGCTTGACTGTAGGCAATGGCCTCTTTGCAGTGCTTGGGGTGGCAGCTGTCAGAAAGGAGGTATTGATGAGTGTCAGTGGGTTTACAATAGACATCAGTCGAGATGGCCTGGGGGATTTGTTGATGGTGACGTCTATGAAGTTTACGCTATTGGGAGAGTAGTTAGCAGTGAACTTGATGGTGGCATGGAATGAATTAATGTAGGTGATGAATTCATCTAGGCTATCTTGGCGACCACACCAGATGGAGAATATATCGTCAATAAATCTCCACCATACTAGAGGACGGTGGGGGGCAGAAGATAGCAATCTGTCTTCAAGGTCAGACATAAACAGATTAGCGTATGATGGTGCTGGAGAAAGTGTCTGTCTAGGAACGTGAAATTGTTTTTGGTCAGTATATATATATATATATATATATAGTAAAACTAGTGGAACGCTGGTAGTTGTAACTCCGAGTTTCACGCGTTATGCGATCATCAGACAACTGATAGTCAGCAAGTGATTACTCCTATATATATATAGGCCTACACGCGCACGTACAGGTTACTCGCTCAATGATGCGTGCTAATTACCTATTGTTTGCGGGCCTTGTGTGTAAGCTTGTTTGTTGGCAGTTTGTGGTTTGTTGACGCGGTACTGTTCCTCGTCACGTGTCATCGCTTTTGAAGTTGCAAAGGTAGAACTTGTTTTCATGGCGGCATTTTGATATGAGTTCGGGTCGTTTGTTCAGGAGTATCCTCTTGTCGGCGTTTATGATGGAGAGCTTCTCTGTGAGGCAAAGGTTGCACCGTTTCGATTCACTGTTGTATGCTTGAGATCTAGAGGCTACCGACCAGTTGATGGTGAATGGTTTATTGTTCCTTTTCAATTGCCAAATGTGCTTGGAGAGTTCCGTGCTGTTCTGGTACTTCTCATGCCTGAAAGACTGTGTGTGGTTGCCGTATCTTAGCTTGAATGGAGGCGCGGTGAGACCTATGTACAGATGAGAGTTGTTTGGTTGCTTAACTTCGGCATTGTAGATGATGTTGCTGGCCTGGCACTTTCCTTGTAGAGGGCATAGGTCTTTGTCGTTCGATGAGACTTGTTTGTTGTGTGCCTTGATGATACTGGCGATGTTGGGCATGCAGCTGTAACTGATCTTGACCGTGTTCCTGTTGAATATCTTGTTCAGTTTGGAGTTCCTCGGGAAGTGCTTGCCGATGAGTTTCAGGAATATACCGCCAATGTTTGTTGTCACGTTTTTGCTGAATGGAGGGTTGAACCAGATGACGTTGCGCTGCCTGTTCCGTTTATATATATATATAAATATATATATATATATATATATATATATATATATATATATATATATATATATATATATATATATATATATATATATATATATATATATATATGCCAATTTTTCTTTGCTCGCTACCCGTTTATAATATTTCAGGTCAGTTTCTCCATATAAATCTACTTTGTGTACAACCACATAAAAGGCTTGTGTCCCGTTAATTGTGTTATCCCCGCTACTGCCGTTACCCGGGTTGTTTGCATCTGACCGGGGCTTGATCCCTGGCTACTCGGCAGATATGGTTTGCCCTCTGACCTGGCCCCATAGAGCAATAGATAATTGGCATAAGTGGACCGCCCACCAACATAAGGGCTGGTTAGCTCAGTTGGTAGAGCGCTCGACTGACAAGAGTAACGTGGTCAGGTCCATCGGCTCTCACAGTTTTGTGCAGCGATCATTTTGAGCCGAGTTTTGAGCCGAATTTCTCTTCCCGACATGACGTCACGAACAGCTCCTCCGTGCAGGGCGGGAACAACTAGTAAAAGTGCGGGGCATTTTTACAATGGTAAAATAACACTCTCAAAAACAATAAAAACAAAAAACAAAAATGTATTGATCTTTTACTGATATAAAAGATTGAATAAAACGATCACATATTTAACTGTTTGATTTAAATCCACGACAGTCCCCCTTTAAATTAATACAGAATCAATAGTTTTAACTTATGTATTTTATTTCTTTTCTTTTTATTATTTTATTAACTTAATTAAGTTTAATTTTGCAAATGGAATAATGTGTATAGATATTTAATCGAAAAGCATCAATAAACTTCCCACAATGATTGTTTAATAACTAATGTGGCAAAAAAGAGTCTAAACAAAATGGTCGCAAAATGTTTCCCAAATTGTTGGGTGTTTATTTTTATATATTGGTTTTGGTTAGCCGGTTAGCAAATTTCTAAATGGTTAGTGCATTTTTTTTTAAATTTATGTAATAACCAAATGATATGTTTAATTATATTTTGGTATCTAAACAACAGCCCAAAAATAAAAATAATAAATAAATAAATAAATATTAAGGCCTAAACATTATTGTGGTTGTTGTAAAAGTAAGGTTTTCTTCATTGATGAAGTGACTAGTGACTTTCCAAAAATGTTTCATCATCACAGATCAGAGCGCCCCATCTCAGAAATTGAACCAAACTATTAATGTTTTCATGATCATGAAGAAGAATAATTGTGTCATATATTATATGGCCTTCAAATTACCTTATCTGACCTTTACTTCCGTTCCAAACAGGAGGTTAAAATTTAAGACATTCTAACACAAAATTTATAGGTCTTTTGAAAATGAAATTGATATTGTCATGATAAAAGACGTCAGATATTTTCCAAAAAAAAGTTAACCCGAACATCTAGTTTTTGTAAAGAGAAAAACTTAAGTCTATTTTTTTAAATTTATTTTTTTAAATTTATTTATTTAATTTTATTTTGTATTTTTTGGGGGCCAACCAGTGAAATACGTGAGTAGTATGTTAGATGGGGGTTCTGGGACAAGTACCTAAAACTGGGCGTGTTAGATGAGATTTATAAAAAAGTGGGAGGGATGAGTGTGTGGTTGATGACGTCATGAGATGATTGATGACGTCATGAGATGTTTGCGGTTGCGCGTGGTGGTGTATAGGTATAGGGTTAAGATTAATGCGTATGTTGTTAAAAAAAGATATTGAAAATCGGACTTAAAAAACTGAAAAAACAGAATAAGATTATGTAGATTAATAGTAAAGAGAGTATGGAAGAGAGAAGAAGATATTTATCGAAATGGACATTGCGAGAATTGAAAGAGTTTGCGCGAGAACACAAACTAATTTTTTTAGTACAAAACCAAAAGGGTAAAGTCGATAAACGTTATTTTTACGAAGCGGTAAAAAAATATATAAAACGGCATAGACAGAGGCCATTGTATAAATTAAATTTAGCCGAACTGAGAGAGCGCATAGCGTCTGAAAATATTGAGCTACCTCAACGCGGCATCGGGAAAAGAGGTCAGTTGTTAAAAAAAGACTACATCGCCGCCATTAAAAGGTTTCACGGTCAAGAAGAAGAGTTGAGATTTGACGAACCGCCGATCGACGGCGGAAGATATTTACGTCAACGAAGAATGTTTGTTCCGCTCAATCACAGCAAAGAAGAAGATTTAATCATTTTTTGGGAAGCGGTAAAACCAAAGATCAGAGCCAAGTTTGTTTTAGACTTGCAAGAATTTAAGTCGTACAAGTTTATGATATATATACGTATTAATTTACGTAAAGAAAAACTAGACGGTACGATCGATTATGCCGAACCAAATTTTCATAATAATAAGGAAATTGTTTTATTGAATTTGAATGACATTGTAAATGTATTTAATACCGTATTTTCACAAATTCAAGAGTCTTTAGAAAAATGGACGCAAAGGGGCTCCGGATGGGAGATTGATCGTATTGTAGATATGAGTATTACTATCGCGAGATGTCAACCTTTGAGAGGGGGTTCTTATATCGAGCTATGACACTACATAAAAAACAAAAAAGCGTGCATCAACGTAAAAAACAAAGACGATAATTGTTTACGATGGGCACTGCGCAGCGCTCTTTTACCCGTGAAAATTCATCCGGAAAGAACGTGCAATTATCCGGCGGAAGATGGTTTAAATTTTGATAATATTGACGCTCCAACTCCGATTAATCAAATTAAGCGAGTAGAGAAACAAAATTGTATCGCGATAAACGTTTTTGGTTACGAATCAAAATCAATACTAGTTTACAAACTCAGCGATCAACGCGGATATAGATCGTATTAATTTATTATTAATTCATAAAGAAGAAGAAGAAGGAACTAAATTTCACTACGTTTGGATTAAAGATATAAATAAATTACTTTACGATCAAACAAACCACAAAGATCGTAAACATTTTTGTTTGAGATGTTTACAGGGTTACTCGACAGAAGCGTATCTTGAAAATCATGTAAAAATGTGTAAGGGAATAATCGACAGACCGACAAAGATCGTGATGTCGGAAAAGGGTAAAAACGATACGTTAAAATTTATAAATTTTCATAAAAATATGAAAGTTCCTTTCATCATATACGCCGACTTTGAAAGTATTATTAAAAAGATTGACGCTGTAAATAGCCTTAGCGGCTACGCTACGACAAATACTACAAAACTACAAGAACACGTCGTTTGCGGTTATTCGTACGTCATCGTTCGGTGCGACGGTGAAACTCGTTCTCCCGTTGTATACCGAGGAGAAGATGCGGCGGAGCATTTTTTAAGCGAATTACAAAAAGGAGAAGAAAATATTAACGAGATGATTAAAAATCCTTTAAAAATGTACATGACTAAAGAAGATGAAGAAGATTTTAAAAATGCTAAACAGTGCTGGATATGCGAAAAGGGATTTTTTTGGAGGTGATGACAAGTTTAGCCAAGTACGCGATCATTGTCACGTCACTGGTAAATATAGAGGCGCTGCGCACAATAGTTGTAATTTAAAACTGAGTTTAAAGCCTAATAAAACTTTTATTCCGGTCGTATTTCATAATTTGTGAGGATACGACTCTCATCTCATTATGCAAGCCGCGAGTCAAACGCGAGGAAATCTAACGTGTATTCCAAACAATATAGAAACGTACATTTCTTTTTCAATAGCGCAACTACGATTTATCGACAGCGCTCAATTTTTACTAGCTTCATTAGATAAACTCGTAAAATCCAACGATTTTTTTTCCAATTACTAAAAAGTTTGAATCCGATTTATAAAAATTTAATCTTTTAAAACAAAAGGGTATTTATCCTTACGAGTACATGGATAGTTTTGAAAAATTTGAAGAAAAACAACTTCCTTTTATAGAATCTTTTAAAAGTAATTTGAACAACGAAGACATTACTAAAGAACAATACGAGTACGCAAAGAAGGTTTGGGCTAAATTTGATTGTAAAACTTTAGGCGATTATCACGATTTGTACGTGCGTACGGATACTTGCTTATTGGCGGACGTGTTTGAAATTTTCGTACCACTTGCGTACGAGAATACGGTTTGGATCCGGCTAATTATTACACGAGCCCAGGATTGAGTTGGGACGCTTTGCTTAAACATTCGAAAGTTTGTCTAGAATTGTTTACGGATGTCGACATGCATTTATTTATAGAAAAAGGTACTAGAGGAGGAACGTGTATGGTAAATAAACGATACGCGAGAGCAAACAATGTTTATTTACCCGATTACGATAAAACAAAACCAACGAGTTATATACAATATTTAGACGCGAATAATTTGTACGGTTATGCGATGAGTCAACCTTTGCCAACGGATAATTTTAAATGGTTGACTAAAAAACAAATTGACAAACTCTCAAACAAAGGATTAAAACGTGGAAAAGGATGCATTTTAGAAGTTGATTTAGAATATAATCAAGAATTACACGATTCTCTCAATGCATATCCACTCGCGCCAGAGTCGTTGATAGTGCCGGAAGAATGGATGAGTGAATATCAACGAGAGTTATTAAAAGACAAACCAGCTCCAAACGAAACAAAATTAGTTTTAAATTTATACGATAAAACAAAATACGTACTTCATTATAGTAAGGCCACAAAAAAAAATTGTTGAGTTGCCCTCCAGTGAAAATATTTGAAGGGGTCGGTCGGTCGGGATTTTTTTCTTCTTTTTTTTTCTCCTTGACTGTCATTTTAAGATTGAAATGCATTGGAACTGAAACCACATACTATGTTTTTCATTTGTATACCTATCAGCAAGGAATTTTGCTTCAGAATAAAAGTATCCCAAGCATTTGTGTTGTACTTTTCGCTGTGATTGACACAGCAAATTCATCCATATTGCGTGCAATGCTCAACGTGCAACATGTGAGTGGCCATTCTATTTGAAAACATGTAGATCGAGTCGCAATCGTTGACACACGTACAGTGCGGGGAGCCAGTGCACAATGTGTGAGGGCCATTTGATTTGAAAACGTGTAGATTGAGTCGCAATCGTTGACATACAAAACAGTGCGCGAAGTCAGTGGAAAACATGTGAGGGGCCATTCGATTGGAAAACGTGTAGATTTGAGTCGCAATCGTACACAGTGTGCGCGAAGGCAGTGCACCATGTGAGGGCCGGGGCCATTCGATTTTAAAACATGTAGATTGAGTCTTGGGTACCGGTAAATTTACCGGTAAAAAAAGTGGAAAATTTCACAAATCAAACGTATTATGTTTTATACAAAGAAAATTGGTAAATTTCATTAATAAATAGGCCTATGAATGACGGGGGAAAACAAAAAACAAAAAAAAACCCGACCCGAGATTTCAGCACTTTTGGGTCGGTCGGTGGAGGGCAACTCAACATCTTTTTTGGGGGGGCCTAATTTACGATTATATTTACAACTCGGTATGAAACTGACTAAAATTCATCGCGTTTTAGAATTTGATGAATCACCGTGGATGAAATCATACATCGATTTCAACACCCGACTCAGAAAAAATGCAAAATCAAATTTTGAAAAAGATTTGTACAAACTCATGAATAATTCAGTTTTTTGAAAAACGATGGAAAATGTACGAAATCGCGTCAACGTGAATTTGAAGCGCCTCAACGATGAAAAAGAAGAAAATCAAATTCGTACATTAATCGCAAAACCAAATTTTGCCGAGGTTAGGATTTTTGATAACGATTTAGCTGCGATTAATATGCATAAAATAAAACTGGTACTCAACCGCCCAGTCTACGTAGGAATGAGCATACTGGATTTATCTAAAGCTTTTATGTACGATTTTTATTACAATCATTTAAAAAAGAAATACGGCAACGAGCGTAATTTACTTTACACGGATACGGATAGCTTATTACTCGAGATTCAAACGGAAGACGTTTATAAAGATATGGAAGAAGACAAAGACTCGTACGATTTTAGTAATTATTATAGCGAAGAAAAAGAAAAACAAGATTTTTTATATTCTGAAGAGAATACAAAAGTGATTGGTAAAATGAAAGACGAGACTGCGGGAACTCTAATCTCAGAAATTGTCGGTTTAAGACCAAAAAAGTATTTGATACTTTTACAAAAAGAAATAGAAATAAGACCCGACGTTTTTTCGAAAGAACTAAGAAAAGCCAAAGGCGTTAAAAAACTAGTTTTAGAACAGGAAATTAAACACGAGCGATTTAAACAAGTTTTAGATAATTTAAAGCCATTACATCATGATATGAATTTTATTAGAAATGAAAAACATAGATTATATACAACGCGAGTAAATAAAATATCACTATCTCGTTTAGACACAAAGAGATATATTTTAGAAGATGGAATACATACTTTAGCTTACGGACATTATAGCGCACCAATAACTTGATGAATTAGCCTACACTATAATTGTTTAATCGGTGGATTTTCCGTATCTGGCGGTACAATTTGTAATTCTTCTTTTACAAAACTACGCGCGGGGCCTGACGTCAAATAATACAAGATGGGTTGATTCGCAGCTTTCATCGTTTTAGATAATGTATAAATTGTTATACTCCATATAGGATCGGTCGCGCGACGTCTCGTATCTTTTTCAGCTCACCGGGTGCGTATAAATACCGAACTAAACTGCTAGTTGGGATTATTTTTTCTTTCTTTGAAGCTGGTGAGGCTGGATTTTGCTCAACGACGGACAACTTAATCGCGTCTTTAGGTTTTAAATGTACGAGTCTGGTCGTTTCGTCGTTTAATGCTTTTATGACTAGCGGTAATCTTTTAACCCATTCTCTATTTCTCATATCCGTCGCTATTTCTTTAGCGTATTGATGAGAAAATATTCTTTCACCCAAAGTTCTATTGAATCGCTCTACTATACCTTGAGCTCTATGATTACCGGCTTTGCTTCTTTGGATTTTTACATCGTGTTTACTCATTAATACACCGACGGTCGACATAAATTATTTTCCAGGATCGACTTTTAACATTGTTGGCCAAGTGAGCGGCGAACGTTTATAAATTTGTTCAAACGCGTTACCGACTTGAGCGGCGGTTTTATCCAACAACGGTTCAGCTTCGTTATATCTGCTGGCTTCATCCGCAACGGTTAACGCGTACTTGTACGTCTTTTTACCTACACTATCGTGCGGAAGAAACAATAAATCCGCTTGATGAACCTCATTTGGTTTTTCCAAAATACTATTTGAACTGGTCGGTCTAGGAATGTATTTAGGATAGGGTAAATAAATTTGCCACAGCGCTTGCTTTTTTATCCACCGCGAAACTAATTTTTATTTACCTTAGTTTCTTTAGCTAATTTATTAACCGCGTCGAGACCTTTGTAATATCCTTTCGGACTATAATAGACGTTTTGTAGCTTTTGTTTTATTCGTTTATCCATTTTAATATTGTACAATATATTTTTTATTCGGGAGGTTTTTAGGCATAAGCGATTTTGGTAAAATTCCTTGATCGACTAACCACATTTGCGTCATTGAAGCCACTACAACCGTCGCGGTTAGTTTTAGACCGTCCATTATATCCAACTTTCCTAAATCAGCTGGGTTTATTTTAAATACTGTTTTACCGAGCACGCTGTATAAAACGGTAAAAAGTCCCAAAACGGCACTGTGATAAGCTGAATCAACGATTATTGTTTTATCCATATTTTATACTTGTAAAATATAAAAAAAATTACAAAAAAACTTATTCCATTTCTAAAACAGCGAGTTCTCTCGTTGGTGGTGGGGTAGGTATAGGTTTTGGTTTTGACGGCGCTGGCTCTTTTTTGAAAAACAAGTAATGAGCACCCAAACCTCCAACGGCTAAGGCAATAGCGATATAGTAGTAGTACATCTCGTTGTTTTCTTCTTTTATCGGTATATCACTTTGCGACGCTTGCGGCGTCGCATAACGAGTTTTTAACGCGCCTTTTTTTAATTCTTGTTTTTTCTTGTTATTAAGTTCGGCGACTCTTTTTCCAGCCGCGACTCTGTTTGGGTTTTTTCCTTTTTTATTGATGGGTTTCGTTACTGACGACGGTGCGCTCGCTTGGCGCTGGCGCGGCGAAGCGTTTATCGTCTGATTCGCATTCTCCAACTCGTTCGTCTCCATCGCTTTTATTATCTATACAAGATTCTTCTTTTCTTTTTAAATGTTTTGCCGTAATTAGCGTTGCAGAGAGCGGTGCTATCATAGTGCCGTACTTGTAGTATATATCGCACGCTATGGTATAAAGCATGCTCTTAATGAATGGATCTTTTTCTAAATCTGTAATTAATTTACCTTCGTCGTCAATTTCAAAATGATGACCGTATAAATCAATACGATTTAAACTAAATCCTAATAATTTGACATATAACGTTAGAATGGCGCTACCTAAAGACTCTGTTATATCACGACCTAATTTAGTTTCGTATTGCGTGTGTAATACATCTCGCTCTTCCGTAGACAAAGCTTCAATGTAGCTGACAGAATACTCTTTACCGAAATATTTTTTTGAATCACCTCCCGCTACTACGGAAAAGAGTCGTTTATCTCGTTGCTTTTGCAGCACGTTGCCGCTTTCATCCGCGGATGGTAAACTTAACACGTGTGGATTTTCGGTTAATAGTTTATGAATGTCTTCCATTTAGTATAAGTATTTATAGAATAATCGGTAAAATAAAAATAAAAAAACAGAGAGAAACCAACAAGTAATGCTAGATGATAACCCATTAAGAATGTAGACAAGACTCTTTTGCTTTAGCAACAATCCTCGCACGTTGTCTCTTTTATCATTCGATGGTGGGGGAGACTTTTGTTCCATTTATTATAAGTATTTATAATTTTTTAAAGTAATAATTCAGTAACGAATCGGTAATGTCGAGTAACGATTCAGTAATGCTAAATAACGAATCAGCAACAAACAAGAGTCGTTTGCTGATTCGTTGCTTCAGCAGTAGCAAGTTGTCACTTTCATCATCCGATGGTGGGGGTAACGTGGATGACTTTTGTTCCATTTATTATGAGTATTTATAATTTATTTAAGTAATCATTCAGTAATTACTAAGTAATAAAGAGTAATGAATCAGTAACCTACGAGTAACCTACGAGTAACCTACGAGTAACCTACGAGTAACTTGCAAAGTCATTTAGTCTAGAATCGCATAATCGGTAGGTTGATCCGTTTTTTAAATCAATTTGCAATGTTTGACTCGTTTTAATTTCTCGCGCATCTGCTCTCTCAACTCGGCCGTCGGTATGACATCATTTTCTCGAAGACAATCTTCGAACGAGTCTCTATCTTTACAATAAAATAGACACACCCATTTGAGTTGCTCTCTAAAATCTTTCAATACGCTATTATATTTTTGTGAAATGACCCAACAGCTGTGATGTGCGTGTCGACCGCTAAAAGCCAAGTATACCAACGCATTCGTCTCCTCTTGACTAAATTTTTTATATCGCAAATCTTTACTCGCGCTACAATCGTCGATGATAAACAACGTTTCGTCTCCTTTGAACAAATCGCTATACATTTCTATCGCTTTGTTTAACGTATAATCTTTTAAATCGTCGACAATCACTCGCTCGTCGTTCCAAATCCATTTTCTATTTTGATACGCGTCGTTGTCGCCGATGGTGGGGCATAATACGACGATCGTTTCCAAATATTTTAAATATTCTTTTTGTAGCAAATTTAAAACAAATTCAGTTTTTCCGCATCCGGTTTGGCCGCAACTGAGCGCAGCGTGTGGATATTTAGGTAACATTTTCTTTTTAATATTAGTAGCTAATATTAATAATCGACAGATTCAAAACGCCCATTTTATAATATTGAGTTGCGCGTCCATAATAATAAAAATATACATGTCTAATTCACCCGGGGCTTCCACTTCTTTATCTATTTGAATGGTAATTCCTTCGGATAAGTTTTGTACTCGTCTTCCGCTTCCGTGTATTTTATTGTCATCGCTCGATCTCATGTCTAAAAATAAACCGTATCGATTGAGTAAATAATCGGCTTGTTTGACGTTGGATAAATTTAGAGCTTTAACAACTTGTATAGCGTGTTGTTTGTTTGAATCACCGAAATATTTTTGAATTTCCTCCCAATGTTGATACCTTTTCATTCCGTGCGCGTAGAGTTGATTGGGAACGCCTTCGATCGTAATTGCAACGTTATTGATTTTTGGATTATAAAATTTGTTGGTTTCTTTCACGTCAGGTTCTTTGAATAAAAACAATATTCCTTTCATACTTTTTGCGGGAGTATTTAAATTTATATTCCACCTCGGATCGCGTTTGTTTAATGAGACCACGCTCGATCGTAAAACGCGATCAAACAATATCGACAAACGGTTGCTATATTGATTTTTAATCGTTCGAGCGAGTTCCGGCATATGAACGGCTTGATATTCTAAAGAAATCCCACTTATGATATATCTTGCGTTATCGTCGGAGCTTTTAATCACGCTAGAAAATTTATTAAACACGAGTTCATAAGTCAAACGATCTCCCATCCCCGATTGGTAGATGGGATGATGATCGGTCAACAATTCAAAATCGAGCGGAATGTGATACCTATTTTTAAGAGTATCCGCGATAGCTTTGTCTTTTCCTTGGTTATTTGAATCATTACCGTCGCTAGCGCCTACTCGCAATTTAGTCACGTTAGGATTTTCGATTCCTTGATACGCTAGATTGTCGCGTTGACCTTTCGTTAACCATTCGTCTTTATAACAATTGAACACATCCGCATCGTATAATGAAAATATTTCATTTCCTTCCATTTTAATGGTTATATGTTTTACGATGGCTCTACCTATATTATGCACGATCGTTCTCGTATCATCATCCGCAGAAACAAGTTGTATGTTGAAAGCTAATCGAACCGTTCCCGGAACGATGACGTCATTTATTCCTAAATTTGGAAAACGAACCGTCAACAATTGATTTTCGGTAATGACGCTCGGATTGTTTGTAACGACGACTTTTTGACGCAATCCTTTTATACCTCTCGGTTCTCTTAATCTTCTGTATGGATCGAGTACATCTCCGTACGTATTATTTGCCATAGTTTATAGTTTGTAAATATTTGTAAAAAAAATAAATAAAAAGTAAAATGGTGAGTGTAGCGATGATGATTGGAGGTGCGGTTATAAACGCGTTAGCTTTTAGCGGAGGAACTATTTTATTTTCTCAAGGTGGTCATGAAGAACAAAAAAGACACGATTTAGCGCTAGAACGATTTGAAAAAGCCAGAGACAAATTTAATATAGAGCGCTCAAAATATCTAGATTTAATAAATCTACATTTATTAAAAGAATAAAACGTTGACGATGCGATGAATGAATATTATAACATCACCGGCGAACAATTTGATTTACCGAAAGATTTATACAACAAACCACAACTTGAAGATTGTTACGTTCCTGACGAAGATCAAAAAACGCGAGAAATCATATTCATTTTGATCGGTATGAGTATAGTAGGCTTCGTAAGTTATAAATTATTGAAAAAAGATAAAAGTAATTATAAATGGCAACAGGAGGCGATATACCGATGGAAGATTTAGGCGCCGATCGTGGTGATGACGAAAATGACGTTGAAGAAAAATCAACAACTGTTTTCAATAATAAAAGAGAAAGAGAAATAGAAAGAGAAATAGAAAACGAATTAGAAAACCATAGTACTTCGAAGCAAAGAAAAGAATTAACTAAAATATACGTTGACGATTTTTACAAACAATCCGGACTCCAACCATTCATAAAAGAATACAATACATTTGAATTAAATAAAGATAAATTATTAGTCTTTAAAAAAGGTAGAAACACATTTGTGTTAAGCAATCAAATAAATATAAGCAAATTTTTAAACCTAAATACTATCGCGCAAAAATATGGCGTTGATTTTGTAAGAAAAGATTTAGGTTTAATCGATTGTGTAAAACCATTAAAGACGCGAGAAAAAAAGCATTAAATGATAATTTTGATACGGTGGAGGAGGCGCAAATTCAACCCGTAGAATTAGAGCCAAACGTTATTATCGATAAAACACCTCATCGCAAAGAAGGAGCTCATCAGTTACCATTAAGACCGGCATCTGACATACTAAACGAAACCATAGAAGCTAACAGAAATACAATTAGAGTTCTTTCAGAAGACTCAGATCTAAACGATAGTTATGATCTAAGAACCTTGGCGGGTCTCAGTGAACTTATGTCAACAAGACGAGGTGCAAGATTAGAATTACAACATAGATATGAAGAGAACCAAAAAAAATTAGCTAATGTCGAACAAAGAATCGACGAAAATGAGATAGGAGATGAAGATGCGATGAATGCACTTCGTAAAGAAAGGCAAAAACTACGAGATGAAGCCGCAGCAACTAAAGATGCTATAAAACTTTTAGATAGCGAAATTAAAGACCTTTACGATGAAAATGAAGAAACGTTGATTCAAAAATAAATGGAAGAGAACGCACGTTAGGTGAAAAAATTTAAGGCTTATTTACAAAACGCGGTATCACGATCGTTAGTGTATTAATATCTTTTAGTACGACCATCGCTTTTATCGTTGAATCGATCACCAACGCTGCAAAATCGGTTATACCAACACCCGCGCCTAAACCAACGCCTATACCTACACCGCCAGAACCTACGCCTAGCGGCGGCGGTGTAAAAGAGTGGATACAAAAAACATTAAAAAATCTAGCGAGTGTATTATCAAAACTACGATAAAAAGCTTTAGCCGCTTTACCGGCTAGTATAGGTGCGGTCACAAGTTGGTTATTTAAAACAGCTTCCAACATCGTTGCGTGGACGGCGGAACATTTGTGGCTAGCTTTGACGGGAGTTGGCGTTTTAATTTTAACTTACGCGCAACGAAAACTCTAGTAAAGCAATTCATAAATCATAACGCCAAGTCCGGTTAAAATCGCAAAACCAATAATTAACGCATTTTTTCTTCTTGGTGGCTGTCGTCCAAAGTCTCTTGGGTTATTGTAGAGCTCGATTCTAGATCATCTTGCGCGTGTTTAGCGGTTAACGACGACGTCGATTGTAAAGGTGAAATAGGATGAGGAGCGGGTTCTGAATTCACGTCTCGATTTAATCCTAACGATAAAGTATCGCTCGATGCGATTAAAATATTATTGTTGTATCCTGCGTACGTAACTATTCATAAATTCACATCGCTCGGCATCATGTATAAATTTTCACCTATAGCAAAGTTTAATTGAGAACGAGCGAATTGTAAATTATCTTGATATCGTTGAATAGAAGATTGTAAATCGACCGGAGAATCAATCTCGGCATCCACTATATTTATAAATTCACGCTGCGCGTCTAAACCGGTACCGGGTGTAAGAAATCCACTTTTAACTCGTGCTTGAGCTCCTAATAATGCGTAAACGTAGGTTCTTATAGAGTCGTTTATGCGCTCTGTACCGACATCCGTAAAACCTTGAGCTAATCCCAAAGACAATATAAATTTAGTCCACGCTGTTGCAACGCGTTCAGATTGAGAAATGTATTCAACAACGTACGAACCCCCAATATCATTAACGCTATTCACTTTATCAAGATTAACATTTTCTTTATCAAAATCCATCCTTTTATTGTTTTGATGAAACAAAGTTGAATTGTCATAGTTTTTCCCCGGCACTGGAATGTAGCCGTAAATGTTCAAATAATAAGCCGTTCCCAATCCGTTAGAGTTTTTGTCTACTTGTTGTTTCCAATTATCAGATATTGAGAGGTGAAATTCATTACATAGTCTATTCTACGCGCTAACGTCTATATTGTTGTCAAACGCGTCGTTAAACGTTTGAAAAGATGTAGGACAGCTCATTTCTTTGAGCATTCGTCTAATTTGATAATGTACGTGAAATCTAAAAACAAATACGAATCGCCAAGTTTGAATGATTTAAATGTGTATAACCCACGCCGCATCTCGTTGTAGCGCAATACGTTACAAAATTTATTTGATTTTGATAAAATTTTAGCGGGTTAAAATTCCAATAATTTACAACGTCGTTGCCATCAACGTGAGGTAACACATAATTTTGAAATGGATTAGAGAGTTCTGCGCTAAAAAACTCTGTCTCATTGATGTAAATTTTTATACTCGTCAAATCGCTAGCGTTAAAAACAAGAGGCGCCTCAAAATTTCCAGATTGCGGATATGGAAATGAAAAATTACTCTGAAACGCTAATGGAAACGTCATTTTATTATATTAAAATTATAAATTTTTAATAATAAAATGTATCATACCTTTGAAATCGAAATTGAAAAAAATGGCGGGTCGGTTCAATTAAACGACGTCATCGATAATCGCGGGGACAATCTTGCGATATTATTACATAGCGTAAACATTTTGGCGGGATATTACAACGTGCGCAAAAAAAGAAAGAATAATTTATCGTACGGTGGGTGAGCGACAAGATATTGTAAAGTTTGTCGAACCGGGCCTTTACAACACTAACGAAATTATCGATATTATAGTAAAAGACGCGCCTTGGATCACGTTCAACATTCTTGCTAAATTTAACTCAAGAAAACAAATCCGTCAAATTTTCATCCGGGTTAGCTAATTTACTCGGGTTTCACAACGAATTTCTAACTGTAGGAGAATATAGTAAAACAAATTGATGTACAACTTTTTAAAATTCTATACATTCATTGCGATCAAATTTCTACGACAGAAAAAAATTTCAACGGTAAACCTTGTACTATTTTAAACGCTTTTCCGTTGCAAGACAAATCGTTCGGAGAAAGTATGTGGATGGAATATAAAAATCCATTAATGAAAAAAATAAAAGTGGGTACTTTTAGCGTATTGAGTTTTCAAATTAGAGATTCAAAGGGTAGAGACATAAATAATCACGGTTTCCCCGTTATTTTAAATCTAGAAATTATATAAATATGGCGAGTATTTATGGACCTAGCCGTAAGAGCGAGCAAGTTTCGTCCGTTGCATCTAACGTAACCGCTAATGCTAGCGATCGTAGCGAAATGTATCAACACCATGGATACATCAACAGAGATGAAATTTTACAAACGATACCTCTAGTCGAAAAATACAACGTCATACTCGGATGGCACGCTACGTTTAAACTACCCTTTTTCATGTTTAACGACGCGCCAACGTACTGCTCTATTTTTGTAGAATTTAAAAAAGCTAATAAATATGTTACACATTCATCAACGCGTGATTATGCGGCCAACGCTTATTATATTCCTTCTCCAGAACGAGATAATAAATTTAATTTTATCGATAATGAAACGACGCATTTAAGATACGAAATGTGTTTTAAAATGCGAAATGTTCAAAAAGTTTTTGTAGAGGCAGCCTTTTTCGGTGCGCTAAATTCTAAAATCTGTTTCAATATAAAAATTAAAAGTTTACTATTAAATTAAATTAATTTTTTTATTATTAAAAGAATGGCAAGCATTTATGGTCCTAGTCGAACGAGCGTAAAGAGTAGTCAAACAAGTAGCGGTATCGTTAGAGACGATAAAAACGTTTTTTGAAAAAACTAGTCATATCGACAGCGATGAAATTCAACAAAATATAACGTTGTATAAATTACACGATATATTTTACATTCAAAGGAACGGTTCGGCAAATATCGGTATACCGAGGTTTGCCATCTTTGAACCGATAACAACTTTTTCTAAAATAATATACAACGATGAATCTTTTTATTCCAATGTTATGAAACGAGAAATAAATCCACTTCGTATACCAGATCTTTTTGAGTTTGATGCTAGATCGCAAGATTATTTTAATAATATGGAAGCGAAACATATAGAATGTGGAATTTGCTTCAAAATAGAAAACTACAGAAAAAAAGTTTTTGTACATGCGACCTTTTTCGGCTCTTTAGAAACTGGAATCTGTTACGATATTAAAATTAAAACTTGGTCGTTCAATTAAAATCTTTCCCGCAGTTGAAAAAAA
>CM055822.1:42963250-43102575 GCA_029582265.1 Zoroaster sp. YZ-2022 | reverse complement strand
ATTTAAATGTCGCTCAAGGACACAAGTCTCAGGACCAAGATTCGAACCCCACATTCCAAGCTTGTTTAACACCAGAACTTGAGTCCAGTAGCTAAGACCGCTCGGCCACATGACACTCCACCAATGTGTAAGGAATGTTAAGAAGTGCACTACCAAAGTAGAATCACTGTATACATATCGCAGAATCTTCAATAATGAATATAATCTGGGGTTTCACAAGCCCAAAAAAGATCAATGTAAACAATGCACTGTGTTTGAAGGTCTAATGCAAGAAGAAAATGCAAGTGAAAAAGACTCTCAAGATCTACATCTATACAATAAGGAAAGGTGTCGTACTGAAAAGCAAAGAGACAAAGAAAGAGCAATGAATGACCCTTCGTTTAGTTCCTTCACATTCGATTTACAACAAGTTTGAGTACTCCTTGTTCAGAAGTCTCACTTATTACAAACGTAAGCTCATCATATAACTTAAGCATGTACAATCAGTCAAACCATAATGGAACTTGTTACTTGTGGTCTGAGGACAATGGGGAAAGAGGCTCCAATGAGATTGGTACTTGTCTTTTTAAACACTTGGAAATACTTCCTGAGACAGTACGCCATGTCAGTTTGTTCTCTGACTGCTGTGGGGAACAGAATATAAATCAATATGTTGCTGCTGCTCTTAACTATGTTGTTCGAACAAACAGCCATATCGATACAATTGATCAGAAATTTATTGAAACCGGGCACACACAAATGGCAGTCGATTCCATGCACTCAACCTTTGAGCGTACTAAGAAACACGTTCCGGTATTTCACCCTGATGGATGGGCAGCAGTGATTGTGTTGGCAAGGAGACACCAACCATATAAGGTTGTTCATTTAACATATAAAGACATCACTGATATGCATTACTTGGGTAATGTGCTCTTCAGCAATATTAAAAAAGATACAAATGGCGAGAAAGTCCACTGGCTAAAGATAAAACAGTTGAGATTTGAGAAAGCTTCCCCCACAGTCATAACATTCAAATACAATCTTGATGATGAGTTTCGTTCAATTCAAATCTCAGTGGCAGGTCGGAGGAGGTCTGTGGACAACCTCCTCAAAGAGAAAAGGCCACGGTATGAATCACCTCTCGCAATTACTTCCAAAAAACATGCCGACCTAATCAGCCTTTGTGAAATGAAGATCATTCCACAAATCTACCATGCCTACTACCATGGACTGAAATGTTTCACAGACGAAGAGTAATGCAGAGAATGTCATATCTCTGAAGTACATGTACTGTGGTCAAGTAAATATTTAAGTACATTCCCTTTTCTTGCCAGCAGTAATTAATTGTGTCCCACACAGCAGTTAGAATTTATTCGAATTCGAAGTACTTTATTATTAGCAGTTGGAATTTCTGTGAAGTACTTTATTATTTTGCTGTACTTACAGTGTATGGGAATTTTCTTGTTGACCCATGAACAACGTGAACATTATCAGGTTTCAACACAACAAAAACTCGCAATAAATAAGAAGATTCTCAGAATGATTGTTAATAAAGTTAAAGTTTATAACGTTTGTTTGATACTAATCTTTTTAGACGAATTTTAAACATGTTAACGATTATTTTTTAATCCAGTATACTGAACTATTAAATTTACTTTTGACCTAACATTGATGTTTTTATAAAACACAGTATACTAAGTGTTTTCAGAGACATGCAGAAAAAAAATCCACAGGCAGAACGTGAACCCAAGACCTTCCACATTGTTGGTGGTCGAGTGGTTAGAGTTCTGCCCTGAGCACTAATGCTTTCAGTGTAATGGCAGAAATAAATTTAATTGTTGGTGATATTTTATCTGAGAATAAAATGAATATACATAAACAGTTTTAGATATTATTTTCATAGAACCATTTTTATTTAAAAAGTACTTGAAATATTTGATTCTTTTGTAATATTTCAAATGAGACAGTTTACCATGTCTAATGTTATTGTTTGATACATATGAAACCTGCATTGACCACAAAACAATGAATTTATTTATAACTGAAGCTATTAGGTGATTTAATAACCAAAGTTATTGTTAAATAAGATATTATGATGCACTATTATCAAGCTTTGGTAGAATACCATGAATAATTTAAAAGTCTTTTAATGTTTCAATTAAATAATGTGATATGTCTAAATATTGTTGGTTTTTCTTGACAATTTTATGATAAACCCTGTGAATATATACATTGATGTACTTATAACTGAAACGTTTATGTGAATTTGATAAAGTGACATGTTGAATAAGAAACAGAATATGATCAAGAACTTTATAATAAATATGCTATTTGTGAACTGTTTAAAGGACAAATGTGTCCTGTCAAAAAGTCATTTGCATGCAGTTAGCAAATGAGTGAGAGAGGAATAAGACAAGAGTGAGAAAAAGATACTGTAACATGACAAGTAGGTAAAACAAAAAGCGGCAAGTGTCAAAAGGAGTTTTAAGTATGTAAAACCTTTCGTTTGAAACACATTGCTAGCGCAGATAAAATGTAAAAACGACTTATAGAATTAATTAGCTCTATTTCCTCAAATAAACAACTTAATTAATAAGGTGTTCCATGTTGAAAAGTTAACTTATGAATCATCCTTTTGGATGGGCATGAATTCCAACCATTTAACTTAATTCTTGCATTTTGAGGACAAATGAAAACTTCAACTACAATTTCCTAGACAAAATAAAATTGTGCTTATAGGCCTTATAAGTCCTTTTTGCTCTGAACCGACGATACCGTCGTTCTTTTTCGTGACGCACAATCATCATTCAATTTATCAAAGCTGGTTGAGTGGAGATTTTTGCTGATTTTTTTTTTTTTAGTTTCGTAAAGAGGCAATCAATTTCGCTAAATGAGAATTGAAATAAGTACGATAAAGAAATGCGAACAAACAGAACAACAAATTAATTGTACTAGACAACTGTTTCGTATCTTCACTTTAATTCAGTCAAACCTTTTGTTTTTCTTTATTCATTTATGTTTCCCGTAGATTTTATATGGGGCCTATTGTTCGTTTTTTAAATATTTTATACTTTTTTTATTTGTTTATATATTTTTTTATCTTTATTGGTTAACTGACGAAGACCTAATTTGTTTTTGTGTTTGTGTTTGTGAAACATTAACGTTTGTTATTGTTTGGGTGTTTCTTTATGGTTTTTTTTATCCTGGTTTCTTATTGTTATTTACGTTGTTTCTTCCTCAACCATCAATCTGTTGGCGTGCCAGACATCGTGGCATATATGTTTGGGTATGGTTATACCACTGCATGCACTTCACTTGGATGATGGCATCAACGCTCTGAATGGCTGCTTGTTGAAGGAGATCGCACCTCCACTGCTGCATGTTCATTCCTGGTTGCTGGGCAGCCTGTCTGTCTCCGACGCGTTGTTGCCACGCGTTGTTGCTCATTTCCCTCGAAGACCTCAATCAACCTTTCTCGATCTACCTGGGACACTCTGGCGTAGCGACCACGAGCTGCCATATCCATTTCTAGAAATATGCGTAATATAAAACTGTAGCGAAAGCTCGTCTTCGAAGTACATCGGCAAAGTGACTCCTGTGCCAATAAGTGAACCGTATTTATGCATTTAACATTCTAAAGGAAACAACAGTTTAACAGAGCGTTTTTTTGATTGCACAAATGACAGAAATGCCTGCCCAATAATGAATTTGAATGACCAAACACACTCCTCGAAAAGCTCATGCGAAATTGAATGCTGTTTTGTTGAATTGTTAAATTGCATGGTTATTTTGTTAAATCGAATGACGCAACAATTACTTTTGCCTAGTCATAAAACGAAATCGAATGATCATTTTCCACAGCATTCAATTTCGCGCGAAATAGAATAGCGCAGTGGTTAAATTGGCTGCTCATTTGCCGAAATTGACCGAGAAAACCTATAATCAAATGTAATAAATTTTACCAATTTTAACGCAACGAAAGCCGTGTTATATTATTTTCCTTTGGAACTTCAAAGTCTTATCAGGTAGTATTTAAACAACCTTATGTTATCTTTGTGATGGTGTCGCACACATCATAAATATTTGTAAAACAAATAGCAACGTATTTTAATTAATAATTAATATTTAGGAGTAAGGTTTGCGGAAGCAACATGTAAACAATCTCTCTTAGGAGTTATTGATAATAATAATAAATCGTTCTTGAAAAGAGCATTCCGTCAAAGACAGACGCCAATGCGCTATACAGGCATGCAGTGTCCATATAGTTTCACAAGTAGAGTTGTAATAATAATTGTAGGTTATGAGAAGACCAGCGGTGAGAAACTCGACGTTTCGATCACTTTACTCTGATTGTCTTCAGGAGAATGCCCAACTCTAGAGGTAGGAACTCCTACGATATTGTTTACATGGTGATACCGCAAACTCCCATTTTACTTCCACCATGCAAAGCTTAAAATCCCAATAAATATTTAGATTGAAATTTAGTCTAATCAATTCATGAAACTAGTGACAGATCTTTTGCAGATAGTGTCCATATAGTTTAGCAGTTAGAGTGATTTTCCGTCTCAAACTTTTAGACATTAATTTCTGTACCTTCATTAAACTTATACTCTTACAAACAAACTATATCCAGCCAGATGGTAAGTGTGACGTAATTTCAACATAAGCCACGCCTCCTTCACATGGAGTTCCAAAATTGTTCTGCTAACGTACAGCAATAGATTGCCCACTTTTTGTTTTAAAAATTACAAAGAAAACGTGCTATAGTTGAGCTTTTGCTTAAGGTTAGAATCGAACACAATATTTCGCTATAAGCAGAAATGTTTCTCAAACAATATGAAACAGACAAAATCAAAGTATACACATTTTACATTTACATGTTTAGCTGGTAACCAATACGACCTAATAAGTAAGACTTGTAGCTTTGCATGGTGAGGAGGATAAGTAAGACTAATTGCGGTGACACCGTGTGAAATTCTCAATTGAGTAGTAATTAGCACACTGATCGAAACGTCGAGTTGTACCTCCAGTTCGTTTCAGAACTAATTACTACTCAATTGAGAATTTCACATGGTTTCACCGCAATTAGTCTTACTTGCGACCTAATAAGTAAACATTAGTGCAACGCAAAAGGAACTGTTTGTCTGCATAGCAGCTCTGTGAAATTGTCTTTTTTTGAGGATCAACCATTAATACAAAAATATTTTATTTCTCAATAAAACATAATCAAACTATAGAAAAACAAGCTTGAAAAACAAGTTTGAGAATGATTCGGTTGGTATAAATTACTTCCATTCTTTAAGGGAAATGAACAGTTAAAGGTATACAGTTTTGGATAGATAATTCAGAATAACAAAATGATTGAATTGTAATTAGAAACTAACTTGGTGTCAAGCTGATGATGATATCAATCTTCCCTAGAAATAATTTTGTCTGAGGTACTTTTTATAACAGAAGTTAAACATTTTCCAGTTCAAAGTTAGTAAAGAGTATATTCTCCTAAAATCCACTTTGTAATGAAATACAACAAATTTGAATGCATTTTCACTTGTTAACGGCACAACGTAAGAAGCTGAAACGTTCACGGATCGGTTGTATATCTTGATTTGAAGAGAGTATAGTCCTACTCGTTGAATCAGTAATGTCAACATTATCAATGCTGTATCCTGCAAAACCGCGGTGTTAAAATAAGACCAGTGGTGATATATCTTTTATAGTGTTCATATTGAGCAATGCTTAATATGAACACAATGGGTGTAGTTTTTAACACCACATTTTTGCAGTGGTGCATCTTCCCTTTACAAACTAAATTGACAATGAATTATATAGCGAAATATTATGTGTGCATCCGCAATTGATAAAATGTGCAGCGTACGTTGTGCTGAATAATGAAATACAACTATAAATCATCCCCAAGGCCTTTGAACATAATTATTCATCAGAATAACCTTTTCAAAATAACAGATGCAATACATTTGACGTTTATTGGTGCAAGACTAAGTCATTTCCCAAAAGAACGTTGAATTATTTAAATGTTGTACATAGCCGGCAGGGAGCGAACTTACTTACAAAAAACATGATGATAATGAGCCTGTGACATTTTATAGCTTGGAAGTAGTGTGCGAACGCATCCCCATGGTAACAAACCTAGCGGGATATGTGGAGGAGGGAGAGGGTCTGTCAGTATTACTTGGTTTATCTCAGTCAGACTGAGTGTATACAATATTGTACTGTTGTCTAACTGCGCACTTCGTCTTTGTTTCTTACCTCCGTTCTCTATTTTACAGAAACTCACCGATGAATCTAGTTGTCCAGTTAAATATTGGCATCGAATATTATATTAAACGTTTATTAATAATCCAGAAGGATGTTCATACCAGAGTGCTGAAAACATCGATGAAAAATCATAATTTTCTCAAACTGAACAAAATTACAAATAGGCCTACAAATACTAATATGAGGGTTTAACCAATCTATATATATATATCTACCAAGAGAAGGTATTTGTTCAGCAAATCTAGGTATAAGGTACACAATATTGGTAATTAAAAAATAACCAAATAGTCGAATATTAATATAAAACTTAGTAATTGTAAAGCTGATGACGGTATTAATCTTCCCTATATAATATGTTTGTATGCGGTTTCTCCATTTAAACAAAAGCGAAATTATTTTAATTCGAATTTAGGAAAGAGTGCTCGATCTTTAATTAATTCAAATTTGAATGAGTACACACGATCTGAATACATTTTCACTATTTACTCGTGAATGACATCATAATAACCTTCATACCGCAGACTTGTCCTTTCCCTATTATGAGAGAGGTTATAAACATAAGGAAACTAAAAATCAAACGTTTTATTATCAAATCTCACAGTAAACTATTATTAAAAAGTATTTTTGTCTGAACCCCTTTTGTCTTGAATTCAGAAAAGCTTTCCCACTGAGGGAAACATATAATTGGTCACATTAATTGTGTAACAAATGCCGAACATATCAACGTTGTTGCACGTGTTAGGACTATTTGTTTCCCTAGTGGACCATAGACATTTCTGAATATGAGACAAAAGAGCATTGGAGAAAATTTGTTTTACAATATTCATTTTACCGTGAGTAATCAGATAATAACACTTATGTTGTTTAGTTTCATCATGACAGAAACTCTCTAACACCGGGGAAAGGTCAATTATGGATATTTGCTTTGTAAAGCCTTTCTACACTCACTGGCCAAAAGCATTACAACATGCTCAAAATAGCACTTTACAGTAACAGGTGAGATGATAATTTAATCCGATTTTATCGACCGTGTATTACATAATTTCCGAGCAAGAACAGTAAACAAGAACATTGACTTCAAAACACAGACACTTTCAAGAAGTCTTAAGCAGTGTAAATAAAATAAAATAAATTATTGTAACACAGTTCTCCAAACTGAACCTTGGTGTGAATTTCAATGTTGCAATACTTATGGCCAGTGAGTGTATAATATGCTGAAATCAAATTACATCAACAAGCATTAAGATAACAGTACGTGATAACATTGGTTTGTCAATACAAGCATTAATTATTCAGTAATCACTAAAATTACAATAAATATAAGATACACAAGCCTTCTCATAGAAGCAGTTTTGCTAACATTAGCAATGCAGTTAAACCTTACTGTTAAAAGGACAATATCGTCACAATCTGAGCAGGCTTTCAACAGGGCAGGGAATCGGTGCCCTAGTTTAAGATGAATTACAGTGACTAAGTTACTGGTTCATGTATGCAGCAGCAACGGTAATATGACCTTATCATGTGGGATATTATTTTCAGTCACTGAGTTAATCTAAAACTAGCACTCCGATTCCACGCCCTGTCGACTGTGAATACGATCGATGGTGCAATCCCATTTAGTGACACTTCACCTCTGTTGACTTATTAAATCAGATTGTATTTTTAGTACAAAATAATGCTTTATGAGTGTAGGAATAATTGACCTTAGTTTAAGGTACCATAAATTTACAAATTGGTCAACAAGGTGGAGTTAGTTAAAGAGACGGGATTTTTTTTTAGATCATTGTCCCTTTAAGCACAAGTTTTAAGATTTATGTATTACTGATGCTGTGGTGTGGACCATTAAACTCTAAAGATGAGTATAATTATTCTTAATTTTATCACGCAAAACGTAAATTGCTCCTCACATCTTAGAATTTGGGATTATTTCACAGTTTAGGGGCGAATCCAGAATTTGAGAGGGGGCATCTTACAAAAAGTGCGATATCTTAATCACACGTGATTGAAAATTTGTGCTCCAACTACATTCAGCAATATAGTGCTGATATTTGTTATAATTGTGAATTTCCTCTTTGTCTCTCTTTTATTTGGGGAATTATATACCACCTTCTGGACACGCCACTGTGCTTCTGTAATCATTCTATCAAATTAATGAACTTAATGCTGTCAACATGATTTATAAGTCTCACATTGTGAATATTGAATCAACATTATAAGACAAATTGGGGAGGGGCGATGAAAAAAGGCTTAGTTCTCTAATCTGTGTAATTATTTAGCCATCAACAGATTCTCTGAGACTGGAAATATCCTATGTTTATGGTCATTAGGCCTACCTCACTCAGTATCAACGCGGATGGTCAAGTAATCTGCCTTGCCTATCGTTCCAGCTGCAAACAAATTGAAATGGAAATAGACAAATAAAACTAAATGTATACATTTATATTTCTTTTCAACGAAAAATCATAATCATAATGAAAGGTACCCAAAATTATCAATGTTCAAATGAAAAAACTTCGACCATTTGTTTATTTTTGAAAATTCAATCCCATTAACAAGATTCGATTCCTTTATTTTGACTTTCTTTTGAACTAAAACTAAACATTTCTTGTTTTACTTTGCATATATTATGCCGACATTTATTCTGAGGTGCTTTTGTGGTGGACCGCTCGATATCTAGACAGTTTATGAGTAGGAAAATCAAAGCACCCTTATGAAACTATATTGAAGCTACGATTATTTATCCGATACACCGTTGTGACATAATTTTACGAATAATTTGTTTTATTTCACAGACTCTTTAAAAAGGTTCTAATATTTAAAGAGGGATTGTAAGCAATATCAATATTATATCAATAACCTTTCACCATATTTAGAAACCAAAGAAACTAAACAACATACATAATTATTATCCCAACCCAAGGTAAAATATATTAAACATTCTTTTGTCCGAACTCCTTTTGTCTCGATTTGTGAAAAGCCTAAGCCGGCCCACTGGGGTAACACAAATGGCCCCTCATACATTTAGACTCGTCCCGTCATAAATTCTTCATCGATAATATGAGAATTATCGATGTTTCAATCAAACCAACATTTTCAGATAATTTACGGTAAAACAGCGGAAAACACGAGCGATAAATGTTTAATATTTTACCATTTACAGCATCGTTCCAGATGACTGCGCCTGTGGTTGTGCTGTATAGTATGACAGAGTATATAGGATTGCTCTTTTCCCAAGCGCAATATGGTGATGCATCAACTACAACCAGCCACCCATCGTCCTCAGGACAAATGGTGTATACTTTATTGACGAAGAACCGTCGTGTGCTGAAATGTTTTTACGAAAAGAGGAAAAAGGGGGAAATGTTAGTCCAAGTTCCGAAGCTCTAATATAATGATTTATCTTGGCTCTCCCATTGTTTTGTTGCCATGACGTATTCAAAATATAGAGAACCCCCCCCCCCCCCACGTTGACAAATCTGAGAACAATGATCTACCAACAATGTCAAATGTTTCCGTGAGAACTCGGCACGTTGAGTGAAAATTCGTGTATAAAATGGCCTTTACTTACACTCGATCAACGTCACCAACAACAGAGAAGTAATTTGTAGTCGTTGTCGAAATGAGGTCATTCCATGGAGATTACATAAGGCGCTCCTTATCGAACAAGCTTAAGATGTCTGACTCGCTTCCATTGCATATCAACTCAACTTTGACCCCAATGTGATCATACAGAGAAAGCTTCACCTGAATATAGGTTAAATATGTATATTTCTGTGTTAATAAATCCTTATTTCTCCGTGATTGTTTGCTTAATGGGAAGATACAACATTGTTATAATAATAATAATAATAATGAACATTTATATAGCGTCCATCCATGAAACATGCTCCTGGGCGCTTAACAAAAAAAAGACCTAAAAGATTAAACGTTATTACATGTAAAATTACAGTTATAAACATCAATTCAGTAAGTTAATAAAATTAAAATTAAAATTAAACCAAGTCAAGAAATTAGATCAAAAATTTAATTAAATTACAAAACAAAACGGACCCCAAAAATGTAATATCAAATGTTGCTATATAAAAATTACAACTATAAACATCAATTCAGTAAATTAATAAAATTACATTAAGTGAACATGTACACACTACATATTTGTTTAACCTTTTGTGTCAATATACATTATGATATACATTAATTAGTGGTTTGTTAATTACCTGATTACAAAATTACCGAATTATAATATAATATACGGCTGTTAGCTTGATGAGAAGTTAGTAGAGGTACCAATCTTAGACATTTTGGATAAGAGGTACTTGTGGTTTGGAGTTTGGGGGTAAACCCGTATATACAGTTAATAACAAGAACGTGTGCCGAAGTAACGGTGGTATAGTAGGGAGGCTGTGCCGGGACTAGGCCACCCAAAGCTCAAATCATACGGGAATTAATAGTAGCCTACTATTGCGAATTAATGCAATACTATTGAGAATAAACTGGCCTAGTATAACCCTTTCAGTACCAAGACCAATTTTTCCATTATGCCTTGGGTACCACACTCATTTCTTTTTCATGTCTACTTGGTTACCACAGGACTTTTGGCAAGTTTCATTGTATAGCGCCCTCACATGTTGATGCAATGTAAGGCAATTTATCTATTGTTAACATAGGTGTCATAATGAATTACTCTCACAGCCATGAAATCAACTTTATAATAAAATACCAATTATGTTGACCTACATTAAAATGTCAAAACACTGTTATTGGGGTTTATTAAGTATTATGTGACTTATACAGAAAGGAAACTGACTGTACAATTTTTTTAATCTATTTTGTTTGAGCAAAAAATACTGAACGGGGACTTGAACCCAGACTTGAACCCTTCCAGCCCCCCCCCCCCCCCCGTTCAATGTTGGAAAATCTGGGCTTGCGGTGTGCGTGCATCACATCAACATTGAAGTGTGGGGGCGGAGGGTGGAATTAAATGAAATCACATGTATACAACCAAAAGTAGTTGGGCACAGACAGATCATTGGGTATGAAAATTCTCAAAACAGGAAACAACACACATTGGCTTATTACACTGTTTACATATCATACGCGTTTGTGTTCTCTTTGCCCTAGTACTGCAAACAACACAGTCACTTTTTTTGCTGGAGACATTTTTCCAGGATAGCGTTGACATGAAAAGGGCCTGGAACCACATGGAAGTTGGCTTGCATGCTGTACGGGGTTGTACTTCCAGGTGGATACAAGTCCTTCGATGACCTTTACCCTAAAATCCAAATTGGAAAGGTGATGGTTTGTAGGTATGGTGTTGTATACCACAGTAGCATTCAGAAAACAGATGTCAAGAATGTTTACGAATACTCTTTTCCACCATTTCATTGTTCTGTGCGGATGAGAGTAATACTGAACAATTTGTGCTGCCAGATCAGTTCCTCCCATGTATTTATTGTAATCGCAAACTACAGAAGGTTTTTTAATCTCGCGATGTCAGGTTAAACTGTTTTTACTACGAATCTGCTTAGTGGTGACACTGCAATTCCCGTAATTTGTCAAGAGAGTTACACGCTTTGTGTCTTGCCAGACGACGCAAAGTTGGCCTGCCTTTGTATAAAACCGGGGGTCTTATGTTTTTTTCATTGGGACCTTTTTTGGGATTAGCAAAATCAGGAATTCCTTGTGTGGTGTAGCGCACAGTTCCACAAACTCCAAATCCTAGCTGTGATAACTTGGAGACCAGAGCTGGGCTGTTGTACCGTACCAATTATCCATGAAAATGACATGACCCTTGTGTTCCAGTCCTTTCACTAGATCCAAGACAACCTGGCCTGGTGCATGAAGAACGGATGGATGGTGTGTTGCCATGGTTGCAGCATTTGAATTGTTGCTGTGCTTGGCCGAGACCCTGTGAACATCTTCCAAGCACACGTATACCCGGATTCGGACTCATTTAAAGAGAAGCATTTCAGTCCCCACTTGTTGGCCTTTCGCGATAAGTACTGCTTAAAGCTCAGTCGTCCTTTAAACTTCACCATACTCTCGTCTGGTGAGAGGTTTCGTCCAGGGCTGTATATTTTGAGAAAGGTTGGCAGTACAATGTCGAGTAAAGGGCGAAGTTTTGCCAGTTTGTCGGAAGGGCTGTCGACTTGAGCTCTGTTGTTGGCTAGGTGAAAAAATCTAAGGATTGCAGTGAATCTGTTGCGGGACATAGATGACGGATATACCGGACTTCGAAGGACATCTGACATGGACCAGTGTATGCTGTATCGAGGCCTTTTGTTGATGCCCATGCAAAGTAATAATGCCACGAAATGCCATCATTTCGGGAATATTTGTTGGAGTCCAAGCAGACTGACGATTGGTTGGGTTTGCAGGCAAAGTTTGCTCAGCATATCGATTTGTCTCCGTCACCATCAGCTCCCAGGCCGCTTGACAGAAGTACAGTTGAAAAATTTGGAAAGGTGTACAGTTACTCAAATCTTCAGTAGTTCCCCTGTTTCCACTGAATTGCATGGGTTTCTTCGTGTATGCGTTAGTTTCACACCAACCAGACCGGTAGTTTGGCTTTTCCGATGATGATGATGATGATGTCGGGACGCATTCCTCTTCAGCTATCATCCGACTGCGGTGTAGAATCCTCGTCAAAAGACATGTCTGACCCACTGTCTGCGAAGATTTCTTCAAAAATGTGTGCACTTCGACCGGCGTCCACAGCTATCAATAGCATGCAAAAGCTCGCGGGCGTCCTTTTTCAGCCAATCAGACAACACTTGTCAATTGAGGGCGCTATTGACATTTTCCTAAAACAAGTGTTACCGACGTGCCACAGGGGCTTGCGGGGAACAAATGAGAATTGTTTTCGCGTGCTAAAAGAACACCACAGTATCCAAGAGATATACAATATTGAGCCAATATGGCACAATGGGGTTGAAAGGGATACTGTGCATTTCGCTTTGGTACGTGGATGGAACATGATTGTGCGGCTTTGATTATTTCATAAAGCCAGGATAAAATATGATTTCTGAACTAAAGAATTGCCATTATCTTATAATTTTTAGAACACAAATGCATATATAATTATGTAAGCGTACAGTAGCGATTCTTAATTGCAGAAAAAAAACACCGCATGCAGGATCTGAGTTATTATAGTGATTTATACTGTAACCATGAGTAATTTTCATGACAAACATTTTTGCCTTATTCAAACGAGTTAATTGTACCCGTTTCCTTTCCAAAATATGTTAATATTTATATACCGACCCCAAGAGTATACATGCATGCATACTTACTTTCCGCGACGACAATAATGTTGCCATTAATACATGCCAGTCCAATTAATTTGGAAAAACCGAGTTGGAAACAATTCTTTGAATCCTATATTATTAGTACTCGCGAAAGTCCTTATTCAAATGAATTTGTACCATTTTTCCCCGTCCAAATTATCCAAAACAATTTATACCGTAACCAAGAGTGTACCTTCATGTAAACTTAATTTCTGTGACAACAAAATTTATTAAAGCCACTCTGACTAGTAATTAATATATTACAAACAAAACACGACATTGGGCATAAATGCTTGGAATCGAATCTTGAACAGTACACGGAAGTCCCTTTTTTTAAATTACTGTAATTGTAAATTGCTGAAGTAATTGTAATCACTGAAGGTAAGATGTCGTGACGGGACTGAACATTTAACGTGACTAAAAATAATGACAGCAAAAACATGGTTGACTTACTCGTTTAATGTTCAGCTGCCCGCTGCTCCAAGCCTCAAACACTGTTTTGTTTCGAAAATTTCCTTTGACCTCCAGATCTTCGTTCCAGGTCACCATTGTCCACATATCGTAGAGTTGATCTCCTTTCCCTGCCAGCCCTTTGAAAACTAGTTGCCATTCAGAATCTGGAAAGAAAAATAAGGGCACTGTAAATTGAAACTCTTAGCCAAATGTTATGTAAGCCAAATGTTATGTAAGTAGCTTTAATTAGCAGAAAACTTTTAAATGAAACTTGCGTAGATAAGTTTCTAGTACTTTCTTTCAGTGGTGACGTAATGTATAAAAACAATTTGTTTTCTGAGAAAGATTAATTGTACACGCAAGTTTAGAATTTGCTAGAAGATAAAAGTGGGACACCTCTTCACAAAATTAACGGCTATGTATTATGTGTTGCCGACGTCAGACGGTTGAATATTTCCCATCTGACCGTGAGTTTCATGGTGAGTCGTCCATAAGAGACTCTTATTTTAGTTTTAATGTGTAATTTAGATTATTTCCGATCATTGTGTAAAGGTTGATTTACACACTGTCATAAACCACTTTGTTAACTGTTGTTGTTGCAAATATCCAGTGTAAGCTTGTTCAAGTTCTAGAAATTTCCGGACCTCGCGAAAATCGTAAATGATATAGCTGACGGAATTGCTGGCCGTAACACAAACATCTGTTGAGGGGATGGGGGGGGGGGGGCAGTCGTGTAACTGAGGGGATTTGGGATTTTGGGATTTTCAGCTTACCTAAAGAACCTGTCATATAAATCCACAAATAATGGTTATTGGCCTTACGTCTCGAACCTAGCAGGTTTTTTCTCAAAGACAAAATGAGACAGAATACAAACAAACATCAATACAGGAACACAAGAGTGAGCAGAAGATAGTCAGCTGTGAAATGAACACAAAAGAAAAATGTATAGAAAATAGAGTCAGGGTCTGCTCCTGGGATCAGATAAAGAAGGGATTACACAGTGAATGCTGGATAGAACTACCTTGAGTTTTTGGCTGGAAGAAGAGATTATGAGATTAGTGAAAAGCGATGAGTCAGACAGAGGGAATAAAACAAACAAGTAGACTAACAAGCAAAACAAATGTAAAACAAATGTTCAAATGTCTATAGAGAAAATAAAGGAGAAAAAACTTTAAATATAGTCATTCCCTTCCTGTATGTTTTTTCTGGTTTATTTAAAAAACACCAAACAAAAAGTCCGAGGACTAAAAATATTTGGTTTACAGTAAAAATTTACAGTACCTAAGAAGAACATCTAGAAAGGTAAATAATTTATTAAAAACATTTCCATAGAAAACATTACAAATTAGATTGAGCATTAAAAGCACTATACAAAGTAAAACTAAAAACAAGGCTGTGACAATACAAGAGTAATTAAAAATTACTGAGAGTTGATCAACCTAATCATGGAGGGAACAGGGGATTGTTTGTATCTTTGGGTGTGTATTTTGGGCATCGTAAGATTGTTTGAGTTTCTAAGATCATGATTACATCTATATTGTTGATTTGGTGGTAACATGTGACGGTGTCTTTTGGAGGTGAGCAAGTTGTGGGCAAATTTAGTGACAAGCTGATTACGTCTTTCTGAGAGTGACAAAATATTAAGTGAACTTAGAAGGTCACTGTAAGGCAAGACATTTGGATAGACAATTATGCGGAGTGGTCGTTTCTGGACACGCTCTAAACTACGAACTTGAGCCAGGGTTAGTCCCGTAGACCACACAACCGCACCAAATTCAAGAATGGGTAAAATATACAATTTATAAATTAAAATGAGATCGTTAGGTTTAACTCCATTTTTCCTCAGCCTGCTGAGGATGTAAAGTCTACGTGAGCCATTGGTAATGAATTGTTGAACTTGTTGATCCCATTTAAGGTTATTTTAAATTGTTACTCCTAGAAGTTTCATGGATGAAACAACCTCAAGTTCAGCATCGCTGATTTGGAGAGACAGAGGAGGTGGCGGGTTATGAAGGAAAGAGATCTGCATGGCTTTACATTACCCTGGGTTTGGTTTCATATCATTTAATAAACACCATTCCATAAGTGCATTGATGTGTGACTGCATATCTGATGGCTCACGTTTGGTTACAATCTCAGCCAAGCTGAGGTCATCAACATATTTCCAGCGGTTATCGAGTGTAATGGCAGCATCATCTATACTATAATGATCGTTAAGTCGCCATCTTTGTTAGTGCAAACACGGGGCGCCGCCATCTTTGTTTTCAGGGCGCCGCCATGTTTTTTTCAGGGCGCCGCCATGTTTCTTTCAGTGCGCCGCCATGTTTCGCGTCAACTGGCGCCCGCACCCTGCTGAATTGATGCGTCCTGGGGTCAATTTCGGGGTACCCGTGGGTTGGGGTCTGCGTTGTTGGTGTTCCGACGTCTACCCGCGATTGCGTGGATTGCGTGCAACGGCAGCCGGACACCCGCAATGATCGTTAAGCTTGGTCGGGTGACTTCGCGGCTATCCTCGGTGATCGAGGGGTCGGGCGGGGTGCCAGATGAGGCGAACACTCCTGACTGCTGTGGTTCGAGATGTCTGGTTGGCTGTTTCAGACGGACCCCTGATTGGTCTTATTTTTCATCAATGAACTCCGTACCTACACGTGACCTTTGTGCTCAAAAGACAATTTTCATCAACATTTACAACACACGTTTGGAATGTTTGTTGTTTTTGTTGTTTGATAATAAAACAATAAAATACCAAACATCCGTAAACATTTTTAATCAACATGAGCAACATTGGTTGGGTTACTCCGCGGCTTTCGGTGAGCGTTGGTCGAGGAGGCCGGGTGCCACATACCACGAACAGTACCGAACTGCCGCGTTGCGAAATGTCTGATTCTCTGTTTCAGACGGACCTCCTGATTGGTCGGTAATGACGTCGGTGTGTCGACTCGACTCTTTGTTGATGCATTTATTTCGCGTAGCTCTTTTAGTCCTAGGTCTTAGGGACGTGACCAAGAGCTACGATTATCACAGCTATCTCCAAACATCAATAAACAATTTTAATCAACATGATCAACATTTACAAAACCCTTTTTGTTGTTTGATATTTGATAATAAATACCAAACATCAATTAACCTCAGTACCCATGTAATACTTTTGAAAGCCTGTAGTATCCAGACGCCATGTCCTCGATTGTGTACAAAGTCTATGGAGAGTTCAGTGCACTTTCAAATAATTTCTTAACACAATGTGAATTATTTCTCAGTCCCAGATTCATGTCTTTTTGGAGAGTTCACTGCATTTTCAAAGTAAAGTTTAACACAATTTAAATTATTTCTCAGTCCCAGATTCATATAATATATATTATAAGATATAGGCCCTATGTTATAATATATATTTTTATAGCAGTTCTGTATTCCTCAGCTTGCTGATTTGTGAAAACAATTTTCAACCGATGAAATAGGGACTCTGACCTTTGATTTTACATACATAGAAGTAGAACTTGAACTGTTAGAAAAGCCCAAAATGATTTCACAATTGCCAGTGTAGATACCATCAGTCTTTCAACTTTGAGGTAATATAAAACGATTTCAGATCTGACAATCACAACAGCTTATGCACTTAGGTTTCAGGACATTTCTCACACAAAACAATTTTGGGAATCTTTTCTCCCAATTTTGAATATTTTAAAAAGGCTTTAAAACCTACAGCGCCATGGCAACAATTTAAACTCAAACTGCGTCCTATTTTATATTAAGGGGGTGGGGGCCTCAGGAAACAGTGCAGATTTCATCTGCAAATTTAATGTTATTCATATTTATTTCCCCCTTTTTTCATGACTTGAAGGGGCCATGCAATCAATTTCCAAAGAGACATTTTGTGCACATATCTGTGTCTGAACTGTACGAAAATACTAGGATACCCGTTTTCTGTGTACATGTATTTCTTTTCAGTACATTTATTTATTCAATATTCACTGTCCTACCATGTTAAAAACCCGAGGGCGCTGTTGTGTTATGTCACTTTGACTTTTTACATGCCCCCCCCCGCTCAAAAATTAACCAATCACCAAGCTCATTCTAGAAAATGATGACCCTTGAGTGCCCCCTGCAAATTAGACCCCGTTACCCCATATTACATTACATAAACCAGCAAAGAAGTCGGCACAAAACCCGCAACATTTAATACTCACACATCACCCACACCTAGCGGGTGCCGCGCGAAGCGCGGCATCCCGCTAGTTAACCATAGCTAAGAAAAGAATCGGTCCAAGTTTTGTACCTTGAGGTACACCACAAGTAAGTTTAAGTGACGATGAACTAAAACCACGATAACGAACAGTTTGAGAGCGATGTGATAAAAAACTACATATTGTTGGTAAGATAGCTCGATTAACACCAAGGTGAATCAGTTTTTTAATTGTAGTTGTATGGTTAATGTGATCAACGGCTTTACTAAAATCAAATGCACATAAGTTGACAGAGTTTCCCGGTTTGTCCAAACCTTTGTGGATAGTGTCAAGCATATTTACAAGGTAATGGCCAATTGAACTGCCTTTCATATTACCAAATTGGTGTGGGTAAATTTTATGTCTGATATCATTGATCACCCAATCTGCCAAGAAACCTTCAAAAATCCTAGCAATCACAGATGTTATGGATATTGGGCGGAGTTGATCAAAACTATCCACATGAGTGGACTTAGATATACTGGGCAAACTGATGCATTTTTCCAGATGTTGGGAAATATTCCAGAGCTTAGACATGAGTTAAAAATTTTAGTGAGAGGTTCTGCCAATTCATAAGCAAATTCTCTGAGAAGCCTTGTTGGGCAGTCTTCAGGGTGACAAGCCTTAGATGTATTAAGCTGCCGAAGACACTTGTAAACTTGATGACGGTGTATTACGGGTGCAGCTGGTGCTGTCAAGTAGGTAGTCAGTGCAGATATGTTAAGAGGCGGGAACTTTGAGCAGATCTTAGCAAAATGGGCGTTTAAATCATTAGCTATCTGTAGAGGTGATTTATCATGATCAGCGAGGCATGGGGATTGCTTTTTTTGTCCGGTCAGGTGTCGAATTTGTTGATGCTACTTCCCTGGTTCAGATTGCTTCAAGTGTTCAACTTTGCGGCTGTAAAATTGTGTTTTAGCAGACTTAATCATCCTCTGGACTCTGTTCCTTAGGTTCCTGTAGGTTTGATCACCACGCTTAAATGCTTTGTCACGTTGTATTATAAGTCTCCGTAATCGGTTATTAATCCATGCCTTATCGTTTGGACGTCGTTTAATTGTGACAAGTTCAAAATACTGCCTGTATTTGCCATTAATCAGTTGTCTCAAATTCGTTGTCATTATGTCGGGATCACTGAAATCACCTAACGCTTTTACGTTATCCATTGCCCAAACTCGCGGATGGATGAGTCGCGAAAAGGTCGGAAAGAAGTCACTAAAGACGTCTTTGGTGCAATGATAATACGCGGAGAGAAGGTGACAACTGAGTGATCACTGGAAGATATCGGGGCTGAGATGTCTGGCTCTAGGTAACTGTCATTAAGATCAGTAAATATCTTGTCCAGAACAGAGTTACCTCAGGTGGCTTGTTTGACAACTTGAATCAATGATGTTTGTCGCTCGATTGGCTCAGTAGAGATGACATTAAAATCGCCCATGATGATAAAGGAGGCATTTTCATCTGTGACTGAGGTGGTGAATAGAGAACGCATACATAAATGTTTTTCATCAATCGGACAGTACTGGACGATTTTAAATTGACCGATAAGACCTCAAGATGCGAGGGAATGAGGTCGCTAAAAACTGTTCTTACATTGATGTCATCGCGAACGTAAAGGGCAACACCCCCACCAATACGATCGCTTCGGTCACGGTGGAATTGGACAAAAGAGGAAAGTTGACATGCCGAGGCAGGATTCGTAGTAGAAAACCAGGTTTCAGTCACTGCGATCACATGCACGTTGCTGAACTTGGATACGAGTGTGGCTTCTAAATCGGTGAACTTGTTGCTCAACGATCTGGCATTAAACAGCGTTACCGAGGGTAAGCATGGTTGAATATACATAGTCTTAGTATTGATCAGTACTGATCTATCAACACGACGAACATTTACAGTTCTGTTCCTCCGATTAGTGGATTGCATAACAGGAATTTGAGACTGCAAATGGCAATTATACTGTTCACTTACAATTCGGCGACCAGCTCTTTTTCCTCTGTACCGAAGTATACCGTTGAGTTTCAGTACTTTTAGTAGATTTTCATAAGGAAACATTAATTTTTGATTTTTATATTTTATTTACTGTTTTATAGCCTTTTTGAATTTTTTTGTTAACGACCTTTTGTCCATTACGTAACTTAACGACTTTATAGCACTGAGCCGACGATGTCTGAATTTACCTCCAAAGCAGAGACCTGAAGCACCATTTCATCGTACTGTATACAGATACAACCGTGCTGATTGGGATTCATGCTACCAACAGAAACCAAATTCTAAAGCATGGTTTACACCTGGATGTGCTGCGGCAATCGCTCATAGAAATCACTATCTCCACACCTACAATAGAAATTGTTGCGATGAAAACACACGTGAATTCCGTAGAGCCTGCAACATATGTAGTTGGATATTGAAAGCAGCTAAAGAGAGCTACCAGTCAACAGTCTGTGAGAGGATAGAAGAGCAACTTCTTGGTTCTAAAGAATTTTGGAGAATCAGTAACAAGGTTTTAAACCGTGGAAAGTTTCCATTTCCAACTCTTGTCAATGGAAACCTTCCTCCGACAATGCTTCCAATCACCCATTACCCGAGTTTCTCTCTCGGGCAGAAGTTGTTCTATCTCAGATGAAAATAACTGTGGAGCAAGTTAAATAAGTAGTCTCTGCATTATCTGTGTCGAAAGCAACAGATCCAGACGAAATTCCGGTAATTGTGTTAAAAAACCTCTTGCCAGAGTTATCACCTATCTTTGCTAAGCTTTTCAATCGCTGTATTAAGGAGAAGTGTTTCCCCTTTTCCTGGAAGAAGTCATCTGTTTGTCCAGTTTACAAAAATGTCGGAGAGCATTGCGATCCTGGCAAGTACAGACCGATAAGCCTGCTGCCTATCGTAAGCAAGGTTTTTGAGGCACTTGTAAATAAACGGATTAAATCCATCTTGATGACTAGACTGTAAGATACTAAGTAATAAGCAGTATGGTTTTCGATCTTCCAGGTCTACGGCCAATGTCCTGACAGTTATTACAGATCGTATTAGTAGATCTCTTGATCAGTCATTTCCTACCCGACTCATTGCTCTGGACATCTCCAAGGCATTCGAGTCTGGTATAGGGACTCCTGCGAAAACTCCCAGCCTATGGAATTGCTGGCAGGGTGTTTGGGGTTATCAAATCATTCCTCACAGGTCATGAGGTCAATCATCAGACATACACACTTTAAATGCTGGTGTTCCCCAGGGCTCAATACTTAGTCCAACACTTTTTCTGATATCCATTAATGACCTACCGGATCATGTGTTGTTGTCATTCATTGACATAATTTGCAGATGACACGACAGTATTCAACCACACACGCAAAAACCTTGCTCATGTGGACCTGGCTACTAATGCGAGTTCTGATTTATCTCAAATCACGTCGTAGGGTGAACGTTGGATGGTTATACATTTCAACGCCACCAAGACTAAACTTCTGTCTGTTAATCACCATCGATCTGTCCAAGCATAACCCCCTATCTTTATGAAGGGTGAAATGCTAACTGAACAGACAAGCTTGGACAGACTGCTCGGCCTGAAGATCACAACTGATCTCAAATGGAACTCCTACATCTCTGAGGTGGGGAAACAGGTCTCCAAGATGATAGGATCTTTCTATCGGTCAAGCAAAATGCTGAACCCTGAGGCCATCCTCTACCTCTACAAAAGTCAAGTCAGGCCCAAGATGGAATATTGTGGCCACGTCTGGACAGGTGCCTCCAAAGCATCACTATCTGTTCTTGATAGACCGCATCAAGGGACTAGGTGGTGAAGAGCTTTTTTCCTCCCTTCAACCTCTCTCACATCGTAGGATGTTGTTATTACGGGGATTGTTCTGCTGAGCTACATGAGCTAGTAACTAAGCACACCGATGTTTCTCGTGTTACTTGCTTTCCTAAACAAGCAGGTGAACACCCCCACTATCTCCCCAACATCAAGAGTAAGTTCCATTTGGATAGTGTTACATACACACACAAACCGCAAGTGTAGATAATCCGTGCGTGACTGCGTGTTGACCCAAAGGGCGCTGGATTATGTTTACAGGTTATGACTAGAACGTTCTGGAAGTTTCTTTTGGAAAATGATGTAATTTTCAGAAATTTCTAGAAGTGAAGTGAAGAAGAAATCTCTAGTATTTTCTAGAATGGATTAAATAAAGAGAAAGGTAGTATAATTATGGTTAGTTCTAGCAAGCACCTCACACAAGACACATGCAGTTTAGAAATTTAAAATAATAAAACTATTAAAGGATTAGGGTGAAGTTCAACACCCCCACCGAGGAGAACGCTGAAATGTTTTTGATCACAGGTTTTCAGAGCATTTAACAATTGTATCTCTGTGTAAATCCTCGACGTCAGGTCTCCGATGACGTATTTAAATCAGAGCATTAACGCTCCTATGTAAAAGTATGTTAAAAGGATACAAGAGAAACAGTTCCTTCAAGCTATTGAATGTAAATATTGTTATTATAAGTTGGTGAAATTCTTGCGTCGGGAGATATACAATTGATTTAATTTTGCCCTACACCGTCGTGTGTATAGCACTGCATACTCAGTGCTTTCCGAGTGTCTGTGAAAAAAACACACAGGCGATCGCGACTCGAGCGGGATTCGAACCCACGACCTCCTGCTCACCAGTACATACGTTTCAACCTCTCGACCACCGAGCTTGCCCGATGACAATTGGCCGGCTAGAATATATATCGCGGAACCCGCTGCTATATGGGATGCTAGCCGGCCAATTGTCATCGGGCAAGCTCGGTGGTCGAGAGGTTGAGATGTCTGTACTGGTGAGCAGGAGGTCGTGGGTTCTAATCCCGCTCAAGTCACCTGTGTGTTTTTTCACAGACACTCGGAAAGCACTGAGTATGCAGTGCTATATACACGTCGGTGTAGGGCATAATTAAATCAATAATAATGTTATTAATATGTTGCTGAATTATGGCACAAACAAGAGAATGTGTTTATATAGAGAGTATTATTTAAAATATTTATAACTGGCTACTCATTATATTACGGTACTCATGTTATGGAAACGAATATTATGGAATGAGAGGAAACAAAAGAAGCAATTATCTGTTAGATTTTTAGAAAACAAAATTGTTGTTTAAGGCAGAATACTGCGTTATATATTAAAAAGAAGTGAACGCGAGATCTGACATTTTGATGCATGATGCATAATCTTAGAACTGGTAATCTCAGGCGTAGGAATCACCCCCGCCCACACACACACACCCACACATACACCCACACACCCTCACACACATTGATTTGTGGGGTATTCCTTTGTTCGTTCTATTATCCCTTTTCCTTATAATTCTCCTGTGGGGTACAAGATTTTCTATAGTTACCTTGTGGGGTCCAATTGTTCCATTGTGTTTTGGACCCCACAACGAATGATGTACACGTTCACACATACACACACCCACACACACACCCACACTTGTTTGTTTATGGCGTAGCTCTAAACATCCTACTCGAACCCACGACCTCCTGCGTACCATTAATACAAACAAACTATCCAGCAGAATGGTAAGTTTTGAAATCGTAAAGTGTTATAGTTGTGCGTGTATTATGTTTTGCATAAGATGGAATCAAGCACAGTATTTCGCTATGCAAAAATGTTAATGTCAAACAATATGAAACAGACAAAACCAACGTATACACATTATGCATTTACATTTGGCTGGTAACCAACACGACCTGATAAGTAAACATTATTTTCTGCAAAACAAAAGGAACTTTTTCTGCATAGTAGCTCTGTGAAATTGTCCTCTTAATAACCGATAACCAACAATGTGATTATTATTTTGTTTCCCTTTTTCTTTTTTTAAAGCAAAAATTACGAACACGTTCCTAAAACTGATTCAATTTGCCCTACACAGACGTGTGTTATTGTTAACCCGCCGCAAGAATTTCATCAACGTTCTTAAATGCTATGAAACAAGTCAGAAAACGCACTTCCAAACGTTCACTGTTACGTGTGGGCTAGTGCGTGTGAGCTGATGGACACCATTAATATTACTACGTGCTACGTGTAAGCGTTACAATTTTCCCCGAAATTAAATCACTTCCGGCACAAAAAGTACAAGCCTGAAGTTCAGTTTGCTGACTGAAAATCGATATTTGGGGTTGTCACCCCAACCCACCCTTGGCTACGGCCCTGCATGTATGTCATAATAATTACATGTGAAAGTTTCATCTCATTAATTACTAACGTTTTGTAGAAAACGACGAAAAGTTGTTGCATGTTTATTTTTCCAAGTTTTCGGCAACTTTTTTGTAAATTCGACATAACGATAATTATGTTCTCTATTAAAACGAAAGAACATCGAACAGAATAACTTCTTAGGATGATTGATCCTTGTATCAACTTAACATCAAGTAAGCTTTGAAGTATTAATTCGTCAATTTGATAATGACATCCATCAGTGTTCAAATAAATCTAGTATACCCTTTCGTTATTTTGTGTACAGACCATTATGTGTTTTTCGAGGGGCAAACATTTATACAAAAATACTTTTTTCTTAATAAATCAAAATCAAACTATATAAACATTGGCTCAGAAAGTGGGCAACATGTCCTGATCCATGATCAGTCCAATTTGGGGGCGCATGCACCCTGAGTCACAAAGCCTCAACCCGCTTTTTGGATTTTTGTTTGTTTGATATATATATACATATATATATATATATATATATATATATATATATTTTTTTTTTGCAGTGAAAAAATAATGATAGGGAGGGGCGTGCACTGTGCGCCTTCTTCATCAACCCGTTATTGAGCATAGGGGCAGATCAGCATGGGGCCCCGTAAATGATTTGGTTTTAGGACCAAGATTGTGAAGTATTCTAGCTAATGATGTATGTGAGTAGGCCCCTCACCTTTTAAATTCCCAGCCTACAACTATGTTGAGGGGGGTGGGCGGATTTTGGGGTCATCGGCACCTTTACCCCCTGGATTTGCCCTTGTCCACGTAAGGGACCACCTTAAGGACATCTGAATCTGTTTGATTAAAAGCCTATCTTTAATAAATGTCATGGCCATATTATGCCTGCAGCATAACAAAAGCCTGCTAATTAATTGTATAAGCTAAGCAAGATGGTTTACACGCTGAAGTTCACCTGAATACTAATGGAGAAGCGCCTGTACTGGCGATTAGTTTAATATTAAAATATTTATCAAATCAAATCGCTTGTGTTATCATTGCCTTAATGTTTACCTTCATTTTCAGTTTTGCATCAGCGTGGTTGGCTTCCCTTCAATTTCCCGTCACTTGGAAACTGCCAAGGCCTCATGCATCTTCATCATTATAACCCTTAATACATGGTTAAGTCAATTATTATCCCATCAAAATCGATATCGCTGTATATCAGTATTGCTGTATATTTATAATTGTAGCCTTGTACCAAGAAGCATTGTACTCACTTGAATTTTTGGAATATATGCTGCATACAGTCAACATGGGAGGAACTGATTGGAATTGTGGAACCAACCTCACTCTCTCCCGAAACTGTGGTGTGTGTGTGTGGGCATGAAATCAGTGGTGGATCTAAGATTTGGCCAACTCGGTGGCTTACATGCACCGGGTCGCACAGCCTCACCCCCTTTAGACACAATACTTGAGGTAAAACATTTTGTGAGTCGGTAAATTTAATTTGCTTATCATTTCCACCATGCAAATAATTTAAAGGCTGTAATATGGTCCTATTCAGTACCATTGTCTTGGGCCATCAAAACGGGGGCATTCATACACTGTACCTAAACTCTAAAAAGCGGGGTACACAATTTATGCAGGCGTGGGGCTATAGCCCGTACAGTTTATCATGCTTAAATTCAAATCTCTCAACATTAGACGGGGAAAGATTTGATAAGCGAGTTCAACTTTGTTTTATTCTTTATCTGTGATTCTTACAAAGAGAATAAAAGGATGTCTTGGAATTCCAGAACTCGACTTGACTCAATCACTTCAAATATCCTACAGTGATGGGTAACTATTTCATGGGTACAAATACGAGAACAGTGTTGGTCAGTGTTGGAAAACCCCCACACCCCTATGGTAAAAACCTTTATAACGACAAATTCAAAGCGCTCAACATTGGGGAAAGATGGACTTGTCACTAGGCGCGTAGCCAGCCTTCTTAGTGGGGGGGGGGGGGGGGGGCAAAGCCATTTTTTGGTTCCCATTTTAAGGTTCAGAGGATTTAAATTATAATAATAATAATAATAATGTGTGGACATATATAGCGCACGTATCCACCAACTGAGTGGTGCTCAAGGCGCATTATATAAGGCTCATAAATTATTCCTGAAACCATCTCAGCTCCCTGGGGAGTATACAGCTCAATTGTTGCCATTACAGCGCATATAGGGCTAATCAACCAACTCTGCCCTAACACGTACCCATTTAACCCCTGGGTGGAGAGAAGCAATTATGGTTAAGTGTCTTGCTCAAGGACACAAGTGTCACGGCCGGGTTTCGAACCCACATTCTGCTACCAACACCAGAACTTGAGTCCGGTAAGCTAGACCGCTCGGCCACGACACTCCACTTATTATGACCTTTCATGACATCATGTGTTGGCCCTACTCTTCAGTTACGCTGCAGGAATTGTAATGAACATTAGTAATTAATATACACATCACATCCCTACCCACCCAAGATATCAGCCAGTCACTATAGACTAGAGTCAGAACGAGCCAGATTTGATTATGCTCACTCGTTACTTCATACATTGCTAGCGACTGGGACCGAGACTACGGGATTTGTGGAGTTGGCCTTCATGTTAGAACTTGAACGCGCCGCACAAGCGTTAGCCTTGACCAAGGCGCGTCGGAATGGTTTGGTCATCATCACAGATCACAACGCCCCCATCTCAGAAATTGAACCAAACTATTAACTCTAACCCTAACCCTGACCATAACCCCAATTTGCCGACTGATATCAGAGTTGGTGGTCGCAAAAATATTTTGCTAGTAAATTTACCGACACAACTCTAATATGACCAGACAAATTTATATGTTTTTTTTCCAAAACATTTTCATCAAAATCACAAGGGATAGCTTGGTGTTTATATATTTTTGTGATTTTTATCGACATTATATATATATATATATATATATATATATATATATATATATATATATATATATATATATATATATATATATATATATATATATATATATATATATATACTTAAATGTAGCGGTCTATCTTGAAGTAGAGTGCTCAATGCCACATAGACAGAGCGTAATATACTTGTAGTAAAACTAGTGGAACGCTGGTAGTTGTAACTCCGAGTTTCACGCGTTATATATATATATATATATATATATATATATATATATATATATATATATATATATATATATATATATATATATATATATATATATATATATATATATATATATATATAAGTAAATAGATGAGCTACTCGGTGGGTGAGAACATATGGGTCTTAATACAAATTTGTTTCGTAGGCCGCCATGATGTCGACCCACTCATCAGTTAATCACCATATACACTGAAGCATCAGGTGTGGTTTACAAGTATACGTATGTGTGTGTGTTTAGTGATGCATATCTAATTATATCTCAGGATGTGTTTTCGTTGGTGTCTGCATGTTCATTCATTCATTTGGTTTTCCCGTGCGGAACTGGTGCTCCTTTGGGTGGTCTGCTTGGCCTGCCGTAGCGGTTTTCAAGCATTGCCTTGAACAATTTCCTGTCCGATAAATTTTTGTAAACTTGTTGACTAGATAAACCCAAAAGCTTGGTAATTTTTGTTTCGAATTTGGTTTTAAATTTTCGTTGATCTGCAAATAGCATTTTCTTCTGTATGCTGCTGTTTTTGCCTCTGATGATGTGCGCGTGATATTTAAAAAACTGTATTTCACAGAAATCGCGTAGCCTGAAGCTTCGGCAAATTTCGTGTAATTTTTTATTATTTATCATGTATCCCCAGTCAATGGACTGGTCGTCTTGGGATTCGGTTGCGAGATTTTCTGGGTCTGGGTCCACGGTGTCGTCTGTTGGTGATGTGTCATCGCCGTTTTGGGACGTGTTGGTGCTGTTTTGGGCTTGTTTTTGGGTGCTGGTTTGTTGTCGTTTTGGTCTTTTTTCCGCATAAAACCACCCCGTATCATTCGCCTCAGGTAGCCGTTCCAGACCGTCTCTAGGCGCTTCATTTGGGATTCGTTCAAACTCCACGCTTGCACTGAATACAGCAACCTTGCTCTCACGCATCCTTCCAACATCCGTATCCGGGTCGACAGTCTGATATCTGTATCCGTCAGCATTTTCTTCATTTCAAACCATTTTCCTTGCGCGGCTTGAATTCTGGCCGATAGGAAGGCGTCATCCGAGTCCGATTCGTTACTTATGACGAACCCTAAATACTTGAATTGTCTTGAATTTGCTATTTCTGTTGATATAAGTTCATTACGTTTATTTAAGGTTGCCATATGCGGTTTGGTAATAATTAAGTGTTTCTCGGTAATGCATAAATTGCATCTCTTCGTGAGGTTAGTGTAGGGTTTAGCCTTGGCGATGATTTTCCACGTAATTGAATATTCTTCTTGTTTGTCTCTTAACTGCCACAGGTATTTGCTGAGTTCTGTATCGTTCTTCCGTTTTTCGTGTGTAAATGACGTCTTGTGATTCCTCCATCTGGTCTTAAATTCAGTTGCTGTCAGTCCTACATAAGTCTCGGTTGTGTCTTTCGTGGTGATCGTAGCTTGGTAGACAATCTCTTTAGTCAGGCAATCTCCCTCTAGTGGACATTCGTTCTTCTTCCTGCAGTTACACATTTTGGTGATGTTGTCATGTTCCGGTTGTGTGGTTTTCTTTAGGATGGCTTTGTTATGTCCGTCTATGATTTGTTTGACGTTAGGCATGCAGCTGTAGCTTAGTTTTAGTGTGTTTCTGTTAAATATTTTCTTCAGTTTGTGGCCGGTCGGAAAACATTTGTCGATCAGGTTAATAAATTATATTCCTATGTTATTCTTGACGTTTCTGTTGTATGGGGGGTTAAACCATATTACATTACGATTGCGGTTGTGATTTACTTTATGCGGCGTAGGCGTGTATTTGAGATTGTATGTATAACCACTCTTGTGTAACGCTTCTTGATATGGTGGTGTCGCTTCGTTGAATGTATCTTCGTCTGATGATGTGTCTGACAATCTTCTGTTTATGGATTCTGGGATGTTTTTGATTATGATCGGGGGGTGGTTAGATTTGCTACTTATTCCGCTCCTTCAATGTAGAGCACTATCATGGTTCCGCAGTGAACTCCAAACTGAACAAGATATTCAACAGGAACACGGTCAAGATCAGTTACAGCTGCATGCCCAACATCGCCAGTATCATCAAGGCACACAACAAACAAGTCTCATCGAACGACAAAGGGACCGACCGTAAGGACTGCAACTGCCGCAAGAAAGACCTATGCCCTCTACAAGGAAAGTGCCAGGCCAGCAACATCATCTACAATGCCGAAGTTAAGCAACCAAACAACTCTCATCTGTACATAGGTCTCACCGCGCCTCCATTCAAGCTAAGATACGGCAACCACACACAGTCTTTCAGGCATGAGAAGTACCAGAACAGCACGGAACTCTCCAAGCACATTTGGCAATTGAAAAGGAACAAGAAACCATTCACCACCAACTGGTCGGTAGCCTGTAGATCTCAAGCATACAACAGTGAATCGAAACGGTGCAACCTTTGCCTCACAGAGAAGCTCTCCATCATGAACGCCGACAAGAGGATACTCCTGAACAAACGACCCGAACTCATATCAAAATGCCGCCATGAAAACAAGTTCTACCTCTGCAACTTCAAAAGCGATGACACGTGACGAGGAACAGTACCGCGTCAACAAACCACAAACTGCCAACAAACAAGCTTACACACAAGGCCCGCAAACAATAGGTAATTACCACGCATCATTGAGCGAGTAACCTGTACGTGCGCGTGTAGGCCTATATATATATATATATATATATATATATATATAGGAGTAATCACTTGGTGACTATCACTATCAGTTGTCTGATGATCGCATAACGCGTGAAACTCGGAGTTACAACTACCAGCGTTCCACTAGTTTTACTACAAGTATATTACGCTCTGTCTATGTGGCATTGAGCACTCTACTTCAAGATAGACCGCTACATTTATGTATATATATATATATATATATATATATATATATATATATATATATATATATATATATATATATATATATATATATATATATATATATACATACATACATACATACATACATATATTAACGTGTAGGCCTACTCTCAAATATTTGTATATTACCTGGACTGTCAGATCACTATTCTATAATGTGCAATTTGTATCCGAAGAAGCCTCCTCTTCCCACTGTTATCAAAAAGTCACGCAATTTGAAAGCAATTGATCTCACCAATTTTTCTGATGATATCAAATCTGCTCTGTCAGCCGCTAATCTTGAAGACCATGATTTGGATAGCTGTGTTGAAATTTATGAATCATCTGTACGTAAAATATTTGATAAACATGCACTTGTAAAATCTAAAACCATCAAATTAAGATCATCAAGTCCCTGGTTTACGAATGAAATTCGCTCCGCCAGGAAAATTCGTCGCCAGCTTGAAAGGAGATGGATCCGATCGAAGTTTGAAATTGATAGACAAGAGTACTGTAAACAACGTGGAATTGTAAATAAGTTGATTCATCAAGCTAAGACTGACCACTATTCTGCACAAGTTGACGGCTGTTCAGGCAGTGGCGCACCCAAGGGAGGGGGGCTTGGGGGGCTCGAGCCCCCCCCCAAGGGCCCGCTGATGTTTTATTATTTTTTTAAAGAAGGAGCCAGGAAAGAGAGCAAAATCTGAGCCCAAGTCTTGTCTACAGAGGAGTTCGGCAAGGAGTATAGGGCAGTGGTACAAGGGATGGGGACTCAGGAGACTCAAGCTGCCCTCCAAAAGTTTTCCATTTATTCCACTCACTATTATATTTTACGGCATTGCATATGCATGTGCATGTAAGCTTGAAGGGCCACCAGTATATATAACAAGCATTTTTACACATTCTCCCCCCCCCCCCCTGCCATGGTGCACCCTGATCAGGGAGCAGCTTTACTTAATTTTATTTTCATTTTCTGTTGCCCGTTTCTCTTGTTGAGGTCGTTGACTGTCGTTGAGGTTACTCGTAAAATTTAAACACGCCCGCATTATAATCAACTCCTTTCCAGTTTGTACACAATGGCCCAGGATTGGGTTTTAATTTACAAAGATTATGTGACACTCTTTTAGCAAACACCGATTGGATAATATTGGGATTTGGTTTTGCCGCCAAATTCGTTTTTGAAAAAATTTAGCTCCGCCCGGAATGATCACAAACTTTACGTCCACGCAATGAAAGTATTTAACTATAGAAATCTTGCAGACGAAACAAGCTCAAGTTCTTTACATCAAGAGGAGGAAATTATATGGAAGGTAAAACCCTACGAGTCCGAATCATGCCATAATGTCTTCTTTTTATGACTAGAAACCACCAGGAAACATTTAACATGTGCCGTAGGTTCACTGACGAGCACGACTAGGGACATGGCTGCAGCCGCGCCAGCGGTTATGGTTTGGGTCAGCCATGTCTCTCCCCATATTGGATTTCAAATAAAAATTTTTTGAGCCCCCCCCCCCCCCCCCGCCCCAATCAAATCCTGGGTGCGCCACTGTGTTCAGGTGATCAGAAAAAAACTCTTCCAAATTGTAAATAACTTATTGCATAAATCAAAGGAACCAACGCTCCCCACCACTGACTCTAACAAAAATCTTGCGGATAAATTTGCCAATTTCTTTGTTGAGAAAATTGACAATATTCACAAATCTTTCACTACCAATTCTGGTGATTCTTCAACAAATTACATAACTTCTTTGAACACATCTATTTATCTGTTTCAACCTGCAAGTGAAGAAAAAATCAGAAGAATAATTATGAAGTCATCATCCAAATCATGCGAACTTGATCCTGTGCCTACTTTCTTGTTAAAACAATGTATTAATGCTTTTGTACCATATATAACCTTGATTGTAAATAAGTCTCTGCTTCATGGAATGTTTCATGACAGTTTGAAAATTGCACATGTTCGTCCACTTCTCAAAAAAGCTGGTCTCAACAAGAATTTTTTGAAAAATTATAGTCCTCTATCAAACTTGAAGTTCCTGGGAATGACTGTAGAACGAGCTGTATCTTGTAGAATATCACATCATATGCATGTAAATAATTTATACGATCCTTTCCAATCTGCCTATAAAGCATACCATGGAATAGAAACAGCACTGCTTCGTGTCAACAATGACATTTTATCTGCACTCGATGATGGAAATATATCTGCCTTAATTCTTCTTGATCTTAGCGCTGCGTTCGATACGGTTGACCATGATATTTTACTTGCACGTTTAAAACATATAGGAATTAAATGGCCATGCACTGGAATGGTGTCGCTCATACTTGTCTAAAATACCTTAACATGTTTGTATTCGTGATGCCGTCTCTGAACCTTTTCGTCTGAATTACTCAGTACCTCAAGGATCTATCCTCGGCCCTCAGTGGTTTCCAATTTATACTTACCCAATTCGTAACATATTCATGAAACATATCTTATCACGTCAACGCAGATGACACTCAGATTTATCTAGCTTTCAAACCATCACAACAACAGAGTGCCTCTATAATTAATCGCCTTGAAAACTGTATTCATGATATTCGCATTTGGATGAAGGAAAATTTCATAAAACTCAATGATGATAAAACTGAATTTGTGCTATTTGGTTCTCGTCAACAACTATCTAAGATTTATATTCCAAATATTGTTATTGGTGACTCTCATGTGCAATCTTCTTCTCAAGCAAGGAAACTTGGAGTTATTTTTGATGCAAACATGACACTTAAACCTCATATTTCCAATGTTACTCGCACCGCAGCATTTCACCTTAGGAACATTGGAAAGTTACGCAAATATCTTAATTATGATGCAATAGAACAAATTGTTCATTCCTTCATAACATCTCGTCTTAATATGGCAAATTCTCTGCATTATGGACTTCCACAGGATCAACTACGACGACTTCAAAGGATTCAAAACACTGCTGCACGTATTGTGACTCTCTCTAAAAAATCATGTCATATCACCCCCATCCTGAAAAATCTGCATTGGCTGCCAATATCATATCGTATTATTTATAAAATATTGCTTATCGTTTTCAAATTTTGAATGATTGTACACTATTCTATATATATATCTGACTTGTTAAAATGTTATGCCCCCTCTCGCAAGTTACGTTCCAGTGCAATTTTTTTGCTGGCTGAACAAAAGTCAAAACATTGGGGAGACAGATCTTTTGAAGTTATGGCTACCACGCCTTTGGAATGATTTACCTCTGTACATTCGTGAATCTCAATCTGTTGACTCCTTCAAGAAAAACGTAAAAACTCTTATGTGTATTGCCTATAAGGACTACTAACATTCATTTATACATTTTTCATCTTTCTGTTGCATGTAAGCGACAGCACCTTTAATTAGCAGAAAACATTTAAATGTCCAACGGCGGTGGAATGATTTTGAAAGTGGGGGCCAAATCAAAACCAGCGAGCCAGGGAGCCAGCGAGGTTACGCCGTGGGATCTCAGACCCGCTTTTGCATTCATCACTATCAAGTACATTTTGAGTCATGTAGCTCAGTACCCTGCCTGCCGGCAGCACATCAGGCCCACTGGCTGGCGTTATGGCTATATACCAATCTATGACTTGAAAACATGGTTTGCAGGATCGTGTAACGGACAGCCTTTATAAATTTATTTGCCACATAGTGTATTTAGTATGATTTCATTATTTCAAACTTACGGGACGAATCTGATTTCAAACATTTTGAAAGCGTTCCGTCCGCGGACATATCAAGCATGAGGGTCAGACATATCAAGCATGGGAGACGGTGGACATGTCTCTCCACTTTTTAGAGTGGGTGACAGTATATTTAAGATTCGTGATTAAAAATATTTATTGTCATGAGAAAAAAAAACATGAACATTTATTTCCCAGTCTACATAGAAAAACGTTTATTAAATACATTTACGTATAGCATTACATGACAATTTCTATAAACACAAATGGGTCACTTGGACTGCCATTCAAAAACACTGGGGGCACAAACGACAGAAGACTGGGTAAGACAGAGAATAAACGATGTAGGCACAGGAAAAACAGAGACAGGGAACATCAAAAATAGACAACACACACAAATCAATAAATCAGTTTACGGACATCTGAAACGAAAAACCTATAAAAAGAAATTTAAAAAAAGAAAAAAAAACACCATTAAAAACCAAATTATAGTGGAGACTAATAACGCACATTATTTCGAACAACTATAATTGAATTGTTTTTAAACTAATTCCAGTATCCACAAGGTCAGTCACACATGCAGAGTGGTAGGCAAGCTGCCTTCCCCCTCCCCCACTTCAAAATCATCGATGGTTGGGTTGGGATTCACATCTGCATCTGTTAGCTCAGAAAGCGCCTAGCTCATTAGCTCAGAAAGCGCCTAGATTCATGAAATTATTCAACCCCTTAAGCGGGACCTGGACCCCAGAAATTGTGGGTTATAGATCCGTCCTTGATGGTGGATTGGTGGATCATGAAGAAGACGCACAGCTCGTCTACCTCCTCCCTCCACCGAGCTGGATTTGTAACGGCCGAGCTGGATTCGTAAAAAAAATATTTTTATTATTATTTTTTTTTTCACTGCAAAAATGCAAATTCCCAAGTTTACCAGCAAATTGCTGGTTAACTTGGGAATTTGCATTTTTGCCACATAATCCTGATCAGTTATTCATGAGAAATATTAAAAAGTTAAATTATCACGGAAAGAGATAACTTTACATCACGAATGTTCAGCGAATGTTCGGCGAAAAGACGCGCTTTGCTAGCATATCAAGCGACACAAACGTGCATTCAACGTTCCGTCAAGGCGATTTTCTATCCTACGGATGTTCAGTTCGCACCAACTGTTTCGTTGAGGTACCGGCGGCTATTTTTTCTGCAAGATACTTCGAAAATAGCTTAGAAATTGGCATAGAAATCTAAATTAAAAAAAGTTCTTCAATAATTAATTCAACGCCAATGTCGAATGGCATAGTAGTCCTGTGGTTGGAACGCTCGTATTGCAATAAGAAGGTACCGAGTTCAAGACTAGGTTTTCAACAATTTCATAAATATTTTTTATACATTTTAAATTAATTCAGGAAGATGTGTGCATACTATTTATAAATATTGACTTGAAATTAAAGTTTGACGCCAGTAAATATAGACTTGAAATATATTTATCTGGAAACATTTTCAAAATGTCTCGAATAAAGAACTTGGTCATACGTTTACAACCCCGCACCCCTCCACCCATCTTGAAGAAAATAGTATCCATAAAGTATCCACTTTCAGAAAAGAAAGGGAAATGGCAAAACTTGAATTTAAAAATTGTGTTTGCAAATAAAAGGCATAATTAATGCAACCACAATCATTGGTAATGTTCATATTGTAAATCTACGTCCGTATTGGCCGATTTGTTAAAATTAGTTGATGCTGAAGCGTTCAAAGACAGAAATACCACGTTGGAATGAATACAAACAATCTGAATACATTTACAGGTCTATAACTTGATATCTTGAATCTTACAAACATTTTACCGAAAGTTTATACTGGTTTCAAAGGAACCAAATTATAATGTTTGTGAGAGTGTTGTTACATTTGCCCCAATTACAAGAGAGCTATGAGTGTGGATCTGTGAAGTGATGAGTTATGTAGCACACACATTATTTCATTTTAAATGGCGACTACATTGCCAATAAACTGGACGTTACAAACTACACCAGTGATGTAACATTGGGTAACCCGTCTAATATAAACACCATGGTAGATTATAAGGTTGAAACCAATAATATTACTTTAACAACTCAGTTTTTGCATGGTATAGGCTAACCACTCTTTGGGTAATTACCCGATTAAAACATTACTGAATTATTATCTAAACACTTACAGCCCTACTTGATGTGAAGTTGGTGTTGGTACCAAACATCCTGATGAATTATTCCGTCTTTCAAATTTGATGGGATGGGGTTTACAAAAAAAGCTTAAAAATCACTGGTTGCAGGTGGTCGCAGCGAATTTTGGTATCAAAATGTTGCCGAAAGGTTAAGCTTCAGGGAAGTATGAGAATTTAGGCGGCTATAGTTCCACTATACCTGAACAAAAAAAGCTACATTTTATAATTTGTTTTACCAAATTCTTCGGTTTTTGCTGATGAAATCAAAAAGCTAGTTTACAATTGACTTAATGTTGATAAAATATAGACCATGTACTGAGTTCACTTCAATTTACATGACGATAGCTTCTGTCAAAATCACACAATGGCAATTCAATGGCGGTTCTACAGTCATTAAATATTAATTGGAGGTTAATTTGTTTATAAAATAGTCGTAGGGGTCTTAGCAACCTAAAACATGTAAAAGAAATTATATCTGGCACAAACACAAATGACTCATTTTGGCGCACTTTGGTTTCACCCTGGTCCACTGTGAGACGGAGGGCAGACGACGGAAGGACGGATTACAGAAAGACAGCCCGACTGACAAACAGACAAATAGCCCCTGTGACCGACCGAACGAACAGACAATTACTCACCTTGATCGCTATTACAAGGATCTACTGATTTGTTATCATTGCAGTACGTAGTATGAGTTGATCCATGCTGAATGTCGCATCCCATCTGAGGAAGAATAAACACTTGGTTGTTTTTTATGTGATCATTTTTACATCATACCAAAACAACCAAAGATGTATACCGCCCGTGTGTTTCGATATTTTACTGGCATTTTCCAAAAATGTTGTTTTCATCGGAACATTGATCACATTCTTTTTAGAAAGGAAAACGAATGATATTATTTCCTACAATATATGGCGTTCAGTAAGTAAACTTATGCAAAAATATTGTCCGGCCAAATGAATTTATGACCGTGGGGACCCACAATAATTGATTTCAGGACATAATACAGTAAAACCATGCTTACCATGGTTATTTTATCATCTGGTCAACAATCATTTTTGAAAACATTATACCAGAAAATCGAAATTGAAAGATGATGATGATGCCAGATGATATGATGGTGATAATGTTGATGACGGTGATGGTGATGATGGTGATGGTGATGGTGATGGTGGTGATGGTGATGGTGGTGATGATAATAGTGGTGGTAATGGTGATTGTGATGATGGTGGCGATGGTGGTGGTGGTGGTATGATGCTGATATCGATAACGGTGATGATAATAATGATGATGGTGGTGATGAATGATAGTTAATGTCAATCGAATGCTCAACTAATAACATTTAATGTTGATGTAAAGGAAAATTTAATTTCAAATGAAATTGATTAAGCTGGGTGTAATATTCTGAAACTGGCCAGGAAAAACCTATATGCCTATATATTTTTGTGTTCTTTCCAATTAAAAAACCACAGTCTGAAGTAGTTTAAGGTGCTGTTAATGCCAGCGGGGTTATGTCATGTATATTACACAGTAATTCCAACCATTTGGACCCTCCCTTCATAAGGCCTGGATCCGCCCCTGATGTAGGCATATACAAAGTTATTACAATTTATATAATAGATAGAACTGAGGTATAGTGGGATGATCACAGCAAGAAACAAACATCCATATACACGATGCAAGCAGGCAAAAAATCATACATACCTCAGCTTCGATAAAGGTATAGATTGACCCTTGCTGCTCTACCAAATATCGGCCACAAACATTGAAGTGTGAGGCGTTGTTGAATTCACACAGATGGATCTTTGGCCAGTAGTTAGCCGACTGACAATTCGTTGAATTCAGGCAAGCTAGATGACAGAGCATGTGGTTTGTGGTAGTAGTCGATGAGAAATTCATATCCACCAAGGCAATATCCACTATTCCACACCATTTTGTAATGGATATTTTCCCGTAAGCCGCCGATACTTGCGACAGCGCATAGAGAATTAGTACGAAGATTTGAAAATATCCCAAGTTGTCCTCCGCCATTTCAAAGCAAACAAAATACGTTGGTAGGTCTATAATTATACGTGTATTCTGTATGCTATAAATGTCACACAATTAACTACAAGAACACGCAATAAGCTCGCCAAGATATTTGTGTTTCAATACTAAAATATGAATAGGCCAATACTGGTCACCTATTTAATAACGTTTTGATCAGAGAACCGTTTATGCTCCGATCTAAAACCATGCACACTGAGCGCACACTTACAGCTCCGCCTCGTCCGTGTAAACAGACACGTTATAATTATTGACGCCCCCATACACGCTGCACACACAGTGTGGGCAAGGCCACAGCGAAGGCATTATCATTGAGGTGTGAGGGGAGAGGGTAAGGGACAGAGGAAGCGGATGGGAAGGGGGCGTCACTAAATTAAGTTGTATCCTCCGCTGCAGTACTAATCACTCGCCCAGTAGCAGCTTTGGGGGAACATAATGGGCGTACGCCAGATTTTGTTTGGCCACCAAACATCAGCACAAAATATCCCCATTCAGAATTTTGTTAAATGAATAAGAAATAAAGAAAATAATTGATGCCAAATTGATTAATTTTTATCGTGAAAATGGAAAGTTATTGGAGGTTCAAGCCCTACTCCTTAGTTGTGTCACTGTTCCATTTGTCTGTTCCTGTGTTCATATTCTTGTTCTTTGTTTTCTGTTTATTTTATATCAGACCTCTATACACATGCCTTGGCTTTTAGAATATGCCTTCAGACTTATTTATTCTGGCTTCCGTGCGCATACTTGTCTTGCTTGTTTTTCATATAATTATATATTTCCCATCAACACAATGTGCTATTCTTCTCCTTCATGAAAGCATGGAAATAAATGTAAATTTGTACCCTATCCTTTTCACGGCATCCATTTGTCGTGTATTTACATAATCATAATTATGTACACAAAAAATATAATGTCTAAAATAATATAAGTATGCATTCAGGAGCTGCAGAAAGACTCATCAAACAAATAAGGATATTTCCCTTTACGTCACCATAATGTTTTGATTATCCTGTTCGTTGCTTTATGTACCTTCATAAAATGAACCTTCATCGAATAAATCTACTGCCTCTTAATTAAAGACAGTCAGAGTATTCTCTCATAACAGACCATGCGAGATGAAACCTATGCATTTATCATAATGTTTCTCGAACAATTAAAGATGACCGCCCGTGTTTTTCGCTATTTCAGCAATTTCCGGAAATGTCCTTTTCCCATTGGAACATTGCTATATTTGAGAAAGTGAAAACAATGCTTTAAAAGGACAAATTGCTCAAATTAATTTTGATAATCATGGTTCTATGCAGTAAATATTTACCGAAATGAATTTATGGTGGGTCCTCTCATACATTGATTTTGGCACTTTTTTAAATGTTGAATTAAACTTCTGACAAATATATCATTTAAAAGAAATTATCAATGTTCCAATAAAAACAAACAATTGCCAGATAAACACTGGTAATACATCTTTAATACTTAGCAATTGTTTACAAACACCCTGAAACAATTTGTTGTTATACAGAAACAAAGAAAGAAAAAGAGAAGAGAACTGTCAGTAACAAGAGTTTTCTAAGTTGACATTGTTAAGGGGCTCAAGCCTATACTTGGACATCTCATTCTATATACGGTAGGCGCCCAATCTTGCCCCCACCCCCCAAAAAAAGTCGGTGTGTACCCAATAAACTCAAACCAGAGGATGAGCCGACCGTGCTCTGAACACAAATTCCACAAAGAGCGCCACCAATGGCAGAGCGTTAACATATCCCAGAAAAGGTCAGTGATTGTTCCAATTCCAAAAAACACCCACTCTAAAGTCATGAATGATCTTCGTCCAGTAGCTCTCACCTCGGTACCCATGAAATGTTTAGAAAGAATAGTTCAGAAAAGGTTAACTAATGAAGTTAAGGATTCCCTGGATGATCATCAGTTTGCGTATCGACCACGAAGAAATACAGAGGACGCAATTCTTACATTGATTAATGGCATTTGTGAACACCTGGAGAAGGCGGTGGCTTTTGCTAAAGTTCTTTTTGTAGACTTTGCGAGTGCCTTCAACACAATTCCGCCGTATTTGATGGTTCAGAAACTGTTGGATCTTAATGTAAATTCCAACATTATACTATGGATCAATAACTTGTTAACAAATAGGGGACATCAGGTTAGGTTTAATTCCACTCGCTCAACTATCCATTATAGGCCTTTTCACACTACAGAAAATCTCCGGGTTGGACACGGGTCCGACACGTGTAATCTTGACTGACCTTTTCACACTGTAAAATGTAACACGGCGCCGATCCGTGTAAGATGCTCGATCCGTGTCGAAACTAACCCTGCTCATGAGGTGGGTTGAGAGCTTTCGATCCGTGTTGAGACCGCCGACACGTGTTGAAAGCGCCGCGAAAGCGTAGTGTGAAAAGTCACTGGGTTGATTTTCGATCCGTGTGCATTATTGTAGTTATGAAACAACAAACAAACTAATGACCTTTGCTCGCAACGCAGTGTCGCAATGCAGTGTGGGACTTTCTGCTGTGACCAGTGTAGACTCGAGCGTAGTGTGAAATGATCGAGCAATTACACGTGTCGGATCCGTGTCGGATAGTTACACGTGTAACCCCAAAACGGATAGTGTGAAATCATACCGGAATTGAACCGTGTTGAAATTCTTCAGAGTCAACACGGAGTGGAACCGTGTACACTTCTACACGTGTAAGAGGTACATAGTGTGAAAAGGCCTTATATAAGTACTGGGGCTACACAAGGTTGTGTTCTTTCTCCCATTCTGTACACATTATACACCAATGAATGCAGATCTTTGAATACTAATAAATACTAATAAATAACAACATTTCTATTGCGCTGTTTCCATTTAAAAATGATCAAAAGCGCATAACACAAATGAACACGCCATAGAATAAACAGATAATTTATAAATACAAACAATATTTTTTTTTTTTTTTTAAATCATAACAGATGAGGTTGCCAAGCCAGCTCCCAAACCTCAGCATGGGATTACGTCTACCCCGCCAGAGGAGGATCTATGTCAATGTACCCCCACTGGCATCGGTGGTGTCTCGATCTTTCCCGGAGACAGACGCCTTTAACCTACCTATACTAATTAAAGGAATATAGCCTAACTGGCTTGGTTCTCATCAAAAGTACAATTAAGGAAAAGAGAAAGAAAAAAAAAATATTTAAAAAGGCTTCATTAAAAAGGTATGTTTTAATCTTACGTTTAAAAGAATCAAGTGTCTGTTCATTGCGAATGTGACGCGGAAGTGTATTCCAGAGCACTGATCATAAATTAATTAAGTATGCAGATGACATCGCACTGGTTTTGTCCAGTGGTGTGACAAAAACCACTTAGAGATCAATACAAAGAAAACAAAGGATATGGTTTTTGATTTTCGTAGGAATAAAACATACATTCCAGCCACTGTGATCAAAGGAGAATCTCTTGAGAGAGTCACTGAGTTTATGTACTTAGGAATCGAGATTGACAACCAGTTGCTTTCTGATAAATGTGGTAAATCAAAGTGCAAAAAGTTACAGCAGCGTCTTTTCTTTTTAAGGAAACTTAATTCATTTTATGTGGACAGAACCATTTTACAAATGTTTTACAAGTCTGCCCTGCAAAGTATTATTACATATTGTCTTATTTGTGTTTTTGGAAACATATGGGTACTGGATCGGTCTAAATTGGATAGGGTAGTTAAACAAGCGAATAAAATAATTGGTACTGATCAATTAATGGTTGACAATCTGTATAAATCTCTGATTTTGAACAAAGTTGAAATGATTCTGGCAGATGAAACTCACCCTTTGTATGAAATAATTATTAGAAGTGCTAGGAGTAACCGTCTTTTACAGCGGAGGATTAAAACCAAGCGGTATGCCAGCTCATTTGTTCCCTCAGCTGTCCAGATTTTTAATAAGCAGTTGGAATGATAATTATACGTTACAGAGACCAACACGGGATTTAATTAGGCCCACATGAAATGCAATTTCAGTGAAGTATTGTGTTTTACGTGTAATATTTATTGTAATGTTTAATGTATTCATTAATTGTTTGAAGGAATTTCCCATTAGGGATAATAAAGTGAGATTGATTGATTGATTGATTGATTGATTGAATGACGGCGGCTACGTCATAACTGCCACTGTGCAAAACATTAACGAAAAAATAAAGGGGGAAACATGATAATCATAAATTTGATATATTGAGTAAATAACTACGTATATGTGAGTAATATTGACTTAAAAATCGACTTGAACGGCGTTAAGAATTAGTTCAAGATGTATCGCTCGTATTTTTAACTATTCTAAAAACGTTTGTTTTCATCGGAACATTGTTAATATGCTTTTTTAAAGTAAACAAATGCTTTTTAGTGAGATATTTCATGGAATACAAATGAATTTATGACGAGATCCACATTAATAAAAGTATTTCGGGCATATTTTCTGTAAGACCATGATTCTCATGATTATTTTGAGAAATGTTTAATTCCAAAGCATTTGTTTTGATTTCCTCACGTAAAATAGCAACGATGAAAAAAGGACATTTTCGGAATTCGCCGTAAAAATCGCCAAAACCATGAGCGATACATCTTTAATTTTACTGATGAATTCATTCAGTATGTGTTCCAAGATTGCTGATATATATTTATTAATAATTGTTTTATTTTTATTAATTTTGTTGGAGTATAAGTATAATCAAAATTAATAATGAGCGTTTTGAGGACTAAGATTGTGAAGTATTCTGGCTAATGATGCAGATGTGAGTCGGCCTCTTACCTGGAGCTGCCCTTGTTCCCGTAAGGGAGCGCCTTATTGACATCTGAAACTGTTTGATTCAAAGTCTGTCTTTAATAAATGTCACGGTCACATCGTGCTGGCAGTATAATAAAAGCCTGTTTACTTATACGTATAGGCAAGGCGGTTACACGGTGAAGTTCACCCGAATAATAGGAAAGGCGAAATGCCTATAGGCCCTATTCATCATCATCATAATAGCCCCTATGTAATGTATCACTTGAAGGGAGCGTTACAATTATTGCAATATTACTGGTTTCACTTATGTAAACAGCTGCATACAGTCTGCATACATGGGAAGAATTGAACCGAATTGTGAATCACCCTCACTGACACACTCCGTACTTTTCTCATTTTCCCTTTAGTCCAATGTCTTACCATCAAAAATACTCCTGGGAACATGACAATGATAAGCATCCTGGTTACCCTCATCATTTAACTATTACACATGTGTGATATTAAAGAGTACAAGACTTAAAGAAGCAGACAATTGTATTTGTGTGAATTGTTTTATGTAGCTGATTTATGTAAATATTAACAAAATCTAAATAATACCAAACAACTTTACGAAATCTGTATTACATAAAATAGTATGTAGCTATCAATGAGCTGTTCTTTACTTGAACCATGCATGATTAAAAAGAAAAGAACTATGATAGGTTTATATAGCCTACGGCATAAAAAATTATGAGTAATTAAGTGCACCCTCCCCCAAAATCAAAACCAAAACCAAATCTAAAACCAAAACCAAAACAAACTTTTTGGGTTGTTATTTTAAGTTTGTTTCCTTTTTCTTATGCTTTCAAAGGAAAACAGGGGGACAGTACCAATTCGTCCAAACCTTCATCCTGTTTTAACACGACACCCTGTGATAGTATTAGACTTCATTATGTCCTTCAAAAGGAGCTGTTCCCTTATTGGCCAAATATGCGCTTGCTGCTATGATTAACAGTGGTAAAGCATGTACGATTGCTCAGCTTTTGTATGAATGCACAGATAACTTGCACTTGCATTTGTTTGCTGTTTTTAATTTAAAAAATGTAGATTCCCATGACAAACGTATTTAATTGGGCATCTAAAGAAAGAACCCAATACAATGTACACATAATCACGCATGTACATATGTATATCAGTAAATATCACAATTAAGTAATTAGGTGTTAGAGCTATAGCGTGAACACCTCTTGTTATTGTTCGTTATTTTTTTTTAGGTGTTTGAGCTATAGCGCGAACACCTAATTACTTAATTGTGATTGTTCGTTTTTTGTTTAGGTGTTTGGGTTTGTGCCCAAACACCTCTTGTTATTGTTCGGTTTTTTAGGTGTTCAAGCGACCACAATATTTTCACAATCTTTGCACCATCTGAAAGATCTTGAGTTATGTGATATTTCGTACACAAATATGACCCTAATCCGACCTCTCCTTCTGGTTGAAACCGGAAGTTGATTATTTCAAAAAATCATATCTCATGAACCACAGAAGATATTTTCACAATCTTTACATCATCTTAAAGATCTTGAAATATGTGATTTTTCGTACACAGACGTGACTTTAATCTGACCTCTCCTTCCGGTTTAAACCGGAAGTTGAGTATTTAAAAAAATCATGTCTCATGAACCACAGAAGATATTTTCACACTCTTTCCATCATCTTAAAGATCTTGAATTATGTCACATTTCGTACACAGACATGACCCAATTTGACCTCTCCTTTCAGTCGAAAACGGAAGTTTAAGTGAACAATTATTCAGAAGTACTATTCTTTATGCACAGACAATTTCGCGTGTGAACGGCCTTGAAGTTCAAGAGGCATATACAGTGTATACACTGTATATGCCTATATACACTGCAGTATCTAATTAGAATATAATACATTACGTTTCGGCGTCGCCAGCACCTTCGTGTCCACACAGTTTACGGTAATTTCACTATCGTTGTCCTTGTCCTATTTTGAGCTGTCATTTTTGTACACAGTTTTGGAATAGTTAACGCTTGTTCTAAATCTAAGAGTGAATTCTAACAGAATTTTTTTTTGGCATTCATGACTTCAATTACCTCATCGTGAAATATGATGTTTCACATCTTCTCGCGATTGTTGCAGTCAAATTAACAGTCATCGATGCGCAGAGGATATTTTAAAGAATTTATTTCTACTTTTTGATTTCGTTTATGGGCAATCAACTTCATGGTAACAGTTTTCCAATGCGCCCTTGACAAAAGGTTTTCAGGCACTGGAGTTAATTTAAATACAAAATCAATTAAATTTTATTTTGAAGCAAGAGATCTAGATCTTCTTTTTAACTTATGTATTTTATTTCTTTTCTTTTTATTATTTTATCAACTTTTAAATTGAATTTTGCAAATGGAATAATGTGTATAATTTTTAAACGAAAAGCATCAATAAATTTACCACAATGATTGTTTAATAAACAGTGTGGCCAAAAAGAGTCTAGAAAAACAAAATGGTTGGTACATTTTTCCAAAATTGTTGGGTGTTTACTTTTAAATATTGGTTTTGATTAGCCGGTAAACAAATTTCTAAATGGTCAGTGAATTTTGTTTCATTTTAATTTATGTAATAACAAAATGATATGTTTCAGTATATTTTTAGTCCTTGATATCTAAAACAGAAAAAAAAAAAAAAATAAAAAATAAATAAAAAAGATTAAGGCCTAAACATTTTAAGCATTATTGTGGTACACAACCTTAAAACTTAACACAAAGTTAGCCCTTAACATGTTGTTGTATCCTAGGTTGTGACGTCATGGTGACGTCATCGGATATCGAATTACACTAAATCAAAGTTTAATATTTCAAAAAATCATATCTCACGAACCACAACAGATATCTTCATAATCTTTGCATCATCGTATACATCTTGAATTATGTGACATTTCGTACACAGACATGACCCCAATCTGACCTATCCTTCCGGTCGAAACCGCAAGTTTAATATTTCACAAATCCATATCTCATGAACCATAGAATATATTTTCACAATCTTTTCATCGGCATCTCAAAGATCTGGAACTGTGTCACATTTCGTTCACAGACATGACCCTAATCTGACCTTTCCTTCCGGTCGAAACCGGAAGTTAAGTGAAAATATTGAGAAGCACTATTCTGAAGCACGGCCTTTTCCACACATTTGTGCGCACATAGAACACGAGGCAGTAGTCTTCAGTCGAGTCGCACGCCGAACTGAACTTCATAGCCGGCGCCCTCATTAGAGGGCGCTGTTCGTCCAGCTGCCAGCATTTGTATCTTTTCTGTCAGTTCCTGCTTTTAATCCGTGTTTTTTGCCAACAACATCTTGCCATCCAAGTCCCTCTTTTGTTGTAAAGTGTTTCTAGTGATCATTGTGACATATTTGGTGATTATTTTGTGGTTTTGATGTTGGTGATTACGTATTTGAGTGAAGTTTTGAGTGAGTACTGTGAACCTTTGTAATTGTATATAATTATACGGTGTACAAACATGATCGTCACTACCAACATGATATTTCCCCGATTGTTGATGTGCTTCGGGCTTCTAATATGCTCCTGCCATCCTCCCAAACCTCTGAATTTAACTGTTGTGGATATTTTAACCACCTCTCTGTATCATAACTATAACTACCACCGGGTGAAACATTAGATTTCAATCGACCATTTTTGTTGTTCCGAGCATCCGCTCATTTGTGATACACCTGTGTTCTACGGGTTTCAAGCATTCCAGCTTACCACTGATGAAATGGTCGAAGCACGGATACAACATTCTTTGTGTGCCTGGCCACGACCCGCCCAAAGACCTAACTGTTTATATGGACATTGCATCGAATCCTGGCCCAAGAATTAATGAATCTTCATACCCACACTGCCATATATTATGTGAGACTAAATCATCCCTCAGTAACACATCATCAAGTCAGCTAACATTCCCCAATAATCCTGTTAAGGGAAGAACAGTGTATTCTCGAAAGCTAATGCTCAGTCTGCGTGGCTCAGCAGGACGTCCCAGGTCTGAAGTACTACACCAGTTTAACCCTTTCGATCCCATGGGTTCTAAAAAGAGCCTTTGGTGTGATACGCTTCGATCCCGTGGGCATTTTTTTATATGCTCAAGGGGATAAAACTGTTGGAGTTGAGGAATGTAAATTTAGAAAATGGATCCCTTTAATAGGATTGACCAAATCCCCACCCCCTGGACTGGGTCAAAAAAGTCAAGTGAAAATGTACAATTTTTAGTAGTTTGTCGGGGTAATATTTGTATTCATTGAAACAGCAAGTTGATGTATAGATATAGCATACAAATTTTAACATCCTGCCATAGCCGGTCGTACTATTCAGCGTCAACAGGCTGAAAATGCACTCTTAGTCTCAAGCTTCCAAAAGAATAGCCTCGTATTCGAAAGGCCCTTATAAGTCGTATTATGCAAGAAATTGGGGGAATTCACATTCACAATCCCACATTAAAACGAAAATTTTTCGACAACGAGTTTTGGATAGTGGATGGAAGCTGCCATATTTCTTTTCTCAGCACAATATTCATTTTTCGCATGACCCCCTGTGGCCTGTGCACATGCAGCAAAGTAGCATTGAGATATTGCATTTACAAATCCCCGAGATTAATCCTCCTTTGCCTTGTTTTTCTGTTGCAGCCTACCTACCAAGGTGACAGCCGGCCGAGATCAAGGAGGACGACAGGAAAGTTAGATTTCCGATCCGGTTGGGAACGACGAGACCATTATGAGTGTGGGACTGTACAATTCACTGGAAATCATGGCCCACCGGCGACTTTGCCACACTGTCGGCAGTGGAGATCTTCAAGCTGTATTTTTGTCAAATCGTGTGGGATATGCTCGTCGACGAGACTAATCGCTATGCGCAGCAAACAATAGACTCAAGTCCTGATCAATAATTATCCTAGCACCCAACCAACATTCCAGAAATTATGGCATTTGTGGCACTTCTCATTGCTATGGGCATAAACAAAACCTCTCAATACAAGATGTACTGGTCGACATCTGAAGTTCTTCACATCCCATTCTATCCGTCGATCATGTCCCGTAATCGGTTCAGTTCAATTCTTCGGTTTCTCCACATCTCAAATAACCAAATTCCTCGCAGAGCCTTGGCTAAACGGGACAAACTTTCCAAAGTTCGGCCCTTGATAGAAGTCCTCGTCCCGAAGTTTCTCAACCTGTATAACCCTGCGCAGAATCTGTCTCCAGACGAGAGTATGTTGAAATTCAAGGGACGCTTAAGTTTTGTTCAGTACATGCCTAAAAAACCTATCAAACGGGGTATTAAAGCATTCTCCCTGAGCGAGTCCAAAACAGGATACACGTGTGCTGGGAAACTGTACACAGGAGCCGACGACACCCAGACTGTTTATGATGCAGACGTACATGCAGATTCCAAGTCAGACTGCCATCCACCAAACCCAACCGTTGCAGGAAAAGTCGTCATTGATAAGGGACACGTAATATATTGTGATAATTACTATACTAGCCCAGCTCTTTTAGCTAAACTTGCTAAACTAGGATTCAGATGTTGTGGAACTGTTCGTTACACTACACAAGGAAAACCCCAGGCCGCAAACCCAAAAAAACATAAAATGAAGAAAGGAGATGACCCATTTTTTGGGGTGAAAGGTGGGCAATTGTGTATCGTTTGGCAAGACAAAAAATCTGTAACACTTTTAACTAATGTAGGCAACACCGATTTGTCCAAAACACAAATTCGGTGTAATTAAGAGCACAGGTGGATTTCGTGATGTTATGAAGCCCAATTGTATTGAAGATTACAACAAAAACATGGGTGGAACTGATCTTGCCGACCAATGTTTTCAGTACTACAGTCATACACACAGAAGCTTGAAATGGTGGAAAAGAGTTTTTTCCATATGCTGAATATCTGTATTGTCAATAGCAGAGTAATATTCAGCAGCATAGCAGGGAACAAAAATGTCAGTAACCTTGATTTTCGTATAGGGATTGTACAGGGCTTGCTGTTGGGTTGGGAACGTAACGCAACAAGTCAGTTGAGATACCATATTCCTATCGAGTCGACAGGGCAACAGCACTATCCTGGCAAAAAACCCAATGGAAAGAAACGCGACTGCATTGTTTGCAGTAACCGCAAATTAGGCAGGCGAAAACAAACGAAGATGATCTGTAAACAATGTACACAACCTATGTGCATAGTTCCTTGCTTTGAGAAATACCACATCACTTGATTGTAAATCTGTACTATTTGTTTTCAACCTTTCTCTCAATTCAATGTTGGGAAAGGTCGGACAAGCCGCATATTACAGTCCAAACCAACATTGAATTGGGGTGGGGGTGGGGCAGGGGTGTTAGCATGGATCGTGATGTATCTACACTGAATACAAGTAAATGGTTCATTTCCAAGTAGTAAACCAAAAAAAATCCCCTAAAATCTCATCCAAGTTATTGTTTTTCACATGGAAAAGAAATCTTATACATGTACCGTATTTGCATGAAATATCACCCATTTGTATTACTTTTCTTCAGTGTAAATACTGATCTAAATATTTCATTGTTTTGCTTTTACACAATATTTTCCTCCCTTTGTATACTCATTTTTAACATCAGTTTAACATACAAATATATCTGAGCCATTTGATATGTACAGTACACATGTGAAAAAAAGTGTCTATTACTGCAGAGTGAGGGCGCACTTCAATGACATTGTGGAAAAACCCACTGGTGCTGAAGTGACATTGGGCTCCTAATTACTGTGGTAAAGAAGGGTACTCTCTTACATAACTGGCTGGTAATGAAAGGATTAAGCCCTTGAACGTAGTGATCATAATACAGTTCTGTGGCATCCTAAAGCGAACCTCGTTCAGTATAATGTGACGTGTAACAAAACTACTAGACCAATGAAGGAGTCTTCTGTCCGTGATTTTGGTCAATGGGTTACGCAATTTGATTGGTCAGAGATTTACACTGTATCAGGCACTCAGAACAAATGTAGTGTTTTTATGACATTTTGAATAAAGCCATCAATGACTATTTTCCTACTAAGTCCATTAGGTTACATATTCAAGATAAACCCTGGATGACAATAGAAATTAAGTCTTTAAATAAGAGTAGGCAAAATTTATTTTCTGAAGGTAATGCTAGATGGAAATGTGTTAGGAATAAGATCATTCGTATGGTTGCTTCAGCTAAAAAAGATTATTATCATAATTGTGTCCAAAAACTAAAAACTAAAAATCCTGCTGGGTGGTATCGTACCATAAGATTGATGACATCGGGCACTACTTCCAATCCTACAATCAACCCACCATATGGTACGAATTGTAGTAATGCTCTAGATAGCCAATAGCATTAATAATCATTTTACATCGATTGGTAATGATCTGTGCCCTTTAGATTCATCATCACTTCCTACATATCTCCCTTCTCCCGAACCTTGTCCAATTGTTCAAGAATGGGAGGTTTATTTTCAGCTCAAAAAAATCAGTTGTAGGAAGACAGGAGGTCCAGATGGAATCCCAGCCCCGATTATTCGTGAATTTGCATATGAATTAAGTAAACCCCTATCACACATTATCAATTCATCGTACCAAGAAGGAGTTGTTCCTAATCAGTGGAAAAAAGCAATTGTTATACCTTTACCGAAAATTTCTCCTCCAACTTGGAATAAGCTCCGGACAATTTCCTTAACTGATCATTTTGCCAAATTAGCTGAGTATTTTGTTGTTCAGTGGATTACTTCAGATATTCAAGGGAACCTGGATCCAAATCAGTATGGTAATAGGAAGGGAGTGTCGACATCTCATTATTTAGTTAAACTTGTTGATAATTTATGCGCTCATGCCGAGTTTACAAAAAGTCACAGTTCCTTGGTTGTTACAGATTTTAGTAAGGCATTTGATCTTGTTGATCATAACATTGTTGTCCGTGATTTGCTTCGTTTGGGAACATGCCAATCGGTCATCCCTTGGGTTTGTAGTTTTCTGACCGAGAGATCTCAGTGTGTCAGGTATACAAATTGTCTGTCCAATTTTAATGTACTTAATTAACTAGCTACTTAATTAATTAGCTCATGTCAACAAATTAGAGAGTATTCAAAAACGTGCTTTTAAAATTATTTTGGGCTTGGGTTATTTAGACTACGATCATGCCCTTATTAAGTACAATTTGATTTCTCTCCAAGATCGTAGAAAATACCTTTGCTTCAACTTTGCCAAACAATATAGAGAATCTGACGTATTCCGTCATTGGTTACTCCAATCAAGAGGTTATAATGTTCAATATCAACTCAGAAATAGTAACAATATTTCAGTAATTAAGTGCAAAGCAAACAGATATAAAAATAGTTCGATGCCTTACTTCTTTTTACATTAACTGTTTTTTTTTTTCAGATGTGTTTTATATAGTTTTCTATGTCGGTAACTTTATTTACAGTAATTGTTTGTACTCCTAATGTTTTTAAATTGTAAACATTGTAGCAATTTAGCCTCAGGGACACAAATGCATTGTTTTAATAAACCAGAAATAATAATAATAGCCATATTAGACTAAATTAATGTATTCTAAACAACTTTAGGTGATGACGTCATAATATAATGAACAACCAAACACCCCGAGTTTGTTTTTTTACAAAAAATACCTGTAGTTTTTCTTCTTCTTGCAGAGTTCACAGAACCTTAAAACTTAACACACAGTTAGACCTTAATATGTAGTTGTATACCAAGTTGTGACGTCATGGTGAGGTCATCAGATATCAAATTACACTAAATCAAAGTTTAATATTTTCAAAAAATCATGAACCACAAACGATATTTTTACATTCTTTGCACCATGTTATAGATCTTCAATTATGTGATTTTTCGTTTACAGACGTGACCCCAATATGACCTCTCCTTCCGGTCGAAACGGGAAGGTTAAGTGAAACAATATGCTGAATTACTATTCCCTATATGTACGAATAGCCCATATCGTGCGTGCACAGAGTACGTACATACAGCACAATGTCTTAATGTTTACGTGATTAATATATCTCGTACATGTACATGTACATTGTATACGGAGTTTAATATAGCCTACAACGTAACGTAACGGAATGAAATAAGTGTGGAAAATTCCTCTTTTTTACATGATATTGGGTCACAAATGTTCCTTCATCAAGTCATCACCTCTCAATATAACAAACTTGAAGAATTACTACAGGTTAAGGTATGACATATACATGTATAGGTCTTTCTGTGGGAAAATGCATGGAATTTACACCATTCTCATTGGATGCTACATTTGTACAGTACATGTTCCGCAGTACATGAGTATGTGTGTTTTGTATAAAGCGTCAATGAAATTTGTGCTTTGCTCAGACTACTTCGCAGAATCTTGCTTTAAAATAGAATGGGTCAAACTGCAGTTACAAGGCTCAGACTGTCAGATCAGATATTGTGCCTACATTATAAGACTTTCAAGTACATTTATAAAAGGTATTTTTTCTTATAATTTTAAGATTAAAATTAGTTGACTTTTAAATATTAAGCACTTCGTGTACATATACGTGTTTTTAAATGAATCGACCAATTTTCTCATTAATACATATTTACTCTAGAGAGACCTGCGACATATGTATTGCACTTAAGTCCATTTATTGTATTCGCATCTTCACTTTTCATAAGATATTTTAGAGATGTCAATAATTTTGGGCCCCAGGCCCACTATCCAGTAGGCATACAAAAATATCTAAAAAAATTTCTAAAAGGGCAAAGCTTTATTTGATTTATAAGCTGTTTAAAAAAAATTATACCTATACTTTTACAATGTCACATAAAGTAGGTGATGTATGGTCCATGTATTTGTTTCTTCCCTGGCTACTTGTATTTCCCTTGTAGTGAGGAAGTTAATAATCTTGAAATGAGACATTTCACAAATTGATTGTTAGAAGTATGCTAGAAGTTCCAGAATGAGTGTTATTGATGGGGTCATAATAATTCTATTTTTGGCAATACATAGATCTGTGTTTTTACTGAAAGAGTATGTGTAAATAAACATTTGAAATTGAAAATCATTTATTTATTATCTTCTAGCGTAAGAAGTGGTGAATGTTGATAACCAATCTTTAGAGGAACCCAAGACACTAGAAGTTACCACTGCAGTGAAACAACCTGATGTGTACATTATTCAGAAAGAACATTCGTATTTTTAATAAAATGGTCAGAGCACAGATCAGATTAAAAGTTTTTAAGATTAGCTAGGAGGTGAAAATAAGAACTTATCAATATAAGATTTATGCTGATGTATCATTGATGACAAAACTGCATGATGAATTATTGTCAACACTCAGCATTGCACCTTTGGTAAAAAAATATTCTGAGACACCTAAGCATATTATTTTGTAAATGTAATTTTGTTAAAAACGTGGCTTGAATTTGAAATCGGGTAAAAAAGTTTTCAGGCACTGCAGTTAAATACAAATGAGGCAAGAGATCCAGATATTATTTTTAACTTATGTAGTTGATTTATTTTCTTTCTTTTTTATTATTTTATCAACTTAATTGAATTTAATTTTGCAAATACAATAATATGTATACATTTTTAATCGAAAAGCAGCAATAAACTTCCCACAATGATTGTTTAATAACCAAAAAAGAGTCTTGAAAAAAAGAGAACAAAAAATGGTCAGTAAAATATTTCCAAAATTGTTGGGTGTTTATTTTTGAATATTGGCTTTGGTTAGCCGGTCAGCAAATTTCTACATGTAAGTTTAATTTATGTAATAACTACATGATATGTTTAATTATATTTTTAGTCCTATCTAAAAACAGCAAACATAAATAAATAAATAAAGGTCTATACATTTTAAGCATTATTTGTAAAAGTAATGTTTTTCTTCATTCATAAAGTGACTACAGTGACTTTCCAAAAAATGATTCATGACATCATGACAGATCAGAGCGCCTCATCTCAGAAATTGAACTAAAGTATTAATGTTATTTTTTCATAATCATGAGGAAGAATAATTGTGTCATATATATATATATATATATATATATATATATATATACTTCAAATTACCTCTTTTAAAAGGGTAACATATTCCCATCTCAGAAAATTTCTAACAATTTCACAAAATTCAGTACGATTCAGCATAGCACATTATAATATAATTTAATGTTATATTCTGAAAACCTCCTGCTCTAAAGTAAGTACTACGTTATGTTTCATGTTCATGATAAAGTATTATTGTTTCACATATATCACTTTCAACTGACCTGATGTGACCTTTACTTCCGGTCCAAACAGGATCTTCAATTTCAACACATTCTAACACAAAATGTATATGTATTTTGAAGCCTACATTAATATTCTCATGATAACAGACGTCAGACATTTTCAAACATATCATTATCACAGCTAATGGCTCACTTGATTGGACCGGAAGTTAACTCGAACACCTAGTGTTTGTATTTTAAAACAAACACTAAATTCTAGTTAATTTTAATTTTACTCACGGGCTGGGTACACTAATCTGTATCTCAGCATAATACAGACTAGCGGGCACCCGGGCTAGAAAGGCTAGTGATAAAAATAAAGTGTTTACCAGTTCGTTGTCGGCCAAGAGGGTGGGCCTTTTGGGTCAGAATCCTCTTTTTGCGTGGGAATTTTTTAGAGTGTGCAGGACTGTGGTTTATTTCTGTTACAAAGAATTATTTTGATAATAACGTAAATAATTCAAGATTTCGATAAAATGAAAACATTAGCTAATATAAAATGTTAGTTTAATATAAAATATGAAATTAATTAATAATAATAATTATAAGAAATAACCCTGACGTAGTACAACAATATATAAAGACTGGTAATTGTGACAATTTGATTATGTATCCTCTTCCTTTTATTTAACGTAAATGTAAGCCTATGTGTACATTAGTTTTAGAGATCAGTGGCTGGCTACCACAGTTTCTGTAAAAGGCTTACCAATATCTGACTCGAGAGGGCTCACTTTTTTCTGTGATGATCTGCTCGCTCGAATCGAACCTGACCTGCGGACCTGCGTAGGCGTACACTTTCGTGAGAGTAGAAATTAGGCATTCATATTGTTATCACTGGGTGATCGAAACATCAGCAATTATCGGATCCCCTCCTTGTAACTAAGACTATCCTAAATTGTTTTACTATCATTTTATTGAAACAAATAATTGTTTTAAAGGGAAGGTACCCCAGTACAACATGGGTGTTTGAAAGTTCATTTCAACCCACTAGTTTCCATGAAATTTGTCTTAAAATCTACCTGTGAAAGTTGTATCAATTTTGCTTATCATTAGGGTTTCGGCCTGGTCGCCGAAAGCCTATTGTTTTTGTTCGATTATCTGCTGTTCCGACCTGGTACTCGGAACAGCTATTGTTTCTGTCAAGATTTCTTCTTCTTCTTCTTCTTCTTCTTCTTGACGAAGAGTCAATTTCAACGGACATAAGTCAGCAAATCTTTGGAGAAGACCATGACGACCTTCAAATTTTGGAAGGGCCTCTCTCAAGCCAAGAAATGGTCACTTTTCTCAAATGTGTTAAATCCAGAAAAAAATTATGTGGATGTTGCTAAGAAATTCACCCCAGACTTAAAGGGACTTGTCAAAGAACTGAAACCTTTGCGCAATAGCCCACTTCTACAAAAAATAATGCAGCAGAGGATCCGACAACTTATAATACACCTTTATCCCGTCGATCCAATCAACATACTCTCAAAATTAATGTTGTAAGGAATTTTATTTTATGCATTATGACACTTTCAATTGTAAGCCTTAATACTGGAGGGTGCTCTACACCTATAAGAAACTCTTCATTTCAAATTTATGTTAAGAATTCCTTAAACAACCCCGATATTATTATTTTACAAGAAACAAATGAACTTACCTCTATAAAGGCCCTTTCTTGGAAAAATTGGCCTTATAAAATACATTGTACAAAAGGAGAAACACGTGGAACCGGAGAGACCACCATGATAAACAATAATGCCGACGCTAACTTGTTAAGTTTCTGTACCATTTTTGAACATTATGTTAATTATATCGAAATTGAATTTCAATCCACTACATACCATATATACAATGTTTTCGTCCCCCAAAACGATAGCCAAGCCATGCACGCATTACAAGCCATTCAAAACCATTGTGATCTACATAAAGACGGTGTGATTATCATTGGTGGTGACTTTAATTGTACGCATAATCCATCTTTAGACCGTTTTTGTACGACGGATGAATGACGTCAGAAAACTGCTTTAACTCTTCAAAACTTGTATACATAATTTTCTCTGTGTGACGTCTGGCGCAGATTGAACCCAAATTTAAGCAAATTCACATGGTTTAGAAGCAACCCAGCAAAACATTCTAAATCAAGACTGGACCGTTTTTATGTTCCTGTTAACTTCATGTCGTCCGTGATCTCTTGTGATATTAAACCTTGTGCTCTTTCGGACCGCAGTGCCGTTATTCTCAAAGTCAAACTTCCAACCTCAAAACAGAAAGGGAGTGCGTATTGGCATTTCAATAATTCCTTGCTTGAAGATGAAACGTATAAAGACATTATTTATCAATTTTGGAAAAATTGGCAGACCCAGAAATCTGAATATGCCAGTATTTGTAACTGGTGGGACTTGGGAAAGTCTCACATTAAGTCAATAACGCAAATGTATGGTGCGAAAGCCACTAAAGAAAAAAGAGCTATGATTAATAAACTAAATGAGAGTGTAGATTTACAATCTGCGCCAGAATTAACACCTGAAATGATAACAATTCTTAAAGAACAGCGTGAAACTCTGAGCTCCATTCTAAAACGTGAAGCCCAGGGTGCACTGACCAGATCACGTTGTCAATAACAAAGTAGATACTTGTTCAATTTTTTTTTCAACCTTGAAAAATCAACTTCCATGTCAAAAAATATTACGAGAATGCGTTCTTCTAATGGAAACATAACAGAAAATACGTCTGAAATGAAATAATTTGTCCATCAGTTCTATAAAAAATTGTACAGTAAAATCTCCACTGATGTGCAGGCTCGTGAAACCATACTCGAAGGTTTACCAACTCTTGATTCTAGTGACACTGAAGATTGTGACAGACCGCTAACACCCGAAGAAATTGAAAACCCAGTTAAAAAACTCAACCAAAACAAATCTCCATGCCTTGATGGAGTTTCCACCGAATTTTATCAATTTTTCTGGCCTTTGATTAGAGAAGATTTACTCGCTGTCCTAAATGAACCCATTAAATCACAAAAAATGCCGAGGTCTAACCGGAGAGCAGTTATTTCCCTGCTCCCCAAAAATGGAGATCTCCTTGATATTAAAAATTGACGTCCTGTCTCGCTCTTAAATACCGATTACAAAATGTTTGCAAAAGTTCTAGCCAATAGACTTAAAAATGTCATTGGTAGCATTGTTCACCATGATCAAAGCTATTCAATTCCTGATCGTTCAATTTATGATAATATCAATCTCATCAGAGACAGTATTTTGCACTCCAACGTTCAACATTATCCGGTAGCTGTTATGATGAACCTAGACCAAAGGAAAGCCTTTGACAACGTAGATCACACATATTTGTTTAAAACGCTTTATATCCTACATCCGTATTTTGTTCAGCGATGCCGAGACTCTGGTCAAAGTTTGTGGCTCCCTCACATCCCCTTTCCTTTTCGAGAAAGGCATCTATCTGACAGGGATGCCCATTCTCGGGGTTGCTGTACTCTATTTCCATTGAACCTTTGTACACACACTTAGACGGCGAGTAAATCAAAATGGCCTCCGCCTATCCGACAGCGACAAATTCAGCGTAGTCACTGCTTATGCAGATGACGTCACTATATTCATCACCACCGATGATAGTTTCAACATTGTCAATCATGTTTATGATATGTTTAGTAGGGCCTCTGCTGCATCTCTTAATTATCAGAAATCCCAAGGGTTATGGGCAGGATCATGGGTTACAAGAAGTGATAAACATCTAAACTTCAATTGGAATAACCAGGGTCTAACCTTCCTAGGAGTTCATTTAGAGATCTTCAAAAGAATTGGCAAATATGTGGTGAAAACTACATAAAGCTCTTTGACGGTGGAAAGGCTTGTCAAAATGTATTTCCTACAAAGGTAAAGTTTTAATCACCAATCAATTGGCGGCTTCCAAACTATTCCACTATCTTGCTGTGCTCTCGCCACCAGAACATCCTAAATGAACTCCAACAGAAACTTATCGACTTTGTCTGGTCAGGTGGAAGACACCGGCTAAGCAAACAAATTTTGTTTCAAATCCCAGAAAAAGGAGGGTTTGGCCTTGCTTGTCTCCCAGCACGTATGTTGACTTATCGGTTCACATTGATACAAAAACCTTTGAAGGAAAACACCCACCCATCATTTATATTCCTTAGTCATCATGTCCGTCAATACCGTAATCTCAACTTAGATTTTCAACTTTTTTATATTGATTTAGAACCTAAGTTTTTGTCTCACTTACCCACCTTCCATAGTGAAATCATACGTTCTTGGATAACATCGAGAGCTCGAATAGTCACACCACCAAACTCAGTTTCTTCTGTTCTTAACTTACCTCTAAATAGCACTTATATCAACCAATTTAGAGATCAACAGGTTCTCTCACCAAGACTGCTGGCGTGTGGAATGAGACTAGTGGGCGATGTCATAGACCCAAGAACAAAACAGTGGAGACAAGCGAAACACCTTAATCAGGAACACCTTGGACCACATCAACCCATCAACAAGGTTACTTGAGAAAGAGCTTCAAAATCAACAAAAACTCATCATAGAAATATTCCCTAATGTGTTCAACAACCATGGATACCGTCTAGCATCCCATCACCTGGCGAACTTCCCAGCATTTCCAGTACCTCCCCCGGAAATCAACCTACCCCCAGACGTTAATGGAACAAACGCTGCTACAAAAGTCATATACAACAAATTAAATGCAGAAAGTAATTCCCTTGAAGAAGAACAGACTCTGACACACTGGCATAACAATTCCGTCATTCCACTGAACATGAAAATACCATGGAAAGAAATTTACCACCTCCCTACATCAAAACGGGAAGGCGACATCCAGTACCGACTTCTTCACAATTGTCTACCCAACCTTGGCTAACAAATTTACACCACATTGACCCAAATACACCCCCTCGTGTGGTAGGTGTGGAGAAAAGTGAACAACCATTCATCTGTTCATCAAGTGCCCAGCAATTCAACCAGCTCTCAACCTTCTACATACTCTAAACCGGATCTTTCCAGATATGGACTTAAACTTCGATACATACCGTACTGGATTCTCATTCCACACGCCAAGGGTCGCCCAAAGGAGAGTGTTCATCTCGCCAATTATCTTATTGTCACAACCCCGGGTCCACCTGCCCTCACGCGCAATGCGTCTGGGCCAAGTCACTCACAAGAAACACACCAACCAATAATTTAAACTAAAACTTCTCGTTTAGAAATAAATAAATACTAAATATTTATTTACACTATGTACAAATAATTACTACAAATAGATCATCTATTAAAGTCCAAATAAATAATGTTGGACTCAATTATACAAAAATGCAGTTTTAAATTATAATTTCAAAACCACCACCACCACCACTGGACGTTAAAGTCTACCGTCCGAAACGTATGCCCCGTTCACGACTCCCGTCTATGTACATTAATCTGCTTGTAAAATGCCGTGGTTGGAGGGACCTCTAAAAGAGAGTCATTGTAGCCGTGGTGGGCGATAGCTTCGTCTCCAAAGACTTAAAATCTTTGTCCCAAAAGGTTGATTCCAACAAAGGGAGCCCTGGGAAAATATTGACAAAATCTATAACTACTAACAAGCCTGAACCTTCCAACCAGTTTACACCAGCTTATACCTTAAATAACAAATACGTATCCAAAACGTAGTTGACGGTTTCCTGAACCCCCAAATTGAAAGGTACCGAAATTATAGAACATTCTTTAAGGAAATACATATCGTTCAATAAATAAATATACATTCAACTTACAGTTTAACTGGCTCCCTGTGGGCATAAATACGGGACTGAAGAAAATATAAGACTATTTTGTCGAACAAAATCTCTTCAAGGCTATAAATTGCTTGGCTACCGCCACTCTTCTCCAAAGCGGAATCCGACGCTTTCTCTCACATTTTAAGGCTATCGCCACAAAATACTGGGGAACTTCGTCCCAAAAGATTGATCAAAACTTGATCCACTACTGGATCCACTTGATCAACTACTGGGAGTGAGTGCTACCGCACTCACTCCCAAGATTTCAGTCTTCTCCCCCACCCCCTCGATATCCCCTCTTGAGCCATTGTTACCCAAAGTAATTTCCCAGCACAACGCACATGAATAAAACAAATCTCCCGCAGAAACCTTATTCGAGGAGTGACGTATATCCCCGCCCGAAAAGTTTGCATATAATTTACATCTAATTTACATCTACTTTACATTCCGTTCTGGGGCGTCGAAAATCTGCTGTGATGACGTAAAAGGTAAGTAAAAATTATCATCAGCCTTAAAGCTACAATTTATTGGCTGTATTTCTGTATTTACGTCTTCATTACAATGACCCACTCATTGTCGGGAAACATCGCCTGCAGAGCAAAATTCTCCTTGAATCACACTATTACAAATCTTGTAATAACACAGCTACTTTTAACAAGAAATGGGACTGCAACAACACCCTGTTCACCCTGGTTAACGATAAATTATATTGGTTGATATAAGTGCTTTCCTTTCTTGTATCAATTTAAATTTGATTTGCTTTTTTCCCCCTCTCGTTGTTGTCATTATTGTTTATTGTACACATGTGATTTAACTTATATGGAAGGACGATGTGTCCTTTATCATACTTTTTTCTCATTAATGGTATTGATGGCTGTTTCATAATAAGAAAATAATATTCAAAAAGCAACATGCAACATGCATGTCCATTGTTTTAGAAGGGTAGAGCAACAGTTTAATATGGAATTGGTCCTCCATTATTCTCCATAACTGAGTTCTTACAGAAAACTACAAGTGTAACATGCCCTTGAAGCAATCCTTTGTACTGCAACTTATTTTTCAGCTGAATTTTCATTCAAGTCACTGTCAATTGTGCATGCATGATTGAATTTCAACCATTTCATTACGAGCTGTGTAGAACATGTCATTCTGTCATTTGCTTTTTGAATTTTTTAAATTCATGCAATATTCTAAAAAATATTACGGGGAACTTAGAAGTTGTGATGGGTGTATAGTAAATGTAAGCTATTTCATGAGCAACGTATTTCAGGTCTGAAGTAGGTACTAACGTTATTTTTTCATGACTAGAAGGAAATATTATTGTCAAATATATGACCTTTCAATAATCTGATATGACCTTTACTCTGAAGCACCATTCTCTACATGTACCTGGCCAAACCAAATATATGTAACTTTTTAATGATTTGGTATAATGACCTTTACTTCCAGTCCAAAGAGGCACTTCAAATTATATTTTAAAATATTTTGAAGCACTATTCTTTACATGTACCTATGTGGCAAATCAAACACCTAATGTTTGTTTTCAAACAAACATCAAGATTTATAACTAGTGAAAAAGCATTAAGTTTGACAACGAGCATCATAATAAATGGCACATACAAATAAAGCATTTCAAATGTTACTTTTTTTTTATTGAATAGAACACACAAACACTTACAAACGAAATAATTAACAAACAGTAATTTCTCTTTTAAATCACAAACAATACTCTATGAGTACTGAATATGTACGCCATAATATCAGTTATAACCCCCAATGCTTTTTACACAAACTCAAGGCTGTACCAGGTACCCGGACACCCGACCGAAACGGTCATTATCGGTCATTACCTATGGAAGTCTAAAAATATTTTGTTAACATTTATTGTGTGGGCAATGTGGATGCTACAAGTTGTTTTTAATAGGTGGGTAATTATTACAGAAGTCCATATTTATTACACATATATCCCATAATACAAGTTATCTTCCCTCCCCCATCACAAAAATACTTTTTACACAAACTCCCAATATTATTATCCATGTGTACACATGCATGCCAAAATACAAGTTGCCTTCCCTCCCCATCACAAAAGATACTTTTTACACAAATTCCCAATATTATTATCCATGTGTACACATGCATACCAAAATACAACTTGTCTTCCCTTCCCCATCACAAAAAATACTTTTTACACAAACTCCCAATATTATTATCCATGTGTACACATGTATGCCAAAATACAAGTTGTCTTCTCTCCTCATCACAAACAATACTTTTTACACAAATTCCCAATATTATTATCCATGTGTACACATGTATGTCAAAATACAAGTTGTCTTCCCTCCTCATCACAAAAATACTTTTTACACAAACTCCCAATATTATTATCCATGTGTACACATGTATGCCAAAAAACACAAGTTGCCTTCCCTCCCCATCACAACAAATACTTTTTACACAAACTCCCAATATTGTTACCCATGTGTACACATATATGCTAAAATACAAGTTGCCTTCCCTCCCCATCACAAAAAAATTACTTTTTACACAAACTATCAATATTTTCCATGTATACACATGTATGCCAAAATACAAGTTATCCCACTACCCATCACAAAAAATGCTATTTGCATAAATGCAATGCATGTACAAGATGACACTGGCCAGAAAAAAAAACATGTCGGCCACAAATTACAAGTTATCTTCCCTCCTCCATCACAAACAATGCTTTTTACATAAACTATCAAGTATTATTATCATGTGTACACATGTACGCGGGGTATGCCAAAATACAAGTTATCTTCCCTCCCGCATAACAAACAATACCTTTTACACATTTACCAATATTAGTGTCCGTGTGTATTATACCAAAATCCAAGTTACCCCCCCCCCCCCCCATCACAAACTGCAAAATGCAATTCATGTTAAGAAGATAACACTGGCCAGAAAAATTTCTGTCAAACAAAAATAAAGAGTTTACATTAAATATTAAGTTAGCATTCCACAATATAACAACGCTTGAATTTAGATTATTCATGGAGTGTCGTGGCCAAGCAGTCTAGTTTACCCGACTCAAATTCTGGTGTTAGCAGCAGAATGTGGGTTCGAATCCCGGTCGTAACACTTGTGTCTTTGAACAAGACACTTAACCATAATTGCTTATAGAGGCAGAGGCAATTTAACAACTGCCTTGTTCTAGACTAGTTACCCCTCCCAGTCCTATTCGCAGCATGAAGAGGCTGGTTATTAACTTGTCTTGTTTCGGTGCGAGGGGCTGGTTCTTCAGTGTGGAGTTGTTGTAACAACTCAATGACTTAGTAGCCCCCACCTTGGAGTGGCCATTGCATTAACAAAATGATAGACAAAAATGAAGTACAAGTGAAAGCAGGTCCAGATGTACATGCACTGTATATGCATGTTAACATATAGCATGTTTAAATATTTTCTAAGATCACATTCCGATCGTTCAGTACAACTGAAATGCATGTTAAAATATAAGCATTTATAAATATTACTAACATTGGATTCATATTATGAACAAACTTTTTGTTTCAGATCAAAATGATGACATTTAAATACATAAATTAGCCCAAACTTATTGACAAGGCAGGAAGAACATGTACATGTAGGTAAGAAAGATGTTGTAACTTACGGCTGGAAGAATTTAAAATTATATGGGATGACTGAACCGGAAGTTAATGTATTCAGTATAGCACATTATATGTTATTTTAATTATATATTATAAAAACTCATATCTCCTGAAGTAAATCTTGTTGTTTAACCAATTTAGGTGATGACGTCATCACATATGATGCACACTCGAACATCCTGAGTTTGTTTTTAACAAACTTCAAATATCTAGTTTAGATTAAGATTTTTATATATAGGTCAAGATGAAATCATCTTCTTCAAGTTCTTCTCAATAAGATTTATGCAGAGACAAAAACATAGTTGCAGAGTTCACAGAACATTAAAACTTAACACATAGTTAGACCTTAACATGTAGTTTCAGGTAAAGTTGTGACGTCATGATGAGGTCATCAGATATCGAATTATAATATTTCAAAAAAATAGAACTCCTGATATGGACGAGTTTTTAGCCGTCCTATTGTACACGTTGTATAGGGCGAACTGAACCTACAATATTATCACCCGGCGCTATACTTTGTGTACATATGAGCTGTGGTGCGTGTGGTAAAGCAATTAAATCCGGTCCCATGAGACTCACATTTGTTTATAGTAGGTCGTAAAATCGTTAATTACCTGGGTTAATTGACTGATTTCCCCAATTTTATAAATATCAACGTGTTTCAAAGCGTCTAGAGATGCTTTTTATCATTGAAAAAAATTACTTTCACTTTTAATATTTTTATTTGTCAATTAATTTGTTCATTGAAGCAACGTATTCTCAGGAGACCTACTGTATTTTACAGTAGTTTTTTTTTTAAATCGCCATTTTTTTAAATCGCCATTTACCTGGGGTAATTCCTTGTTGCACATTTTTCTACACTACTACCCATAGAATACAAGCTCCTGCTATCTAGAGAACCCCTGGCCCATTCATAAAAGCCAGCTACAACCGAAGGTCATGAATTACTAAGAAGTACCGCCATCCTCCGACCCCCCCCCCAACAGCCATATCCCAATATCCACGCCCCAACCTGGAAGTTCTAATTGGCTTAAAATACCATAGACCTGTCAAAGATCAATCACAAACCCCTTTGAGAGGCACTCCGAGCCGCTTTCAGCCGCTTTCAGGCTTGTTTTATAGATGTTATCTACCCTTATGACCTTGTTATGAAACCCAATGCTAAGCCAAACTGTACACAATTCCCATAGGGACCCCTCAGTCATGGCACTTCAAGGCTGGCTTTAATGGTGACCGCAGTGACCCAGTTCTCTGAGCTCTCAGTATGTTTTTTCATTGAGAATTGATTTATTTGACCAATTAATTAAGGAGTAATTAAAAATAATTAATTTACCTACTGTAAACAACAGTAGGGCTAACTCACCGCAGGGTTTAAAAATCCTTCATATCGAAGATTCACCCGGCGCTATACTTTGTGTACATATGAGCCGGTTAAAAAAATCATCAATGTCAAGGGTTCTTATTCTTCTCACGGAGATTTTTTTTGTCCAGAGACAAAAAACATAGTTGCAGAGGTCACAGAACATTACAACTTAACACATAGTTAGACCTTAACATGTAGTTTCAGGAAAAGTTGTGACGTCATGATGACGTCATCAAATATCGAATTACACTAAATCAAAGTGTAATATTTCAAAAAAATCACATCTCATGAACTACAAAAGATATCTTCACAATCTTTGCATCATCGTATAGATCTTGAATTATGTGACATTTCGTACACAGACATGACCCCAATCTGACCTATCCTTCCGGTCGACACCGCAAGTTTAATATTTCAAAAATTCATATCTCATGAACCATAGAATATATTTTCACAATCTTTTCATTGGCATCTCAAAGATCTTGAACTGTGTCACATTTTATTCACAGACATGACCCTAGTCTGACCTCTCCTTCCGGTCGAAACCAGAATTTATGTGAAAATATTGTAAAGCACTATTCTGAAGCACAGCCTTTTCCACACATCATTTGTACGCACAAAGAACACGAGGCAGTAGTCGAGTCGCAGGGCGAACTGAACTCCATAGCCATATTAGACTAAATTAATGTATTTTTAAACAACTTTTGGTGATGACGTCATAACATGATGAACAACCAAACACCTTGAGTTTGTTTTTGTACAAACTACTTTTTTTCTTCTTCTTCTTCTACTTCTTAATAAGACTTATCCAGAGACAAAACATAGTTGCAGAGTTATACCTTAAGATGTAGTTGTATACTAAGTTATGACGTCATGGTGAGGTCATCATCAGATATCGAATTACACTAAATCAAAATTTAATATTTTCCAAAAATTATCAACCACAAACGATATTTTCACAATCTTTGCACCATGTTATAGATCTTTAATTATGTGATTTTTCGTACACAAACATGACCCAATCTAACCTCTCCTTCCGGTCGAAACCGGAAGTTGAATATTAAAAAAAATCATATCTCATGAACCACAGAAGACATTTTTACAGTCTTTTCAACATCTTAAAGATCGTGAACTATGTCACATTTCGTTTTTAGACATGACCCCAATCTGACCTCTCCTTCCGGTCGAAACCGGAAGGTTAAGTGAAACAATATGCTAAATTACTATTGCCTATATGTACGAATAGCCCATATCGCGCGTGCACAGAGTACGTACACGCAGCACAAGGTCTTAATGTTTACGTGATTAATATATCTCGTACATGTACATGTACATGTGGAGTGTCGTGGCCGAGCGGTCTAGCTTACCGGACTCAAGTTCTGGTGTTAGCAGCAGAATGTGGGTTCGAATCCCGGCCGTGATACTTGTGTCCTTGAGCAAGACACTTAACCATAATTGCTTTTCTCCACCCAGGGGTTAAATGGGTACCTGTGACGGCAGAGTTGGTTGATTAGCCATATATGCGCTGTAATGGCAGCAATTGAGCTGTATACTCCCCAGGGAGCTGAGATGGTTTCAGGAATGATTTATGAGCCTTATGAGCAGGGGTAATGATATAATGCACCTTGAGCACCACTTAGTTGGTGGATACGTGCGCTATATAAGTCCACACATTATTATTATTATTACATGTACATTGTATACGGAGTTTAATATAGGCCTATAACGTAACGGAATGAAATGAGTGTGGAAAATTCCTCATTTTTTACAAGATATTGGGTCACAAATGTTCCTTCCTGAAGTCATCACCTCTCAATATAACAAACTTGAAAAATTACTACAGGTTAAGGTATGACATATACATGTATAGGTCTTTCTGTGGGAAAATGCATGGAAATTTACACCATTCTCATTGAATTTGTACAGTACATGTCCCGCAGTATTAAATGAGTATGTGTATTGTGTATGAAGCGTCAATGAAATGTGTGCTTTGCTCAGACTACTTCGCAGAATCTTGTTTTAAAATAGAACGGGTCAAACTACAGTTACAAGGCTCTCAGAGCAGATGTTGTGGCTACAATATAAGTACATCTATAAAAGGTAATTAGGTGTTCGGGTATGTGCCCGAAACACCTATTGTTTTTGTTCGTTTTTTTTCTTTTCTTCTCCTTCTCCCCATCGATTGTCTACAAAAAACACATACTTGCAAACTGCACATGAACTTGAAACTTGGCATGTACTTAGAACTTAACAAGTAGACGAAACATGAGTTGTGACGTCATGATGAGGTCATCAGATATCAAATTACGATAAATCAAAGTTTAATATTTAAAAAAATCAAAATGCAACAACCACAAGAGGTAAATTTTTGTACCATTGTACAGATCGTTAATTGTCAAAAATATTTACAAAAAGGTGACCCCAATTTGACCTTAATTCCTGTCCAAACCTGAAGTCAAAGTTTAATATTTAAAAAAAATCATACCTCAACAACCACAAGAGGTAAATTGACATGTTTTGCTCCATTGTACAGATTGTTAATTGTCGAAAAATATTTCCACAAAGGTGATCCCAATTTGACCTTAATTTCTGTCCAAACCGGAAGTCAAAGTTTAATATTTAAAAAAATCATATCTCAACAACCACAAGAGGTAAATTCACAGTTTTGCACCAACAGACGTTAACGTTTGATTTTCTCCAACAATTCGAATTGAAGACGTCATCATTTTAACGTCAAACCCGAACACCTGCGTGTTTGTTATCGACAAACACTGCACGTCTAGTTTTTCTTATAATTTTAAGATTAAAATTAGTTGGCTCATATTAAGCACTTCATGTACATATACGTGATTTTAAACGAATCGACCAATTTTCTCATTAATACATATTTACTCTAGAGAGACATGCGACATATGTATTGCACTTAAGTCCATTTATTGTATTCGCATCTTCACTTTTCATCAGATATTTTAGAGACGTTAATAATTTTGGGCCCCATGCCCACTATCCAGTAGGCATACAAAAGTATCTAAAAAATCTCTAAAACGGCAAAGCTTTATTTGATTTATAAGCTGTTTTTTAATTTGTTTGTATACCTATACTTTTACAGTGTTACATAAAGTAGGTGATATATCGTCCATGTATTTGTTTCTTCCCTGGCTACTTGTAGTGAGGAAGTTAATAATCTTGAAATGAGACATTTCACAAATTGATTGTTAGAAATATGCTAGAAGTTCCAGAATTAATTCTATTTTGTGGCAATACATAGATCTGTGTTTTTATTGAAAGAGTATGTGTAAACAAACATTTGAAATTGAAATCATTTATTTATTATCTTCCAGCGTAAGAAGAAACGAAAGCCACCCAAAATGCGACATAACTCACATGAGATGGTAGTGAATGTTGATAACCAACCTTTAGAGGAACCCAAGACACTAGAAGTTACCACTGCAGTGAAATACCCTGATGTGTCCATTATTCAGAAAGAACAGTCGTACTTTTAACAAAATGGTCAGAGCACAGACCAGATTAGAAGATTTTAAGATTAGCCAGGAGATGAAAATAAGAACTTATCAATATTAGATTTATACTGATGTATTGATGACAAAACTGCAGTATGAATATTGTCAATACTCAGCATTGCACCTTTGGTAAAAATTATTCTGAGACACCTAAGCATATTATTTTGTAAATTTGAAATTGGGTGAAAATGGTTTTCAGGCACTGCAGTTAAATATAAAATGAATCACTTTTGATTTTGAGGCAAGAGATCCAGATATTCTTTTTAACTTATGTAGTTGACTTCTTTTCTTTTCATTATTTTATCAACTTAATTGAATTTAATTTTGCAAATGGAATAATGTGTATAAATGTTTTATCGAAAAGCAGCAATAAACTTCCCACAATGATTGTTTAATAACCAAAAAAGGGTCTTGAAAAAAAGAGAACAACAAAATGGTCAGTAAATTTTCCAAAATTGTTGTGTGTTTATTTTTGAATATTGGCTTTGGTTTAGTCCTATCTAAAAACAGCAAAAATAAATAAATAAATAAATAAAGGCCTATACATTTTAAGCATTATTTGTAAAAGTAAGGATTTTCTTCATTCATAAGAGATTTTGTCACAATGAATGTATTTTGACGGAATCATTTATGCTCGGGGAAACACAGGTTTACTTCCTGTTATAGTTTAAATGGCTTTGTTTTAAAATGTACACTCCCCTGTATAATTGATATGTAAATGTTCTATGAAAACACTCTGTGCCACTGTAACATATGCAAACTCAACTTTTCTTCAGAAATTGGGATCCTGTGGAGGATCCAAGCCTTAATTATTCATGAATTGGTCCAATCATAGCCAAGAGTTTTAACCAATCAGGTGCAGGTCGAGTACTTAGTATTCATAGCTTTTGACCAATCAGGGCATAGCTTTGCAAGCCAGTGTTGGTTTGTCACGGCTTTTTGTGCAAGCTGGATAATTTTATTTTCTGGGAAGTTACATGCTGTTTTATTTTACTTTGGAATAAAAGCTGTTGGAATTTAGTTGACAGGATCTGCACTGTCTCTTCACTGGGATTTAATTAGCTGAACCTGGGGTTATAATCCGGATGGATTTGCAGTGCTTTAGCCTTTTCTATTGGAATACGTTTTGCCTGGAATTGCACAAGGCCTGGTACTAACACTACAGTAACAAAGCACTGAGCGGTGAATAATACATTTAAAGTTCACGGTGGAGTATAGGCCTACGTTAATGTGTATGGACTTCAGCGGCTTCAACCTTGGTTTTTTCCTGGAATTGCTGCAATTATTAATTAATACAAGGATTGGCGGCTTGGGTCGCACCAACTTTGGACTGTACATTCTCACATCGCTGTAATCTTGGAACTTAATTTATAATTACTTGGATTGGAGTTGGAGTGACAAATAGGCCTACGCTCCAGTTCATTGACATTGGAAATATTTGGCATCGACAAGAAATCTTCTGCGGGTCTGAATAACAATGCCTCGGCGGAAAAAGGCAACCGAATCTGCTAGTGCTAAGCCGGCTAAGCGGGGACGGAAACCGAAACCGGTAAGGCGATCTTCAAGAGCACTGGCACGGACCCTTTCCAGTGTGCTTCCCGCTGACCCTGTAGCTCCCTCTGCGATGCCCACGTCAGTGACGTCACCCACTGTGATGCCCCCTGTAGTCCCCACTGTGACATCCAATGGTGCAGGGTCTTCTAATGCTGGTAATCCTTCCAACTTTCATGTGGTGACCAATTACCAGGCTCCCTCTCAAGTATGGCAAGTAAGCAACCAACAGCACACCGACACTAGTGATAGCCACGCAAATATGACTCTAACATCTAATAATAATGGGAACACTGCCAACACAGCGGCCAGGATCACAGGGAACAGTTCAAGTATCCTGAATGATCCTTCTTGTTCTAGCTTTCAACAGGCTCCGGTGGCAGGTAGTTTGGTTAACAATAACATTACTCAGAGTGGTTTTTCAGGTGAAAGGGCGGGCCTTTTACATGTAGTTGACATGGTAGATGTGTGTACACCATTGCATTCATTTTCTCCACAGCCTTTGCCAACAGTCAGTTCTTGTGCCCCATTAGGGTCCCTACTTCCTACTGCTATCAAAGAAAAGATTTGGCAAGGCATGTACATTGATTTTTCACTGTTGTTTCAGGATAATTCAGCTTCTATTAATTCTTTGAGGGATACAAATCCAGAACTAGAGTTCACTTTGAGTGGGGGTAGGATGGTTGTGAAGCAGGCTGCTAAACCACGAAAAAAGATTGACTCCCTTGACAAGTGGCAATCTGCTTTTCACACCTACATGTCAGTCTTTCTCATGAAGCATCCAAATCGTTGGTGTGAATTGCTTAAATATGCAGAAACCATTCGTACAGCAGCCCTTCAATTTCCTGGGTGGGGTTGGAAGGTTTATGATGAGCAATTCAGATTGCGGCAGGAATCTAACCCTGCACGTTCATGGGGTATGGTTGACACAGAGTTGTGGCTCACAGTTGCTGCGGCAGCAGTGACAAGCCATATAAACAACATCCCATCCAGTAGTTCCAATTCTTTTGGGTCACAGGGTCCAAAACTAGGCCTTTGTTTTGCTTTCAACAGTTTTAAGGGTTGTCAATTTAAGGCATGCCGTTTTCAACACAAGTGCACAAGGTGTTACCAGGGCAGTCACGGTGCACATGTGTGCCGCAGTAATTTTCCACGCGCAGGGGCTCCAACCAATGGCAATAAGGGCTTCCTTCGTACATCTGCACCTAGCGTGAAAACAGCGCATGCTGCGGTTGGCAAAGCACAGGTTGGAATGGGGGTGGGATCTGGGCAACCTCATGCATTTCGTGCCCCCAACACCAATTAGGCTAGATGTACTGGGGGACATGCTGGTTTGGTACCCTAATCTTTTAGATGCAGGTATTTTACAGAAAGGGTTTACTTCTGGTTGTTCACTTGGCTATAATGGCCCTCGGGTTGGCCGGGTTGCTGACTGCCTTAAATCTGCAAAAGAGCTCCCACATGTTGTGTTGGTAGGATCTCGGGACCATATGACAGGTCTCCATTTCCCCAGTTACAATGTTCGCCTATTGGGCTAGTGCCCAAACATGAGCCCAATACTTACCGTTTGATACATCACCTTTCATTTCCAGCTGGGGGGTCTGTTAATGACTTTATTGATCGGGACAAATGTGTCGTTCGTTACGCTTCTTTTGATAAAGCAGTCGAATTAGTTCGTAACGTGGATCAAGGGACATGGTTGGCTAAGTCCGATATTAAATCTGCCTTTCGACTGCTCCCAGTGGCACCGACAGACTATGAGTTACTGGGTTTTACATTTCGTGGGAAATTTTATTTCGACAAATGTTTGCCAATGGGTTGTTCAATCTCATGTGCCCTATTTGAGAAAGTTAGCACATTTCTGGAGTTTTGCATTTGTAAAGTTTCCAGGTCGTCATCTATCACTCACTACCTGCATGATTTTGTCTTTGTTGACAAATCATGGTCTAAGTGTAAACAACTTTTAGATGAGTTTTCAGCAATGTGTTCAACACTGGGGGTCACTCTTGCAATTGAGAAGACTGTAGGTCCATTGCAGTCAATAACTTATCTGGGGTTAGAGATTGACTCTCAGCAAATGCAGGTGCGCGTGCCACTAAGCAAAGTTATAACACTTAAAGGGAAAATAAAGCATGTGCTGGCAAAGAAAAGAGTCACTTTAGTAGAAATGCAATCATTAGTGGGTGCATTGAATTTTGTGTGTAAGGCAGTGGCTCCGGGGAGAGCTTTCCTTCGGCGTTTAATTTTATTGACAAAAGGTTTAACTAAACCTCACCACAGAGTACGTCTTTCTGTGGGGGCGAAACAGGATTTGGCAATGTGGCTGGAATTCTTAACTAATTTTAATGGCATATCTGCTTTTATCGGTGTGGAGTGGGAATCTAATCAAACGTTGGAACTGTTTACAGATGCGGCGGCAAGTATTGGTTTTGGTGCTTTTTTCAGTGGACAGTGGACGCAGGGCCATTGGCCACCATCTGTCCTTGCCAATCCGCCGTCCATTGCTTTTCTAGAATTGTATCCACTTGTTGTAGCAGTGAAATGCTGGGCTGGCCAATTAGGCAATAGGAAGGTGCGCTTTCATTCTGATAATATGGCTGTTGTGCATATAATTAATAACCAGACTTCTCAGTGCCCCAAGATCATGCACCTACTTCGAATTTTACTACAGTGCCTCCAGTTTAACATTGCATTTAAGGCTGTTCATGTCCCAGGGGTGGACAATAATATTGCTGATTCTCTTTCACGTTTTCAGGTGGAGCGTTTTCATGTTGTAGCACCTCAAGCAGCACCACACATGACCCCCTTACCTTTTCTTCCCCAAGTATGGTGGGGTCAGAGATAAGGCGTTTGTTATCCTTGGAATGGGCATCAAACACTCACAAGGCTTATACCTGCGGCTGGCATGCTTTTTCCCGGTTTTTGCAGCAAAGCCAGCATGCAAACCTGTTTCCAACGTCAGTCCAAACGATTCGGGAATTTCTGGCCTGGTTGTCATTGCATAACTTGGCGCCATCAACAATTACCACTTATATCACAGGGGTGGGTCACTTTCATAAAGTTCATGGTTAGCCAGACCCTACTAAAGATTTCATCATTTCCAAACTTCTTGAGGGCGCCCGTCGGGATACTCCCAAACGTGACAGTAGAGTACCAATTTCACTGCCTATTTTGTTAAACATCATTGAATCATTACCATTAGTGTGCACATCACATTATGAAAGTGCCATGTTCAAAGCGGCAATGCTCTCTGCTTTCTTTGGTTTCATGCGGGTTGGGGAGTTTACAGCAAATTCAAAACAGACTGTGCAGGAGTCCGTCCTAATGGTAGGAGACATTCGTTTCTGCTTTACTCAACAGGCAGGCCATTCAGTGGAAATTACATTCCGTTGCAGTAAGACAAATCAGTTGGGTCCCCCCAAGTCATCAAGTTAGCTCAAGCTACTGACAAAAAACTTTGCCCAGTCCAAGCATTGCATGCTTTTGTCATGATGCGCCCCAAACAACAGGGTATACTCTTTTGTCATTTTGATGGGAGTCCACTGACGAGATTTCAATTCAGTGCTGTGCTTAAACAAGCACTACTACACTTGGGCTCATAGGGCAAAACTTTCAAACCCATTCATTTCGGATTGGGGCAGCAACAACTGCTTTTGCGTTAGGGGTTCCTTTGTCACACATACAAGATTTGGGTCGTTGGCGTTCACAAGTAGTTCTTAGGTATATCCGCCCACATACTTTGCCTTTTGTGAAATAATTGCAATTTACAGTTTTGGCGAAATATATTTATTTGATTAGGTCCTGCAACAGTCTGGATAGTGGGTGACTCAATTGTTCGTCGTGCTCGTCAACCGCTGGATGTTCCTGTAAGGATATATTGGAAAGGCAAGGGTGGGGCTGGTTTGTGTGATCTCCCTGATTTGCTGCACTCTATGAGGTCACGATACCCGGATATTATAATTATTCATATTGGTACGAACGACACAGACATGTTCCAAATGAGGCAGCGCATTGCCTATTTCATGCAATTTTGTCATCACAATTACCCCATACTACGCTGGTGTGGTCAGCTATTCTGCCACGCCTATTTTACTTTGGGGCAAATGATCAAGAGGCCATGGAACATGTCCGCCGGTCAGTTAACAGGTGGGCGCGTTCTCGTTGCAGGTTGTTTGGGGCTTCATTCTTACCCCATGACAAATTTCACTGGAGGAATCATGCACTATTTGTATACGATGGGGTCCACCTCAGTGTTGCAGGTACTAATTTACTCCTGTCTGATTTTGTCTCATGCATTGCATCACACATTCAGTGTTAAAGATTTGACTCCAGTGTATTGGTTACATTCATTGAGTGGTGGGCTTTCTTCTTCCTGTTGGGGCGTGCTGTGCACGTGTGGCGTCTTTAACAGGATTCGAAGACAGCCAACTCCTAATACACACATGATTTTACATGTGTCATTAGTGTTATGGTTATTGTTACTGATATTGTTACTGATATTGATAGTGTTTTGTAATACACTGTGATTTTAACTTTGTAAGGGGTCAGCCACTCCCTCTTATGTACCTCAGGGGGTGGGATGTGCTGTATCTTCCATAGCACAAACATGGCTGTCCCCCACAGATTTTGACCATATAATTTGGTTCTGGTCTGATTAGTCCTGGGCCTGGGTGCCCATTCATTCATGGTTGGCCTGGGTGCCAAATGGTAGTTATGTACATGTACGTTGGACCTGGGTGTCCATTGTATCTGGTTGTTTCTTTGGGCCTGTTAGCCCAATGTTTTTGATGCCAGCTTGCCCAAATCAATTCGGTATCTGGCGAATAAGTTTATAATAAAACTTATTACTTTAAGCTGTGGCGAAACCTCACAAAGTTGTGTCTTGAATTTCATCCATTAATGAGTCCGAGTATAAAGTGACTATAGTGACTTTTCCAAAAAATGATTCATGACATCACAGATCAGAGCGCCTCATCTCAGAAATTGAACTAAAGTATTAATGCTATTTTTTTCATAATCATGAGGAAGAATAATTGTGTCATATATATATAGGCTTCAAATTACCTGTTTTAAAAGGGGAACATAATTATTCCCATCTCAGAAAATTTCACAGAATTTCACAAAATTTAATACGATGACAAAGACATCCACTTTATTACTTTTGGGAAGTTTTAATTTAGTAATGTCACTGAATTGGAAGTTAAGGTGTTCAGCATAGCACATTATATATAATTACAATTTTATATTCGGAAAACTCATATCTCCTGCTCTAAAGTATGTACTACCGGTCGTGACACTTGTGTCCTTGAGCAAGGTACTTAACCATAATTGCTTCGTCCTTCGGATGGGACGTAAAGCCGTAGGTCCCGTGTGTTGTGTAATGCACGTAAAATAATGCGCCTTGAGCACCACTTAGTTGGTGGATACGTGCGCTATATAAGTCCACACATTATTATTATTATTACCGTTATTTTTCATGTTAATTAGAAAGTATTATTGTTTCACATATACCACTTTCAACTGACCTGATGTAACCTTTACTTCCGGTCCAAACAGGATCTTCATTTTCAACACATTCTAACACAAAACGTATATATATTTTTTGAAGCCTACATTAATATTGTCATGATAACAGACGTCAGACATTTTCAAACATATCATTATCACAGCTAATGGCTAACTTGATTGAACCGGAAGTTAACTCGAACACCTTGTGTTTGTATTTTAAAACAAACACTAAATTCTAGTTTATTTTAATTTTACTCACGGGCTGGGTACACTAATCTGTATCTCAGCATAATGCAGACTAGCGGGCACCCGGGCTAGAAAGGCTAGTGATAAAAATAAAGGGTTTACCAGTTCGTTGTCGGCCAAGGAGGGTGGGCCTTTTGGGTCAGAATCCTCGTTTTGTGTGGAATTTGTTCAGAGTGTACAGGACTGTGGTTTGTTTTTGAAAGAACTATTTTGATAATAACATAAATAATTCAAGATTTCGATAAAATGAAAGCATTAGCTAATATAAAATGTTAGTTTAATATAAAATATGAAATAAATTAATAGTAATAATTATAAGAAATAACCCTGACGTAGTACAACAATATATAAAGACTGGTAATTGTGACAATTTGATTATGTATGCTCTTCCTTTTATTTAAAGTAAATGTAAGCCTATGTGTACATTAGTTTGATAGATCAGTGGCTGTCTACCACACTTTCTGTAAAAGGCTTACCAATATCTGACGCGAGAGGGCTCAATTGTTTCTGTGATGATCTGCTCGCTCGAATCGAACCTGACCTGCGGACCTGCGTAGGCGTAATAATGTACTTTCGTGAGAGTAGAAATTAGGCATTCATATTGTTATCACCGGGTGATCGAAACATCAGCAATTATCGGATTCCCTCCTTGTAACTAAGAATATCCTAAATTGTTTTACTAAATTGTTTTAAAGGGAAGGTATCCCAGTACAACATGGGTATTTGAAAGTTCATTTCCATGAAATTTGTCTTAGAATCTACCGGTGAAAATTGCATCAATTTTGCTTATCATTAGGGTTTCGGCCTGGTCGCCGAAAGCCTATTGTTTTGTTTGGTTATTTTTCTTCTTGTTTCCGCCAAAACCCCATCGGTTTTACACGTGAAAGTTGTCGATGGATGATGTCATACTTAGTATCGTCACATCAATACAAAACATGCACCATATGTACGTCATCATAACGTCAGTACATATCGTGTTATTCACATTTTACTGTGACGGTGAGGGGTTAAGACGTCTCCACCCTTGTGACAACTCGAACGAAATATCGTAATGTGACTCAGTTTGTAGAACCAATTACATCATCATTAAGTCAGTAAATATTATTTTATTAACATTTTAGTCTAATCTGCAGGATATACAGATCAGCGAGAACGGACAAGTCGACCTAAACAAATAGTGTGACCCTGTGGGGGTTAAGACACCTCGACCCTTGTGAAAACTCGACCTAAACAAAACTCGACACACGAGTTGTCATAATTATTAGCACTTGGCATGTTCGCATAAATACAAAGCATGCACCATATGAAAGCCCATAATTTGTCTTAGTTTCCAAAACCAATTACGTCATCATTACGTGTGAAAATATTATTTTATTAACATTTTAGTCTAATATGCAAAGATTATAATGTAGTCAACACTTTGTTGGAATGTTGTACTATTGTAGTAATATCTGTACAGATAATACTGCAAACAATAATGTAAATTTCGAACAATAACAAACACCTCATCAATCTCGTGCCACCTGCTGTCCCCAAAAACTCCCACTCACAGTCCCATCTACCCACCCGTCCTGTCGATCGGGTCTTGCCTAAAATTACGTTTGGACGAGTTAGTACTACTTGGACGCCTAAAGAACACACAATACAACTTTTTTTCATACAATTACTGCAATTAATTCGCCTTTTCAGTTTATTTCAATATATCATAACTTTCTTAACACTATAAACAAATAACTAGCGACATCAGTGCCCTATATTATCAATACATCCGAAACCCATGTCGGCGTTTTCATAAAAAGCTTTACCTCTAGTTTTCTTTATTCCTTTGAGGATGAGACGCTTCTGATGAAATAACTTTTGATACTTATACCAACTTTAATCAAAGTAAGTTTTTAGACTAAATTTGTTACATTTTATAATTTGGTAATTACCAATAATTATTATACCTTCCATAGCCTTTTTACACTATTGATCAATCTTGAAAAGCATATTATTGATCACAGTTTTACATAACACGTATTCAGTGTAACATTAATGATGGTATCATACATCCCTTCAATTAACTCATTCTGAAATTGGATGTTTCGTATCTTTTTGTGATTAATCCAGTCAAATTAACAATCAATGCGCAGAGGATATGCTGTATGTTTTTATGTGCAATCAATTTTATCTAAAGTGTATTACACTAATACGCCCATGGCATAATTCAGTGCGTTTTCCGATGATTGTTTTTGTTGTGAGTTCTGAAAGTCACCAATCGACACGGATTGGATTAGTGTAGATTTTGACATGGATTGTAAGTTGATTGTTTGAAAAGGCCTTTAGGAGTTGTAATATTTGTTGGTTCTGAAAAACCGTTGGTGAGAAACTCCACCGGTGTTCATACACTCTTTCATTTTCCTCATAGAATGAAAGTAATTACCGACCGAATTATTCTCCAACTTTTTGTATTAATGTTTTTCTACCTTAAAAAAACACATAATGATCTGTACACAAATGAAATGTATAATAGATTGATTTGTAAAGAGACATTCAAAGGAAGTAGCCCAATATGAACACCAATGGTGTAGTTTGTAACACCACAGTTTTTGTAGTGCATGAAATTGTTATGACATACATGTATTTCTCTAACACTAGAGGGTTGAAATGAAACGTACTAAGCAGTGGTTACATGTAATAATGGCATATACCGAATACTCATAGGGTCATAGCTGTGGTTACCTACAGTTTTGTGATCCATCAATCCACACACACAAGTGACTGTTTGGAAGTGCGTTTTCTGAATGGTTTCATAGCTTTTAGGAATGTGATTGTAATTTTTTGCTTCAAGAAAAGAAAGGAAATAAAAATCACATTCATGGATACCATATATTTGTGCAATGCAACTTCCCTTTACAAACTAAATTGACAGTGAAGTACATAGCGAAAATAAAAGGACTATGCATGTGTGCATCCGTAATTAAGCAGTGTACGTTATGCTGAATAACGAAATACAACTATAAATCATCCCAAGGCCTTTGAACAGAAAAGTAGCTCATTTCGTGTTTTTCACCCATTATTGTTATTTATATTTGCCTCAGTAATTGGACATTATTATTCATGAGAATACCAGACTAATTGATTTCCCTACAGAACAGTTAATTAATTAATTGTTGTATATGGCAGGCAGCGAGCGAGCGCACTGATATTGATTGCCCATAAATGGACGCAAACATAACAAACTTCTACAAAACCACTGCGCATCGATGTTTGTTAATTTGACTGCATCAATCACGAAAAGAAAACTTTCAATTTCAGGTTGAGATAACTGAAGTCATGAATACCGAAAAACTAAATAGATCTAACTAAACGCAGTTATGAATGACAGTAACGAAATGGTGATTGCTTGGAAATTAATTGAACGCATCCATTTAAAACAAAGAAAAAAGAAAGAAACCCAAATAGGATCAGATCAGTAAAAACGACGTGAATTTGAATGTTCTTCAACGAAAATGAACAAATAAAGTGTTTAAATTGGCCGGTAAAACCGCGCAATTTTCATAGACAATATGATCAATGCGCCTAACAATATTAACATGTAGAACAAAAGTCAAATTACATCATTAAAATCATTAATAAAATCTGGTTGTAGACACAAACATTAAGTAATCATTAAAATTGCAATAAATATAAGATACACAAGCTTTCTGGAAAAGGAGAGTATTAAGTTTACTTTTAAAATACTAAGCTGAAACATTTACAGGATGGTTGTTTAATGTTTATTTTGATTCAAAGAGAGTAAAGCATTCTCGTAGAAGCAGTTTTGCCAACATTAACAATGCTGTACCTTCCTTTTAAACAAAAGCGAAATTATTTTAATTCGAATTTAGGAAAGAGTGCTCGATCTTTACTTAATTCAACATTTGAATGAGTACACACGATCTGAATGCAGTTTCACTATTTACTCGTGAATGACATCATAATAACCTTGATACCGCAGACTTGACATTTCCCTATTATGAGAGAGGTTATAACATAAGGAAACTAAAAATCAAACGTTTTATTATCAAATCTCACAGTAAACTATTATTAAAAAGTCATTTTGTCTGAACCCCTTTTGTCTTGAATTCAGAAAAGCTTACCCACTGAGGGAAACAAATAATTGGTCACATTAATTGTGTAATAAATGCCGAACATATCAACGTTGTTGCACGTGTTAAGACTATTTGTTTCCCTAGTGGACCATAGACATTTCTGAATATGAGACAAAAGAGCATTGGAGAAAATTTGTTTTACAATATTCATTTTACCGTGAGTAATCAGATAATAAAACTTATGTTGTTTAGTTTCATCGTGACAGAAACTCTCTAACAACGGGGAAAGGTCAATTATGGATATTTGCTTTATAAAGCCTTTCTACACTCACTGGCCAAAAGCATTACAACATGCTCAAAATAGCACTTTACAGTAACAGGTGAGATGATCATTTAATCCGATTTCATCGACCGTGTATTACATAATTTCCGAGCAAGAACAGTAAAAAAGAACATTGACTTCAAAACACAGGCACTTTCAAGAAGTCTTAAGCAGTGTAAATAAAATAAAATATATTATTGTAACACAGTCCTCCAAACTGAACCTTGGTGTGAATTTCAATGTTGCAATACTTATGGCCAGTGAATGTATAATATGCTGAAATCAAATTACATCAACAAGCATTAAGATAACAGTACGTGATAACATTGGTTTGTCAATACAAGCATTAATTATTAAGTAATCACTAAAATTACAATAAATATAAGATACACAAGCTTTCTGGAAAAGGAGAGTATTAAGTTTACTTTTAAAATACTAAGCTGAAACATTTACAGGGTGGTTGTTTAATGTTTATTTTGATTCAAAGAGAGTAAAGCATTCTCATAGAAGCACTTTTGCTAACATTAACAATGCAGTTAAACCTTCCTGTTAAAAGGACAATATCATCACAATCTGAGCAGGCTTTCAACAGGGCAGGGAATCGGTGCCCTAGTTTAAGATGAATTACAGTGACTAAGTTACTGGTTCATGTATGCAGCAGCAACGGTAATATGACCTTATCATGTGGGATATTATTTTCAGTCACTGAGTTAATCTAAAACTAGCACTCCGATTCCACGCCCTGTCGACTGTGAATACGATCGATGGTGCAATCCCATTTAGTGACACTTCACCTCTGTTGACTTATTAAATCAGATTGTATTTTTAGTACAAAATAATGTTTTATCCGTAGTGACAAAAATGAGTGTAGGAATAATTGACCTTAGTTTAAGGTACCATAAATTGACAAATTGGTCAACAAGGTGGAGTTAGTTAAAGAGACGGGATTTTCTTTTGATCATTGTCCCTTTAAGCACAAGTTTTAAGATTTAGGTATTACTGATGCTGTGGTGTGGACCATTAAACTCTAAAGATGAGTTGAATTATTCTTAATTTTATCACGCAAAACGTAAATTGCTCCTCACAACTTAGAATTTGGGATTATTTCACAGTTTAGGGGCGAATCCAGAATTTGAGAGGGGGCATCTTAAAAAAAGTGCGATATCTTAATCACACGTGATTGAAAATTTGTACCCCAGCTCAACTACATTCAGCAATATAAGTGCTGATATTTGTTATATTGTGAATTTCCTCTTTGTCTCTCTTTTATTTGGGGAATTATATACCACCTTCTGGACACGCCACTGTGCTTCTGTAATCATTCTATCAAATTAATGAACTTAATGCTGTCAACATGATTTATAAGTCTCACATTGTGAATATTGAATCAACATTATAAGACAAATTGGGGAGGGGCGATGAAAAAAGGCTTAGTTCTCTAATCTGTGTAATTATTTAGCCATCAACAGATTCCCTGATACTATAAATATCCTATGTTTATGGTCATTAGGCCTACCTCACTCAGTATCAATGTGGATGGTCAAGTAATCTGCCTTGCCTATCGTTCCAGCTGCAAACAAATTGAAATGGAAATAGACAAATAAAACTAAATGTATACATTTATATTTGTTTTCAACGAAAAATCATAATCATAATGAAAGGTACCCAAAATTATCAATGTTCAAATGAAAAAAACTTCGACCATTTGTTTATTTTTGAAATATCAATCCCATTAACAAGATTCGATTCCTTTATTTTGACTTTCTTTTGAACTAAAACTAAACATTTCTTGTTTTACTTTGCATATATTATGGCGACATTTATTCCGAGGTGCTTTTGTGGTGGACCGCTCGATATCTAGACAGTTTATGAGTAGGAAAATCAAAGCACCTTATGAAACTATATTGAAGCTACGGTTATTTATCCGATACACCGTTGTTGTGACATAATTTTACGAATAATTTGTTTTATTTCACAGACTCTTTAAAAAGGTTCTATTATTTAAAGAGGGATTGTAAGCAATATCAATATTATATCAATAACCTTTCACCATATTTAGACACCAAAGAAACTAAACAACATACATATTATTATCCCAACCCAAGGTAAAATATATTAAACATTATTTTGTCCGAACTCCTTTTGTTTCGATTTGTGAAAAGCCTAAGCCGGCCCACTGGGGTAACACAAATGGCCCCTCATACATTTAGACTCGTCCCGTCATAAATTCTTCATCGATAATATGAGAATTATCGATGTTTCAATCAAACCAACATTTTCAGATAATTTCCGGTAAAACAGCGGAAAACACGAGCGATAAATGTTTAATATTTTACGATTTACAGCATCGTTCCAGATGACTGCGCCTGTGGTTGTGCTGTATAGTATGACAGGGTATATAGGATTGCTCTTTTCCCAAGCGCAATGGTGATCATACATCTACAATTCAGCCACCCATTTGACGTCCTCATAGAACCAGATAGCGAACAGAATTCAGTTATTTACGAAAGATAAAAATTATCTGCTTCCCATTGTTTTGCTGCCATGACGTATACAAAATATAGAGAACCTCCACGTTGACAAATCTGAGAACAATGATCTACCAACTCTAATATCAATGATTTATCTTGGCTCTCCCATTGTTTTGAGAACTGCACGTATGAGTGAAAATTGCATAGAATGGCCTTTACTACCCACGTTCAACGACCAACAACAGAGAAGTAATTTTGAGTCTACCAACAATTGTCGAAATGAGGTCATTCCAGGAGAACTCAGCACGTTGGGCGCTTTATCAAAAAGCTATCGTGTATAAAATATTGCCCACACTCGATCCAACATGACCAACAACAGAAGTAATTTGTAGTCGTTGTCGAAATGAAGGTCATTCAGGGAATGACAAGGCGCTTCTTATCGAACCAGCTTAAGATGTCAAGATGGCTGACGCTTCCAAGCCCATGAATGAATATCAACTCACTCAACTTTTGCCTCAGTGTGACTACACAGAGAAAGCTTCACCTGAATGAAGGTTAAATATGTATTTCTGTGTTAAACAATAACTATCGATCATGAACACACATCCGTCCAAAGATTATATAAATATCCAATAAATTTGTAGCGGAAAATTAATAAATAAACGAATTGTTATAATAAACAATAATAGAGGAATCATTTGGCAAACTAATAACAAGAACGTGTCCTGGGTAACGGTCCATAGTAGAGGTTAACATGCTCCTGGGCGCTTAACCAAAAGCTCAGAACCATACGCGAATGATTAAAGCCTACGGTATTACCATGTGGAATTAATGTAATACTATTGAGATTAAACTATTTAGTATAATTCTTTCTTCAGTACCAAGACCACTTTTCAATTATGCCTTGGCACAAAATCTTAATTCCTTTTTTTTCAAAGTAAATCAACTTGGTTACCACAGGACTAGATCAAAAATTTTCCTTATTGTAAAGCGCTTACGCTGATGCAATGGGCAATTTCATTGTTAACATAGTGACCCCAATGAATTACCTCGTATTTCATGAAATGAACTTGCTATATAAAAATACCCAACTATGTTAAACATCAATTCATTAAATTAATAAAACACTGTACATTAAGTGAACATAACACACACACACTACATATTTGTTTAACCTTTTGTGTCAATATACATTATGATATACATTAATTAGTGGTTTGTTAGTGCAGTTACAAAATTACCAAATTATAATATAATATACGGCTGTTAGCTTGATGAGAAGTTAGTAGAGGTACCAATCTTAGACATTGTAGATAAAGTACTTGTGGTTTGATTTGGGGGGTAAACCCGTATATACAGTTAATAACAAGAACGTGTACTAGGCGGTGGTATAGTAGGGGCTGTGCGGGACTGGGCAGCTCAAATCATACGCGAATTAATAGTAGCCTACGGTACTATTGCCAATTAATGTATTATTGAGATTAAACTGGCCTAGTATAACCCTTTCCAGTACCAAGACCAATTTTTCAATTATGCCTTGGGTACCACACACTCATTTCTTTTCATGTCTACTTGGTTACCACAGGACTTTTTGGCAAGTTTCATTGTATAGCGCCTTCACATGTTGATGCAATGTAAGAACAGACTCTCTATTGTTAACATAGGTGTCATAATGAATTACTCTCAGAGCCATGGAAATGAACTTTATATTAAAAATACCAATTATGTTGACCTACATTAAAATATCAAAACACTTATTGGGGTTTATTAAGTATTACAAGACTTATACAGAAAGGAAACCGACTGTACAATTTTTTTTAATCTATTTTGCTTGAGCAAAAAGAGACTGAACGGGAACTTGAACCTGAGACTTGAACTCTCCTTCCAGGCGTTCAATGTTGGAAAATCTGGGCTTGGGTGTGCGTGCATCACATCAACATTGAAGTGTGAGGGCGGAGGGTGGAATTAAATGAAACCAAAAGTAGTTGGCACAGACAGATCATTGGGTATGAAAATTCTCAAAACAGGGAAACAACACACATTGGCTTATTACACTGTTTACAGATCATACGCGTTTGTGTTTTCTTGCCTAGTACTGCAAACAACACAGTCACGTTTTTGCTGGAGACATTTTCCAGGATAGTGTTGACATGAAAAGGGCCTGGAACCGCATGGAAGTTGGCTTGCATGCTGTACGAGGTTGTACTTCCAGGTGGATAAAGTCCTTCGATGACCTTTACCCTAAAAATCCAAATTGGAAAGGTGATGGTTTGTAGGTATGGTGTTTGTACCACAGTAGCATTCAGAAAACAGATGTCAAGAATGTTTTGAATACTCTTTCCACCATTTCGTTGTTCTGTGCGGATGAGAGTAATACTGCACAATTTGTGCTGCCAGATCAGTTCCTCCCATGTATTTATTGTAATCGCAAACTACAGAAGGTTTTTTAATCTCGCGATGTCAGGTTAAACTGTTTTTACTACGAATCTGCTCAGTGGTGACACTGCAATTCCCGTAATTTGTCAAGAGAGTTACACGCTTTGTGTCTTGCCAGACGACGCAAAGTTGGCCTGCCTTTGTATAAAACCGGGGGTCTTATGTTTTTTTTCATTGGGACCTTTTTTGGATGAGCAAAATCCAAATTCCTTGTTTAGCACAGTTCAATAAACCCAACCTAGCTGTGATAACTTGGAGACCAGAGCTGGTCATTGTTGTACCGTACCACTATCCATGAAAATGACATGACCCTTAGGTTCCAGTCCTTTCACTAGATCCAAGACACAACCTGGCCTGGTGTAATAGTTAATCTGATGACGGTGTGTTGCCATGGTTGCAGCATTTTTGGCAGGCCGAGACCATGTGAACATCTTCCAGCACAAACCCGGATTCGGACTCATTTAAAGAGAAGCATTTCAGTCCCCACTTGTTGGCCTTTCGTTAAAGCTCAGTCGTCCTTAAACTTCACCATATTCCTCGTCTGGGCTGTATATTTTGAGAAAGGTTGGCAGTACAATGTCGAGTAAAGGGCGAAGTTTGGCAGTTTGTCGGAAGGGCTGTCGACTTGAGCTCTGTTGTTGGCTAGGTGAAAAAATCTAAGGATTGCAGTGAATCTGTTGCGGGACATAGATGACGGATATACCGGACTTCGAAGGACATCTGACATGGACCAGTGTATGCTGTATCGAGGCCTTTTGTTGATGCCCATGCAAAGTAATAATGCCACGAAATGCCATCATTTCGGGAATATTTGTTGGAGTCCAAGCAGACTGACGATTGGTTGGGTTTGCAGGCAAAGTTTGCTCAGCATATCGATTTGTCTCCGTCACCATCAGCTCCCAGGTCGCTTGACAGAAGTACAGTTGAAAAATTTGGAAAGGTGTACAGTTACTCAAATCTTCAGTAGTTCCCCTGTTTCCACTGAATTGCATGGGTTTCTTCGTGTATGCGTTAGTTTCACACCAACAAGACCGGTAGTTTGGCTTTTCCGATGATGACGATGATGATGATGATGTCGGGACGCATTCCTCTTCAGCTATCATCCGACTGCGGTGTAGAATCCTCGTCAAAAGACATGTCTGACCCACTGTCTGCGAAGATTTCTTCCAAAATTTGTGCACTTCGATCGGCGTCCACAGCTATCAATAGCATGCAAAAGCTCGCGGGCGTCCTTTTTCAGCCAATCAGACAACACTTGTCAATTGAGGGCGCTATTGACATTTTCCTAAAACAAGTGTTACCGACGTGCCACAGGGGCTCGCCGGGAACAAATGAGAATTGTTTTCGCGTGCTAAAAGAACACCACAGTACCCAAGAGATATATAATATTGAGCCAATATGGCACAATGGGGTTGAAAGGGATACTGTGCATTTCGCTTTGGTACGTGGATGGAACATGATTGTGCGGCTTTGAGTATTTCATAAAGTCAGGATAAAATATGATTTCTGAACTAAAGAATTGACATTATCTTAAATTTTTTTAGAACACAAATGCATATATAATTATGTGAGCGTACAGTGTCGATTCTTAACTGCAGAAAAAAAAAAACATCGCATGCAGGTTCTGAGTTATCATGGTGATTTATACCGTAACCATGAGTAATTCCCATGACAAACATTTTTGCCTTATTCAAACGAGTTAATTGTACCCGTTTCCTTTCCAAAATATTTTAATATTTGTATACCGACCCCAAGAGTATACATGCATGCATACTTGCTTTCCGTGACGACAATAATGTTGCCATTAATACATGCCAGTCCAATAAATTTGGAAAAACCGAGTTCGAAACATTTCTTTGAATCCTATATTATTAGTACTCGCGAAAGTCCTTATTCAAATGAGTTTGTACCATTTTCCCCGTCCAAATTATCCAAAACAATTTATACCGTAACCAAGTCTGTACAGTACCTTCATGCAAACTTAATTTCTGTGACAACAACATTTATTAAAGCCACTCTGACTGGTAATTACTTTATAACAAACAAAAACACGATTTTGGGCATAAATGCTTGGAATCGAATCTTGAACAGTACACGAAAGTCCCTTTTTTAAATCACTGTAATTGTAAATTGCTGAAGTAATTGTACTCACTGAAGGTAAGATGTCGTGACGGGACTGAACATTTAACGTGACTAAAAATAATGACAGCAAAAACATGGTTGACTTACTCGTTTAATGTTCAGCTGCCCGCTGCTCCAAGCCTCGTACACTGTTTTGTTTCGACAATTTCCCTTGACCTCCAGATCTTCGTTCCAGGTCACCATTGTCCACATATCGTAGAGTTGATCTCCTTTCCCTGCCATCCCTTTGAAAACTAGTTGCCATTCAGAATCTGCAAAGCAAAATAAGGACACAATTGTAAATTGAAACTTTTAGTCAAATGTTATGTAAGTACCTTTAATTAGCAGAAAACTGTTAAATGAAACTTGCGTAGAGAAGTTTCTAGTACTTTCTTTCAGTGGTGACGTAATGTATAAAAACGTTTTTCTCTGACAAAGATTAATTGTACACGCAAGTTTAGGATTTGCTTGAAGATAAAAGTGGGACACCTCTTCACAAAATTAACGGCTGTGTTAAGATATTATGTTGCCGACGTCAGACAGTTGAATATTTCCCATCTGACCGTGAGTTTCATGGTGAGTCGTCCATAAGAGACTCTTATGTTGGACGTTTTTGAACTTATGGACAGATTTAGTGATTTGTGTGCATGTTTGGAATTCACTGTATACTCGCCCATTGAAATCACCAAGCTAGTCAATAATCGAACTGTGACTGTGGAGAAGTTTCAAGCAGATAGCCTCTGAGTGCTTGAAAAGAAAGGAGTGCCGTTTTAATGTGTAATTTAGATTATTTCTGATCATTGTGTGAAGGTTGATTTACACACTGTCATAAGCCACTTTGTTAATTGTTTGTTGTTGCAAATATCCAGTGTAAGCTTGTTCGAGTTCTAGAAATTTCTGGACCTCGCGAAAATCGTAAATGATATCGCTGAAGGAATTGCTGGCTGTAACACAAACATCTGTTGAGGGGATGGATGGGGGGGAGGCAGTCGTGTAACTGAGGGGATTTGGGATTTTCAGCGTAGGGGTGCACTTTAGGCATATTTTACAGGTAAGCTGTTGCAAACTGCTTACCTAAAGGACCTGTCATATAAATGCACAAATAATGGTTATTGGCCTTACGTTTCGAACCTAGCATGTTTTTTCTCAAAGGCAAAATGAGACAGAATACAAACAAACATCAATACAGGAACACAAGAGTGAGCAGAAGATAGTCAGCTGTGAAATGAACACAACAGAAAAATGTACAGAAAATAGAGCCAGGGTCTGCTCCTGGGATCAGATAAAGAAGGGATTACACAATGAATGCTGGATAGAACTACCGTGAGATTTTGGCTGGAAGAAGAGATTATGAGATTAGTGAAAAGCGATGAGTCAGACATGGGGAATAAAACAAACAAGTAGACTAACAAGCAAAACAAATGTAAAACAAATGTTCAAATGTCTATAGAGAAAATAAAGGAGAAAAAACTTTAAATATAGTCATTCCCTTCCTGTATGTTGAGGCCATGGGGGTGAATGGTGTGGATACGCCTGATCCACATCTTATCTCTGTTGAGATGGTACCAATTTCCTGCGGTTAGCAAGCGCATCAATGCCCTGTATTGTCATGTCAGAAGTGGAATGATATGGTAGAGTGAAGTGCTGACCCACAGGAGTGACAAGCTTATGGGTTTGACTGTGGATCTGTGATCGTAGATCCATTTCTTTAATGAGTTGTTAGTCGCACCGATGTACTGAATACCATGTATGCGGGTATTCGATATTTGATCCTATCAATAAATTGATACCTCATGGACCGCTCTGCATAACCAGGATAGATATGGCTCTTGAACCTGTCATAACAGGTATCCTATCAAGTGATGGTGTCACGATAAAAAACACCTTTAGGGGTAGACAAGTATGTCTTGTTGAGCAGCCATGTGACCCCCTCTCCACCTATTGGACCAGGTAGACCTCCTGCTTCGTGAGTCAGCTTATAGCTCATACAATGTACGTTGTTCTTTGTCTAGTATAACGAAATGATGTTAAAGTCAGTCAGTGTTATTGTTTCTGTCAACTGGTGTGATTCTTACAAATTGTTGAGATTACTGGGACTTTGTGAGGGTACAGTTAGTGCGTTTCTCTGGGTTGACGTTTCCGCTTGATAGTTAGGGACCCAAACCTCCGATTAGCTCTCAGAGGAGGCTGTCCTATCAGCATGTGTTACTACAGCGACTGTAGAGCAATATTGCGAATGGAGCTCTTCCCTACAGCCATGTTCGGTTTGACTTTCCGAGGCCACACAAATGATATGTTGATACGTCATATGTTTTTTCCAGTCTCAAATTAGTATCATGAGATAATTTCGGGATTCACTGATAATTTGTTCTACTCTTCTAAATTGAACGAAATGTCGACAAATAAAAAAAAAATCATAAACCCAGTCCAAACAGAGCAACTTTACTATCGTCATTTACCCTGGCATATACATCCACAGAGGTCTTCGTTCCAATTTTGCTCATGTTGAAGCATATCTTGAGGAGTAAACCAGCGTTACTCTACTTCTGTGTTACCAATTTGAACGCTAACATATCTGAAACGGAATTCAATATCCCTGCATATTCCACTCTCCTCACTAAACATGGTCACTTTAATCGAAACCTTCATGGTCTTGTTGTATAATAGAGAAGGAATACCTTGTGCTCGAGATATTTCGCGTGAGGATCCAAACCAACCATACACGTGTTTTCACTTGTCCTTACTTCACTCTACATCATTCATTTTGTGTTTGTATCGTCCTCAAAATGACGAGCTTGCATCTATTAATACCATATCCAACAACATTGACGAAAGTAAATATTACAATACAAGTGAATATTCACGTATGTGGAGATTTTAATGTCCATAATATTGACTGGCTTGTCTTCTCAAATAAAACAACAAACGAAGGCACTAAATGTCACAATGTTGCTGTCGCCCACGATTTGACACAAATTGTATAGTCTCCTACACGAGTTCCAGATGTAAATAATTATTTAGCATCCCTTCTTGATTTCTTCCTGACTTCTACCCATGAGGAGTGTGTAGTCTCAACTGTAGCTCCACTTGGTAAATCTGATCACTGCGTTATGTCCGCATGTCTGAATTTACCTCCAAAGCAGAGACGTGAAGCACCATTTCATCGTACTGCATACAGATACAACCGTGCTGATTGGGATTCATGCTACCAACATAAACCAAATTCTAAAACATGGTTTACACCTGGATGTGCTGCGGCAATCGCTCATAGAAATCACTATCTCCACACCTACAATAGAAATCGTTGCGATGAAAACACACGTGAATTCCGTAGAGCCAGCAACATATGTAGTTGGATATTGAAAGCAGCTTAAAGAGAGCTACCAGTCAACAGTAAGAGAGGGGATAGAAGAGCAACTATTTGGTTCTAAAGAATTTTGGAGAATCAGTAACAAGGTTTTAAACCATGGAAAGTTTCCATTTCCAACTCTTGTCAATGGAAATCTTCCTCCGACAAAGCTTCCAATCACCCATTACCCGAGTTTCTCTCTCGGGCAGAAGTTGTTCTATCTCAGATGAAAATAACTGTGGAGTAAATTAAATAAGTAGTCTCTGCATTATCTGTGTCGAAAGCAACAGATCCAGACAACATTCCGGTAATTGCGTTAAAAAACCTCTTGCCAGAGTTATCACCTATCTTTGCTAAGCTTTTCAATCGCTGTATTAAGGAGAAGTGTTTCCCCTTTTCCTGGAAGAAGTTATCTGTTTGTCCAGTTTACAAAAATGTCGGAGAGCATTGCGATCCTGGCAAGTACAGACCGATAAGCCTGCTGCCCATCGTAAGCAAGGTTTTTGAGGCACTTGTAAATAAATGGATTAAAAACATCTTGATGACTAGACTGTAAGTTACTCAGTGATAAACAGTATGGTTTTTCGATCTTCAAGGTCTACGGCCAATGTCCTGACAGTTATTACATATCGCAATAGTAGAGCTCTTGATCAGTCATTTCCTACCCGACTCATTGCTCTGGACATCTCCAAGGCATTCGAGTCTGGCATAGGGACTCCTGCGAAAACTCTCAGCCTATGGAATTGCTGGCAGGGTGTTTGGGGTTATCAAATCATTCTTCACAGGTCATGAGGTCAATCATCAGACATACACACGTTAAATGCTGGTGTTCCCCAGGGCTTAATACTTAGTCCAACACTTTTTCTGATATCCATTAATGACATACCGGATCATGTGTTGTTGTCATTCATTGACATAATTTGCACATGACACGCAAAAACCTTTCTCATGTGGACCTGGCTACTAATCCGAGTTCTGATTTATCTCAAATCACGTCGTAGGGTGAACGTTGGATGGTTATAAATTTCAACGCCACCAAGACTAACCTTCTGTCTGTTAATCACCATCGATCTGTCCAAGCATATCCCCCCATCTTCATGAAGGATGAAATGCTAACTGAACAGACAAGCTTGGACAGACTGCTCGGCCTGAAGATCACAACTGATCTCAAATGGAACTCCTACATCTCTGAGGTGGGGAAACAGATCTCCAAGATGATAGGATCTTTCTATCGGTCAAGCAAAATGCTGAACCCTGAGGCCATCCTCTACCTCTACAAAAGTCAAGTCAGGCCCAAGATGGAATATTGTGCCCACATCTGGACAGGTGCCTCCAAAGCATCACTATCTGTTATTGATAGACCGCATCAAGGGACTAGGTGGTGAAGAGCTTTTTTCCTCCCTTCAACCTCTCTCACATCGTAGGATGTTGTTATTACGGGGATTGTTCTGCTGAGCTAGTAACTAAGCACAGGGATGTTTCTCGTGTTACTTGCTTTGCTAAACAAGCAGGTGAACACCCCCACTATCTCCCCAAAATCAAGAGTAAGTTCCATTTGGATAGTGTTACATACACACACAAACCGCAAGTGTAGATAATCCGTGCGTGACCGCGTGTTGACCCAAAGGAGGCTGGATTATGTTTACAGGTTATGACTAAAGAACGTTCTGGAAGTTTCTTTTGGAAAATGATGTAATTTTCAGAAATTTCTAGAAGTGAAGTGAAGAAGAAATCTCTAGTATTTTCTAGAAGGGATTAAATAAAGAGAAAGGTAGTATAAATAAGGTTAGTTCTAGCAAGCACCTCACACAAGACACATGCAGTTTAGAAATTTAGAATAATAAAACTATTAAAGGATTAGGGTGAAGTTCAACACCCACACCGAGGAGAACGCTGAAATGTTTTTGATCACAGGTTTTCAGAGCATTTAACAATTTTATCTCTGTTTAATCCTAGACATCAGGTCTCCGATGACGTGTTTAAATCAGAGCATTAACGCTCCTATGTAAAAGTATGTTAAAAGGATACAATAGAAACAGTTCCTCAAAGCTGTTGAATGTAAATATTGTTATTATAAGTTGGTGAAATTCTTACGTCGGGAGATATACAATTGATTTAATTTTGCCCTACACCGACGTGTGTATAGCACTGCATACTCAGTGCTTTCCGAGTGTCTGTGAAAAAACTACACAGGCGACTCGAGCGGGATTCGAACCCACGACATCCTGCTTACTAGTGCAGACGTCTTAACCTCTCGACCACCGAGCTTGCCCGATGACAATTGGCCGGCTAGAATATATATCGCGGAACCCGCTGCTATATGGGATGCTAGCCGGCCGGTGTCATCGGCTCGGTGCAATCGAGGTGAGATGTCTGTACTGGTGAGCAGGAGGTCGTGGGTTCGAATCCCGCTCAAGTCGCCTGTGTTTTTTTTTTCACAGACACTCGGAAAGCACTGAGTACCGTATGCAGTGCTATACACACGTCGGTGTAGGGCATAATTAAATCAATAATATTGTTATTAATATGTTTTTTTTTTGTAAGTCGCCCATCACAAGGCCAAAAGGCCACTCAAGGTGAGTGCTAACAAGAAAATTAGTCAAGTTAAGAGAAACCTGTTGACAGTACGCTTGAACTTAAATAGATTGTATGCAACAGGTAAACAAGATGAAGGAAGGGAATTCCAAAGTGAAGCAGTACGTGGGAAGAAACTTGTTGAGTACATCTTAGAATTGCATTTGGGAACTATGACTGTATGAGGATGTGAATGGACTGAGAAGCGAGTAGTCCAAAAGGACGGTTTGGAGGGACGACCGACGAAAGACCACTGGAGCACATACCATGATAGTATCTATAGAAGAGACAAAGTGAGGATACATTGCGACGATGTATAAGGGGTTCCAATGAAGCTGCCAGTTCATGACCTACCAGGTTAACAACACGCCGCTGTATTTTGTCTAGCAGGAATAGGTGACAAGCTGGAGCACCAGACCAGATGTGACAACAGTACTCCATAACAGGGCGAATTGTAGTTTTGTAAAGGTACAGAATGGCAGAGGGGGGAAGACATTTCCGAGCACGGTACAGACAACCTATGCGCTGAGAGGCTCTTTTGGCAATTTCACAGATGTACTTGTCCCAGGATAGTTTATTGGTGATATCAAGACCAAGTACCCGGATGTCACTGACTGCCTGTAACGTTGAAGAATTCATAAACAAGGCTGGTCGATTAGATGATTTAGATCTGGACAAGGATAACAAATGCGTTTTCTTTTCATTGAATGTGACAAGCCAGTCGTTCCCCCAAGTAGATATATTCATTAGATCATGGTTGAGAACATTACTAGCTTGGACTCGATGAGTGGAAGACCGGGGGCCATGGTACGTGGTATACAGGGTTGTGTCGTCTGCATAAATGGCAATCTGTGATGAGACATAATCAGGCAGATCGTTGATATACAGCAAGAACAAAGTCGGTCCCAATACAGATCCTTGCGGAACACCTGCATTGACGCTGTGAACTGAAGAAGACTGTCCCTCATGAACAACAAGGAATTTCCGTTTGCTGAGGAAACTTGAAATTAAATTGAGTAGTTGACCAGAAATGCCATAAGACTTCAGTTTATGGATGAGACCCCTGTGCCAAACTCTATCAAAGGCCTTAGATATATCAAGAGAAACAAGCCTAGCTTCACCACGTAGATCTAATGGTCTATTCAGGTTCTCAGTGATCATAGACAAAAAGTCACCAGTAGATCGGGAGTGTCGAAATCCATACTGGACGTCAGTTAGTAGCTTGTTGTTCTCTAGATAATCCATGAGACGCTGGTTGATGAGACATTCAAACACCTTGCTCATAATTGGAAGGAGGCTAATAGGCTGATAGTTAGATGGGTCGGACCTTTCACCAGAACCTTTGAAGACAGGGACAACAGAGGCTGTTTTTATTATTATTATTATTATTCTGGTTTATTAAAGCAATGCATTTGTAGCCCTAAGGCTAAATTGCTACAATGTTTACAATTTAAAAACTTTAGGAGTACAAACAATTACTGTAAAAAAAAGTTACCGATATAAAAAGCTACATAAAATACATCTGAAAAAAACAACACAATTAATGTAAAAAGAAAAAAAAAATTGGTTCAAAATACTGACGAAGTAAGGCATCGGACTATTTTTATATCTGTTTGTTTTGCACTTAATTACTGAAAGATTGTTACTATTTCTGAGTTGATATTGAACATTATAACCTCTTGATTGGGGTAACCAATGACGGAATACGTCAGATTCTCTCAATTTTTTGGCAAAGTTGAAGCAAAGGTTTTTTCTACGATCTTGGAGAGAAATCAAATTGCACTTAATAAGGGCATGATCGTAGTCTAAATAACCCAAGCCCAAAATAATTTTAAGAGCACGTTTTTGAATACTCTCTAATTTGTTGACATGAGCTCTAGTTAATTAACCCTGCATTCCATACTGGTGCTGCATATTCCGTCAGTGGTCGTATGTAACCCTTATAAATAGTTAATAAATCAGGAAGGGATAAATGGAATTTTTTCAACAGTTTAAGCATGTATATCTTATTACTAGCTTTTTTATAAATCTGATCAATATGTTTATCCCATTTGAGGTCAGAACTAATCAAAACACCGAGAATCTTTACACAATCGACAATGTGGAGATCGGTGGTGGAAATCTGTAGAAGAGGGAGTTTTCCAATGAGAAGGATATGTTGAATGTGAGAGACAGAGATTGAACAACTTTGACAAAACTGAGGACAATTCAGGCGAACACATATTCAGGACAAGTGCTGGGATACTGTCAGGCCCAGTAGCTTTAGATGTATCGAGATGTTGGATAACCTTAGCCACCATCTTAGGTGTGATAGTGACTGTTGACAGATTGCTGTCAGCACGAAGGGGAAAATCCGGCAGATCATGGCCCGAGTCATCAAGTGTGGAGTTTACAGCAAACCGTTCAGCAGAGAGGTTGGCTTTATCAATAGGTGAGGTAAGTACTTCAGGGCCATTAAACAGAACTGGGATTGCAGATTTGTTTCTGTTGAGAACGCTGTTGGCAATTCTCCAGAAATCCTTACTTCCAAGACGTTGAGTTGTAATACTATCCCGGAGAGAATCAGCATAATGACACTTAGCATTCTTTAACACCTTTTTGCAGCGGTTGCTAGCAAGACGAAATTGGTGGCGAGCCTCAGCAGAACCATCGTTATGAAAATGGTGAAACAATTATTTCGATGGGCAATGGCAGCAGCACATGCAGGAGTGAACCATGGCTGAGAGTGAGGTTTAGCTTGATAGGTCCGAGAGGGGATAAACAGATCCATACCAATCTGGGTCCATTCAGTGACTGCATTGGCTGCCTCAGAGGGACTTAGGCAAAATATAGAGTTCCAAGGGACATCGCCAAAGAAGGAACGTAACCCATACAAGTCAGCCTTGCCATACTGGAGGATAGTTCGATGGTATGGATGAGAACTGGTCGTAGGTGAGGAGCAACTAATCTGCACTTCGATGTTAGCATGATCAGAATTGTCTAGCGGAGCGAGAATTTTGGGCGTGCAAATGTTAGGATTAGAACAGAGAAACAGATCAAGAAGATACCTGTTATCAGTTGCACGATCTGGAATACGGGTGGGAGCTGAGATGATCTGGGTAAGATCATGAGATACAGCAAAGTTAAAAGCGCTGACACCGGAGGCATCAGTGTTATGAGAATGAACTAGCCATTCCTTATGGTGAACGTTGAAATCACCAAAGACCATAACTTCAGCGGTAGGATGTTGAAACAACGCCGAGTCGATGCTGCTTGAAATAGCATCAAAAATGGCACAATACTGTGATGATGGTGATCGGTACAGGAAGTAGAGGTACATGGTGGAATGGATAAGAGTAAGGCGAAGACACATATATTCATGAGTCGCATCCTCAAGAATGATTTCACGGCTAAGGGGAAGAGATGCCTTGACAAAAATGAAAAGGCCATGACTAGGTGGAGCATCAAGTCTATGAATAACATAGCCAGGCACAGCCAGTGAGGTCGACATTACCTTGTTATCAAGTCGGGACTCGCAAAGAGCAAGTAGGTCAGGTGAGTTTAAATGCAAAAAAAGACTGAATTGCAGTAAAATTTCCCCTAACCCCTCTAACGTTGGCAAAACACACGTTAAGGGCTTTAGATGTAGATGCCCTTGGCGGTGGATTTCTAGATGCAGGTTTACATCGTGGTACATTTGATTGAACTGTCATTATAATCGAAAGAAAAGAAGGAAAAGGAACCAAGGTTTACAACCCCAAAACCCGCTCATCACCCCCAAGATGGACAACAAGAGACCCATAGAACCCCCTGCAACGAACGCAGAAGCATTCGGATGGCCTCGGGAAAGCAACTGGAAGTAGGTGCACGAACCACCATCCATGCATGTCCATGGCAGTACAGCTACCCCAGCATTTTAACACCCGCTGATAGATCAGCCTCTCATTGCATTACCAATGAGTTCGGGATCCTGTACTATCGGGCGGCCATGACCTGCAGCATGTTTTTGACCTGTACCCTTCCGTAATGATGAGACTCTGGAGGTCGACAAAAGGGGCACAGTAAACAGGAATAAAGGGAGAAAAACCAGGGCACTAAAAAACGGAAAAACCTGCCCCAATGTGCAGAAACAAGACAAGACAAGACAAGACAGGATTCAGACGCAAGTCTCTTCACAGCACAGCTAAGAACAGGGAGGGGTGAAATAATCCGTTGCGAGACAAACATTACTGCCTCTTCCCCTATTGGTGGTAGACTGCCAACCAAGGCTAACGAGTTCCACCTACCCGGGTTTGAGATCAAAGGTTTCCTTCTCCTAGGCAGACTGCCAAACAAGGCTAACGAGTTCCACCTACCCGGGTTTAAGATCAAAGTTTACCTTCTCCTAGGCAGACTGCCAACCAAGGCTAACGAGTTCCACCTACCCGGAATTATGTTGCTGAATTATGGCACAAACAAGAGAATGTGTTTATATAGAGAGTATTATTTAAAATATTTATAACTGGCTACTCATTATATTACGGTACTCATGTTATGGAAACGAATATTATGGAATGAGAGGAAACAAAAGAAGCAATTATCTGTTAGATTTTTAGAAAACAAAATTGTTGTTTAAGGCAGAATACTGCGTTATATATTAAAAAGAAGTGAACGCGAGATCTGACATTTTGATGCATGATGCATAATCTTAGAACTGGTAATCTCAGGCATAGGAATCACCCCCGCCCACACACACACCCACACACACACCCACACTTGTTTGTTTATGGCGTAGCTCTAAACATCCTACTCGAACCCACGACCTCCTGCATACAATTAATACAAACAAACTATCCACCAGAATGGTAAGTTTTGAAATTGTAAAGTGTTATAGTTGTGTGTGTATTATGTTTTGCATAAGATGGAATCAAGCACAGTATTTCGCTATGCAAAAATGTTAATGTCAAACAATATGAAACAGACAAAACCAACGTATACACATTATGCATTTACATTTAGCTGGCAACCAACATGACCTGATAAGTAAACATTTCTGCAAAACAAAAGGAACCTTTTCTGCATAGCAGCTATGTGAAATTGTCCTCTTAACCGATAACCAACAATGTCATTATTATTTTGTTTCCCTTTTTCTTTTTTTAAAGCAAAAATTACGAACACGTTCCTAAAACTGATTCAATTTGCCCTACACAGACGTGTGTTATTGTTAACCCGCCGCAAGAATTTCATCAACGTTCTTAAATGCTATGAAACAAGTCAGAAAACGCACTTCCAAACAGTCACTGGTACGTGTGGGCTAGTGCGTGTGGGCTGATGGACGCCATAAATATTACTACGTGCTACGTGTAAGCGTTACAAATTTTCCCCGAAATTAAATCACTTCCGGCACAAAAAGTACAAGCCTGAAGCTCGGTTTGCTGACTGAAAATCGATATTTGGGGTTGTCACCCCCAACCCACCCTTGGCTACGGCCCTGCATGTATGTCATAACAATTACATGTGAAAGTTTCATCTCAGTAATTACTAACGTTTTGTAGAAAACGACGAAAAGTTGTTGCATGATTATTTTTCCAAGTTTTCGGCAACTTTTGGGAAATTCGACATAACAATAATTATGTTCTCTATTAAAACGAAAGAACATCGAACAGAATAACTTCTTAGGATGATTGATCCTTGTATCAACTTAACACCAAGTAAGCTTTGAAGTAATAATTCGTCAATTTGATAATGATCAATGTTATACACTACAAAAACAACATCCATCAGTGTTCAAATAAATCTATTATACCCTTTCGTTATTTTGTGTACAGATCATTATGTATTTTTCGAGGGGCAAACATTTATACAAAAATACTTTTTTTCTTAATAAATCAAAATCAAACTATATAAACATTGGCTCAGATAGTGGGCAACATGTCCTGATCCATGATCGGTCCAATTTGGGGGCGCATGCACCCCGAGTCACAAAGCCTCAACCCGCTTTTTGGATTTTTGTTTGTTGGGGTGTTGGGGTGTTTGTTTGTTTGTTTGTTTTTTGCAGTGAAAAAATAATGATAGGGAGGGGCATGCACTGTGCGCCTTCTTCATCAAGCCATCATTCAGCATGGGGGCAGATCAGCATGAGGGCCCCGTAAATGATTTGATTTTCTCTGACGCAATATGAGCGTTTTAGGACCAAGATTGTGAAGTATTCTAGCTAATGATGTATGTGAATAGGCCCCTCAACTTTTAAATTCCCAGCATACAACTATTTTGAGGGGGGTGGGCGGATTTTGGGGTCATCGGCACCTTAACCCCCTGGATTTGCCCTTGTCCACGTAAGGGACCACCTTAAGGACATCTGAATCTGTTTGATTAAAAGCCTATCTTTAATAAATGTCATGGTCATATTATGCCTGCAGCATAACAAAAGCCCGCTAATTAATTGTATAAGCTAAGCAAGATGGTTTACACGCTGAAGTTCACCTGAATACTAATGGAGAAGCGCCTGTACTGGCGATTAGTTTAATATTAAAATATTTATCAAATCAAATCGCTTGTGTTATCATTGCCTTAATGTTTACCTTCATTTTCAGTTTTGCATCAGCGTGGTTGGCTTCCCTTCAATTTTCCGTCACTTGGAAACTGCCAATGCCTCATGCATCTTCATCATTACAACCCTTAATACATGGTTAAGTCAATTATTATCCCATCAAAATCGATATCGCTGTATATCAGTATTGCTGTATATTTATAATTGTAGCCTTGTGCCAAGAATCATTGTACTCATTTGAATTTTTGCAATATTATGCTGCATACAGTCAACATGGGATAAGTGACTGGAATTGTGGAACCAACCTCACTCTCTCCTGAAACTGTGGTGTGTGTGTGTGGGGGGGGGGGGGGCATGAAATCAGTGGCGGATCTAAGATTTGGCCAACTCGGTGGCTTACATGCACCGGGTCGTACAGCCTCATCCCCTTTAGACACAATATTTGAGGTAAAACATTTTGTGAGTCGGTAAATTTAATTTGCTTATCATTTCCACCATGCAAATCATTTAAAGGCTGTAATATGGTCCTATTGAGTACCATTGTCTTGGGCCATCAAAACGGGGGCACTCATATAATGTACCTAAACTATACTGTACACAATAATATTTATGCAGGCGCGGTTCTTCAGGGTGGGGCTATAGCCCGTACAGTTTATCATGCTTAAATTCAATATCTCTCAACATTAGACGGGGAAAGATTTGATAGGCGAGTTCAACTTTGTTTTATTCTTTATATGTGATTCTTACAAAGAGAATAAAAGGATATCTTGGAATTCCCTAACTCGACTTGACTCAATCACTTCAAATATCCTACGGTGATGGGTAACTATTTCATGCGGTACAAATACGAGAACAGTGTTGGAAAACCCCCACACCCCTATGGTAAAAACCTTTATAACGACAAATTCAAAGCGCTCAACATTGGGTAAAGATGGACTTGTCACTAGGCGCGCAGCCAGCCTTCTTAGTAATTAATATACACATCACATCCCCACCCACCCAAGATATCAGCCAGTCACTACAGACTAGAGTCAGAACGAGCCAGATTTGATTATGCTCACTCATTACTTCATACATTGTTAGCGACTGGGACCTAGACTCCGGGATTTGGCCTTCATGTCAGAACTTGAACGCACCGCACAAGCGTTAGCCTTGACCAAGGCGCGTCGGAATGGTTTGGTCATCATCACAGATCACAACGCCCCATCTCAGAAATTGAACCAAACTATTAACTCTAACCCTAACCCTGACCCTAACCCAATTTGCCGACTGATATCAGAGTTGGTGGTCGCAAAAATATTTTGCTAGTAAATTTACCGACACAACTCTAATATGACCAGACAAATTTACTTGGTTTTTCCAAAACATTTTCATCAAAATCACAAGGGATAAGCTTGGTGTTTATATATTTTTGTGATTTTTATCGATTTATATATATATATATATATATATATATATATATATATATATATATATATATATATATATATATATATATATATATATATTAACGTGTAGGGCTACTCTCAAATATTTGTATATTACCTGGACTATCAGATCACTATTCTATAATGTGCAATTTGAATCTGAAGAAGCCTCCTCTTCCCACTGTTATCAAAAAGTCACGCAATTTGAAAGCAATTTATATCACAAATTTTTCTGATGATGTCAAATCTGCTCTGTCAGCCGCTAATCTTGAAGACCATGATTTGGATAGCTGTGTTGAAATTTATGAATCATCTGTACGTAAAATATTTGATAAACATGCACTTGTAAAATCTAAAACCATCAAATTAAGATAATCAAGTCCCTGGTTTACGAATGAAATTCGCTCCCCCAGGAAAATTCGTCGCCAGCTTGAAAGGAGATGGATCCGATCGAAGCTTGAAATTGATAGACGAGAGTACTGTAAACAACGTGGAAATGTAAATAAGTTGATTCATCAAGCTAAGACTGACCACTATTCTGCACAAGTTGACGACTGTTCAGGTGATCAGGAAAAAAACTCTTCCGAATTGTAAATAACTTATTGCATAAATCAAAGGAACCAACGCTCACCACCAGTGACTCTGACACAAATCTTGCGGATAAATTTGCCACTTTCTTTGTTGAGAAAATTAACAATATTCACAAATCTTTCACTACCAATTCTGGTGATTCTTCTTTAATCAACAAATGACATAACTTCTTTGAACACATCTATTTCTCTGTTTCAACCTGCAAGTGAAGAAGAAATCAGAAGAATAATTATGAAGTCATCATCAAAATCATGCGAACTTGATCCTGTGCCTACTTTCTTGTTAAAACAATGTATTAATGTTTTTGTACCATATATAACCTTGATTGTAAATAAGTCTCTGCTTCATGGAATGTTTCATGACAGTTTGAAAATTGCACATGTTCGTCCACTTCTCAAAAAAGCTGGTCTCAACAAGAATTTTTTGAAAAATTATAGTCCTCTATCAAACTTGAAGTTCCTGGGAATGACTATAGAACGAGCTGTATCTTGTAGAATATCACATCATATGCATGTAAATAATTTATACGATCCTTTCCAATCTGCCTATAAAGCATACCATGGAATAGAAACAGCACTGCTTCGTGTCAACAATGACATTTTATCTGCACTCGATGATGGAAATATATCTGCCTTAATTCTTCTTGATCTTAGCGCTGCGTTCGATACGGTTGACCATGATATTTTACTTGCACGTTTAAAACAGAGGAATTAAATGGCCATGCACTGGAATGGTGTCGCTCATACTTGTCTAAAATACCTTAACATGTTTGTATTCGTGATGCCGTCTCTGAACCTTTTCGTCTGAATTACTCAGTACCTCAAGGATCTATCCTCGGCCCTCAGTGGTTTCTAATTTATACTTACCCAATTCGTAACATATTCATGAAATATATCTTATCACGTCAACGCAGATGACACTCAGATTTATCTAGATTTCATACGATCACAACAACAGAGTGCCTCTATAATTAATCGCCTTGAAAACTGTATTCATGATATTCGCATTTGGATAAAGGAAAATTTCATAAAACTCAATGATGATAAAACTGAATTTGTGCTATTTGGTTCTCGTCAACAACTATCTAAGATTTCTATTCCAAATATTGTTATTGGTGACTCTCATGTGCAATCTTCTTCTCAAGCAAGGAACTTTGGAGTTTGTTTTTATGCAAACATGACACTTGAACCTCATATTTCAAATGTTACTCGCACCACAGCATTTCACCTTACGAACATTGGAAAGTTACGCAAATATCTTAATTATGATGCAATAGAACAAATTGTTCATTCCTTCATAACATCTCGTCTTGATATGGCAAATTCTCTGCATTATGGACTTCCACAGGATCAACTACGACGACTTCAAAGGATTCAAAACACTGCTGCACGTATTGTGACTCTCTCTAAAAATCATGTCATATCACCCCCATCCTGAAAAATCTGCATTGGCTGCCAATATCATATCGTATTGTTTATACAATATTACTTATCGTTTTCAAATCTTTGAATGATTGTACACCATTATATATATCTGACTTGTTAAAATGTTATGCCCTCTCTCGCAAGTTACGTTCCAGTGCAACATTTTTGCTGGCTGAACAAAAGTCAAAACATTGGGGTGACAGATCTTTTTAAGTTATCGCTCCACGCCTTTGGAATGATTTACATCTGTACATTCGTGAATCTCAATCTGTTGACTCCTTCAAGAAAAACTTAAAAACTCTTATGTGTATTGCCTATAAGGACTACTAACATTCATTTATACATTTTTATCTTTCTGTTGCATGTAAGCGACAGTACCTTTAATTAGCAGAAAACTTTTAAATGTCCAACGGCGGTGGAATGATTTTGAAAGTGGGGGCCAAATCAAAACCAGCGAGCCAGCGAGGTTACGCCGTGGGATCTCAGACCCGATTTTGCATTCATCACTATCAAGTACATTTTGATTAATGTAGCTAAGTACCCTGCCTGCCCGCAGCACAGGCCAACTGGCCGGCGTTATCACTATATATCATCTTTGACTCGAAAACATGGTTTGCAGGATCGTGTAACGGAGAGCCTTTATAAATTTATTTGGCACATAGTGTATTTACTATTTAGTATAATTTCATTATTTCAAACTTACGGGACGAATCTGATTTCAAACATTTTGAAAGCGTTTCGTCCGCGGACATATCAAGCATGAGGGTCAGACATATCAAGCATGGGAGACGGTGGACATGTCTCTCCACCTTTTAGAGTGGGTGACAGTATATTCAAGATTCGTGATTAAAAATATTTATTGTCATGAGAAAAAAAAACATGAAAATTTATTTCCCAGTCTACATAGAAAAACGTTTATTAAATACATTTACGTATAGCATTACATTACATTTTCTATAAACACAAATGGGTCACTTGGACTGCCATTCAAAAATACGGGGGACACAAAAGACAGAAGACTGGTTAAGACAAAGAATACACGATGTAGGCACAGGAAAAACAGAGACACGGAACATCAAAAAGAGACAACACACACAAATCAATAAATCAGTTTACGGACATCTCAAACGAAAAACCTAAAAAAAGAAATTAAAAAAAGAAAGAAAAACAAACACCATTAAAAACCAAATTATGGTGGAGACTAATAACGCACATTATCTTGAACAACTATCATTGAAAAAAAACTCAAACTATTTCCAGTATCCCCAAGGTCAGTCACACATGCAGAGTGGTAGGCAAGCTGCCTTCCCCCTCCCCCACTTCAAAATCATAGATGGTTGGGTTGGGATTCACATCTGCATCTGCTACCTCAGAAAGCGCCTAGCTCATTAGCTCAGAAAGCGCCTAGATTCAACAAATTATTCAACCCCTTAAGCGGGACTTGGACCCCAGAAATTGTGGGTTATAAATCCGTCCTTGATGATGGATTGGTGGATCATGAAGAAGACGCACAGCTCGTCTACCTCCTCCCTCCACCCCTGACTCGGCCGAGCTGGATTTGTAACATTTTTGTTTTTATTAGTACTTTTTCACTGCAAGACAATTTGCTGGTTAACTTGGGAATTTGCATTTTTGCCACATAATCCTGATCAGTTATTCATGAGAAATATTAAAAAGTTAAATTATCACGGAAAGAGATGTATAACTTTACATCACGAATGTTCAGCGAATGTTCGGCGAAAAGACGCGCTTTGCTAGCATATCAAGCGACACAAACGTGCATTCAACGTTCCGTCAAGGCGATTTTCTATCCTACGGATGTTCAGTTCGCACCAACTATTTCGTTGAGGTACCGGCGGCTATTTTTTCTGCAAGATACTTCGAAAATAGCTTAGAAATTGGCATAGAAATCTAAATTAAAAAAAGTTCTTCAATAATTAATTCAACACCAATGTCGAATGGCATAGTAGTCTTGTGGTTAGAACGCTCGTATTGCAATTAGAAGGTACCGAGTTCAAGACTAGGTTGTTCAACAATTTCATAAATATTTTTTATACATTTTAAATTAATTCAGAAGCTTTCTATATAATAGTAATTCAAGGTTGAGGAGGATTTTTTTAGAGGAAAATAAAGTTTAAAAAAAATCATTTTTAGTATACAAATGCATATAGTTGACGAAATGTACTGCAGAAAAACAAATTGCGTACCGGCGAATCTGGCACTCACAAAATAATGTTTTTTATTAAATTGAAATACTTAGAAATATAATTTCATAGAGACATTAGCTGTCTACGAATGAAACGTGGTGTTCTTTTGAAAACAGAATTTGTATGTATTTTGGTAAAGTAAAAATCATTCAGTTCTGTATCGGTTTAAAAATCAAAATACGGTGATTGATATGGATGCATGACAATAAATACACATGTCTTAAACGTGTTTAGCCACTTATTTTCTGCTGATGACTGAGAAATAATTTGGTAAAGTTAACTTTAATCAAGATATTTTTTGTAGAAACTAGAAACTTTACACTTAAAAAACTTGAATTATTCAGGAAGATGTGTTCATACTATTTATAAATATTGACTTGAAATTTCGCGTTTTGGCAACGCCGTAAAGTTTGACGCCGGTAAATATAGACTTGAAATATATTTATCTGGAAACATTTCCAAAATGTCTAGAATAAAGAACATGGTCATACGTTTACAACCCCGCACCCCTCCACCCACCTTGAAGAAAATAGTATCCATAATGTATCCACTTTCAGAAAAGAAAGGGAAAGGGCAAAACCTGAATTAAAAAATTATGTGTGCAAATAAAAGGGATAATTAATGCAACCACAATAATTTTTAATGTTCATATTGTAAATCTACGTCTTTGTTAAAATTAGTTGATGCTGAAGCGTTCAAAGACAGAAATACCACGTTGGAATGAGTACAAACAATATGTATGGTGTTCTATAATGGACACCTACGCGGCGACTTTTTTTTTACGCGGCGACTTTTTGTTTTTGGGCGGCGACTTTTTGTTTTTGGACGGCGACATTTGTTTTTACGCGGCGACTTTTTTTTTTACGCGGCGACTTTTTGTTTTAGGGCGGCGACTTTTTGTTTTTGGACGGCGACTTTTTGTAAAAAAAAAAAAAAAAGTCGCCGTCCAAAAACAAAAAGTCGCCATCCAAAAACAAGAAGTCGCCGTCCAAAAACAAAAAGTCACCGCGTAAAAAAAAAGTCGCCGTCCAAAAACAAAAAAGTCGCCGCGTAGAAAAAAAGGCGCCGCGTAGGTGTCCATTATAGAACACCATAAATCTGAATACATTTACACAATGTTCTCGTGAGATTGCACAGGTCTATAACTTGATATCTTGAATCTTACAAACATTTTCACCGAAAGTTTATACTGGTTTCAAAGGAAACAAATTATAATGTTTGTGAGAGTGTTGTTACATTTGCCCCAATTACAAGAGAGCTATCAGTGTGGATCTGTGATGTGTTATGTAGCACACACATTATTTCATTTTTAAATGGCGACGACATTGCCAATAAACTGGACGTTAAAAACTACACCAGTGATGTAACATTGGGTAACCCGTCCAATATAAACACCATGATTATAAGGTTGAAACCAACGATATTACTTCAACAACCCAGTTTTTGCATGGTATAGGCTAACCACTCTTTGGGTAATTACCCGATTGCAACATTACTGAATTATTATCTAAACACTTACAGCCCTACTTGATGTGAAGTTGGTGATGGTACCAAACATCCTGATGAATTATTCCATCTTTCAAATTTGTTGGGATGTGGTTTTACAAAAAAAGCTTTAAAATCACTGGTCGCAGGTGGTCGCAGCGAATTTTGGTATAAAAATGTTGCCGAAAGGTTAAGCTTCAGGGAAATATGAGAATTTAGGCGGGTATAGTTCCACTATACCTGAACAAAAAAAGCTACATTTTATATTTTTTTAACGAAATTCTTCAGTTTTTGCTGATGAAATCAAAAAGCTAGTTTACAATTGACTTAATGTTGATAAAATATAGACCATGTACTGAGTTCACTTCAATTTACATGACGATAGCTTCTGTCAAAATCACACAATGGCAATTCAATGGCGGTTCTACGGTCATTAAATATTAATTGGAGGTTAATTTGTTTATAAAATAGTCGTAGGGGTCTTAGCAACCTAAAACAAATTATATCTGGCACATACACAAATGACCCATTTTGGCGCACTTTGGTTTCACCCTGGTCCACTGTGAGACGGTGGGCAGACGACGGAAGGACGGATTGCAGAAAGACAGCCCGACTGACAAACAGACAAATAGCCCCTGTGACCGACCGAACGGACAGACAATTACTCACCTTGATCGCTATTACAAGGATCTACTGATTTGTTATCATTGCAATACGTAGTACGAGTTGACCCATGTTGAATGTCGCATCCCATCTAAGGAAGAAAAACACTTGGTTGGTTTTTATGTGATCATCATTGCATCATACAAAACAACCAAAGATGTATACCGCCCCTGTGTTTCGATATTTTACGGGCATTTTCCAAAAATGTTGTTTTCATCGGAACATTGATCACATTCTTTTTAGAAAGGAAAACGAATGATATTATTTCCTACAATATAGAGCGTTCAGTAAGTAAACTTATGAAAAAATATTGTCCGGCCAAATGAATTTATGACCGTGGGGACCCACACTAATTGATTTCGGGACATAATACAGTAAAACCATGCTTATCATGGTTATTTTATCATCTGGTCAACAATAATTATTGAAAACATTATACCAGAAAATCGAAATTGAAAGATGATGATGATGCCAGATGATATGATGGTGATAATGTTGATGACGGTGATGGTGATGATGGTGATGATGGTGATGGTGATTGTGATGGTGGTAATGGTGGTGGTGATAGTGATGGAGTAGTATATAAAATATTGATATTGCTTCTTTTTGTGTTGACATTAAGAATTCTGATTTGTTCCTGAACTTAGATAGCACTAACATCTGTAAAAATATTCAGAATTACAACACAGTTCTTGCATCTATTTTCGATAACCATGCACCGTCCAAAAAGCGAACAATTCGTATACGACCAAACACACCTTGGTATAATCAAGAAATCACTAATGCAAAATGTGAGCGTCGTCGACGAGAGCATAAATGGCGTACTTCCGGTCTTGAAGTCGACCGCCAGCTGTATCGTGACCAACGGAATATTGTCAACAAGCTCATTCGCAAAGCTAAACAGAATCATTACTCTACACTGATAAAGGATTGCTCATCTAACCAAAAGCAACTTTTTCAAGTGGTGGATCAACTTCTTCACCATAAAAGAACCTCCCCACTCCCTGCCTGTGTTTCAGAAGAAGAGCTTGCTGACAAATTTTCCACATTCTTCCATGATAAAATTTAAAACATCCGTGATGCTTTTCCTTCTCATGTGCCCATCAGTGTTGGAATAGATAATTGTTCGCATCCAAAGCTTCTACATTTTGAACCTGCAACTGCAGATGAAATATGCCGGATTCTTCTACAATCTCCAACTAAAACCTATGTTCTTGATCCAATACCAATAACTTTATTGAAAGATTGTGCAGATACAATAGTACCTTTTATAACTCATATTGTACCATCATCCATAAAATCTGCAATTGTACGACCACTTCTAAAGAAACCTACTCTTGACACCGACACTTTGAAAAACTATCGCCCAATCTCTAACCTTACCTTCCTTTCAAAGCTACTTGAACGTGTTGTACTTGCTAGAGTCTCTCCATTTCTTCAAAGCAACAACCTTCTTGATAATTGCCAGTCTGCCTACCGTGCCAACCACAGTATTGAAACTGCTCTACTTCGATTACAAAATGATGTACTTACCGCTATGGATAATGGTAGACTTGTTGCGTTGGTACACCTCGATCTGTCAGCTGCTTTTGATACTGTCGACCACTGTATTCTATTGCAACGACTTCGATCATTTGGTATTGATGTAATAGTTCTGAAATGGTTTGAGTCGTATCTCACCGACAGATCACAGTGTGTTCAAATTAAAAACAAATGTTCAGTACTTACCATGCTGCTCTTCGGTGTGCCACAAGGGTCTATTCTTGGACCTGTACTATTTTCTATCTACACTGGTCCCCTTGGGAAAATCATCCGGAAACATAATCTGCAATACCATTTTTATGCTGATGACACACAACTATACATCTCATTTAACCCTGATCAAATTGAAGCTGACACTGCTATACGTCGACTTGAATCATGTATTGATGAAATTCGTAACTGGATGTCTTCTAATTTCTTAAAATTAAATGATGACAAGTCTGAGTTTATTATATTTGGATCAAAACAGCAGCGTGAAAAAGTAAAAATTCCTCATCTACGTATTGGCACCTCCAAGATATCTACATCTACTAGAGTTCGCAATTTGGGCGCTATATTCGATTGTGACAAGTCACTTAATGGTCATATTTCTTCAATTTCTAAATGTTCCTCATTTCATCTGCGCAACATCGGCCTCATCAGAAAATACATCTCTCAAGAGGCTACGGAACAACTCGTACATGCGTATGTCACCTCCCGCCTGGACATGGGCAATTCACTTTTATATGGTCTACCAGATACACAAATTTATCGTCTGTCCCGTCTTCAAAACATAGCTGCTAGAATTGTAACCCGGACTAAACCAAGAGAACACATTACACCAATATTGCGAGATCTTCATTGGCTCCCGATTAAGGACAGGATTGTTTTCAAAATCTTAATGTATGTTTACCGCTCTTCCATTGATATGTCATCATCATATTTATTCGAATTACTTCAACCGTATCACTCAAATCGTGATTTCATGAGATCACATCATAAACTTCTTCTGAGTAAGAAATTGACAAAGAGATCCTGGGGAAAACGTTATTTTGCTGCTGCTGCTCCTTCTTTGTGGAATGATTTACCTGAGCATGTCAAACAATCTCCATCTCTTGCTTCATTTAAAACTGCTCTCAAAACTCATTCGATGAAAATTAATGTATAATTTACTTATGTTTAACTATTGACTTTTTATGATGATGTATTTATACATTTTGTTTTTGTTTAATTAAATAGGCGACTTTAGTCGACTAAGCTTTCACACAAAAAAGCACTCAATCCCGAGCACAACGGCCATTTGTCCATGTTCACCCTCCATACCCAAGCTTACAATGGTTGGAAAGAGGAAGATCGGATCTTTCCATTGATGGTGAAATAAAATAAGGTTGCTATTATGCAATCCCTTCAAACTGGAGTGGAAAGATCCGAAATGCCAAACACCTACGGAGCGCCATGTGTTTGTGTACAAAAAAGTGTTTGAGTTTACAGATCACACTGAGGAAACAAAGACCGAGAACTTGGACATTTATTGACCGATCTTAATGTTTTTGGGATTTTATGAAAGGGAATTCAATAAGTAAGATATTTATTATTATTTATTTTGCTGTAAAACGATATCTTCAAGGTGATAATAGAGTTTGTAAAATTGGCCTTTGAACACAAGCTTTCTGTTGTGTAAGAATGTGTGCCTCACGCTTGAGTGGTCAAACAATGTGGTCATCAGCGGTTGTTTATGTCAAAACAATTCGGTACTGAGAGTATCGCTACGGTGTTTATATTTTTTTGCAAATCAACCTTGTTTGCATGGTTGAGTATGCAGGGTTTTTCCTTGTCAGAACATCGTCTTTGCCTAGCACATCCTGACCAGGGCCAGTCAGCCTTTTTACAATCATTGTTCCTTATAATTTTATATTGCATTGTTCTTACCATGTATTTTGTTTTATTGTTTACACTGATGTCTCACTGCGCCATGAGCGTCTCTTTTGACGGATACCGGCGCATTACAAATGTTAATTATTATTATTATTATTAAATCGTACAGCTTTAAAAAAATAAATAAATAAATATAAAAAAAATACAAAGAACAAAAACAAAAATTCGTCAATCTTCAAAATGATATTGACTATCTGCAATCCATCCCACATCTTTCGCCTGAAATGACCAAAGTTCTAAATGATCAAAATTAATATGACCCCAATAATCTTGTTAAGAAGGAAGCCGAAGGAGCACTCATTCGCTCTAGATTAAAATTTTATAACGAAATCGACACGTACTCCTCCTACTTCTTTAATCTCGAAAAAAAAATCCACCAAAAACAATCTCAGTCGCATATGCCTCCCAACAGCACGTATCACCGAAAACCCAAATGAAATCAAGCCCCACGTAAAATACTTCTACAAAGATCTTTACTCATCTGCCCCCACCTCCGAATTAGCCCAAAATACCATCCTCAAAGGCCTCCCAAAACTAGATCGAAGTGACGCTGACAACCTAGACCGAGAGTTTTCTCTAGACGAGCTCGACGTCGTCATGAAACAGCTCGGCACGGCTAAAACTCCCGGTCTGGACGGACTCTCCTCTGAATTATATCAGTGTTTCTGGTCCATTCTTAAACACGACCTTCTCTCTGTTCTCATCGATTCTATTTCTACACAATGTTTTCCTTTCTCCTGCAGAAGAGCTGTTCTTTCTCTCCTCCCCAAACAGTGAGAATTTCTAGACATTGCCAACTGGCGCCCAACAATCTCACTTCTTAACACAGACTACAACATTTTTGCCAAGCCTTTAGCCAATAGGCTCAAAACAGTCATAACAGACGTCGTTCATCAAGACCAAAGCTACTGTGTCCCAGAGCGGTCTATCTATGATAACGTTAGCCTCATTCGAGATACCATAATGTATGCCAATACCATTGACATCGCTCTCGCAATATGTAATCTTGATCAAAAGAAAGCCTTCGACAATATATATCACGACTACCTCTTCAAATGGGATTCGGCGATCGCTTCATCATCTTTGTACGAGTCCTATACACAAACACAGAGACACTTATCAAAGTTTCCGCCTCACCTACCACTCCCTTTTCCTTTCAGAATGGTATCCGTCATGGATGCCCTCTATCAAAACTGTTATACTCTATTCTCTCAGAAACCAACTCCACAACCACGGTCTTCCACTACCAAACAGTAACAGTGTTCTTACAGTCTCTGCCTATACAGACGACATTTCCATCTTTATCACCTTATATCAAGGTTTTGACATATTCCATAAAGTATATAATCTCTACAGCCAAGCCTCTTCCTCATGCCTAAATTCCCACAAATGCCAAGGGTTATGGGTCGGAGCGTGGACTTCCCGAAGTGACTGTCCATTAAATTTTAATTGGAATAACGAAGTGCTTAAGTTCCTTGGAGTTCATCTGGGAAACAACAACCGTTACATACAACAAAATTGGCAGACCTGCAAAACAAAACTTCAGAAAACCTTTGCGCAGCAGAAGGGACTTTCAGAAAACCCTATCCTTTATAAAGGCCCATCATCATAGCAAACCAATTAGCATCCTCCCGCCTTTTTCACTGTCTAGCTGTTCTTTCTCCGCACAGCACATCCTTGATCAACTCCAAGAAACCATAATAAACTATTTCTGGTCAGATAAAAAACACTGGCTCAAAAAAAGAAAACATTTTTTTCTGCCTACCGATAAGGGAGGTCTTGGTTTAATATCCCTTAAAGCCCGAGTCAACACTTTCAGGTTTTCCATTCTCCAACGCTTTCTCAACAGACACACCCACCCTGCTTACCAAATGTTCTCCTTTTTCCTTAAAAAATATGGGAACCTAAACCAAGACTTCCAGCTCTTTCTTACAACAATAAATCTCAAAAAGTGTACAAATATTCCTACCTTTTATTGTGAATTCTCCAAGCGTGGACAATTTCCAAAGCTCACCTCGTCACACCACCCGCTTCTTTTGAATTTCTTTGTAACTTACCTTTAAATAGTTATCTTATCCAGGACACCGACATCCATGATGTAACGCACCTCTCTCCTCGACTCTTGGCACACGGTATAACATTAATCGGACATTTAATAAAGCTTTCTACAGGAGAATGGCTACTCGCCGAACAACTGGAGGAGAAACACAAAATGCCAGTGTCACGTCGAGTGTCACTCAGATCTTTTCAATCAGACCTCAACAAAATTCATCAGCGTCTTCAACAACTCATGCCACTTTCGTTCAACATTCATGGTTTAGTTTCTTCCCACCGAGCTCCGTCAGACGGCTTCCCCGCTTTTCCAGACCCTTTCCCGGACTTCATAATACCCTCAGACATCAACGGCAACACGGCTCCTTCAAACTACATTTACAGAATCTTCAATTTCGAACTGAACTCCTTGCCAGTATCTCAACAACCTCGTTGGCAAGACATCTTTCCAGGACCTATGCCTACCATCCCATGGAAAGAAATTTACCGCCTTCCAACATCCAAAAAGGAAGGCGACATACAGTTTCGTTTACTCCACAAAGTTATTCCATCTCTGACAGTTCTACATCACATCGATCCTTTATACTCACCATACTGCGGCTGGTGTGGGGAAAGGGGAACACTTCTGCACCTCTTTATCACGTGTCCAGCCATCCAGACCTCCCTCGACCTCCTCAATAAACTCTTTCCTGATATAAAACTGACTTTCGATCACTATTGGTGTTTTATAACGTGTGCCAAGAATCGACCGAGAGAAAACGTTCATCTCGCCAACTACTTAATAATTAGTTTAAAATCCACTATCTACTGGATGTATTCCAATTACGAGTATGTCGACCCCGTCATCGTATGGAAACGTCGTATCAAAACTAAAATCACATTTGAATTTCACTACTAGACCCTCTGCAACAATCTCCACCTCTTTGTCCAGAAATGGTGTCCTAATAGTACTATCTTAGAAATTATCGACAACAAAATTAAATAGTTTATCTAATTAATTTACCTTTCGTTGTATAAATTATCTTGCTTTTTTCTGACTAGTTTTGTATCGCCCTCCCTTCTTCTAACGGTCCCCTGATTTTGGTAGTTGCCCGCCCTGGTGGGTCATGACCAGTACCAGGTGGTTACTTACTTTTGATTTATAGATCACCATCACATATATATATCATAGTCTTTTGCTTGTTCATTGAATTATAAAGTTTTTGCTTACTATTTCATACATTAATACTACCTTTGTTATTTAGTTTTTAAATTTGTAATTACTCCCTGTACATAGTTTTTCTTGTGACAATAAATAATCACTTGAAAAGTTTTTTTTTTTTTAAGTCTTTATTTCTTTCTTTCTTTCAGGGTAAGTGTTGCACACCTCGAGCTCTGATTTTGACGGTTATTTTAGCGGGTTAAGTCCCCCTCTGCCATTTTATTGCTTACTCGTGTGTTACTTCTGATTAATAGATTATTATAGTGTGTTTTTAGTGTCACTTACTTTTTGCTAGTGAGGTTTTTGGAGGTGTTTTCTTTCTTAATATTTGGTTGTTTCTTAGTAAAACTAACCGTTATGTTCGGTCAATGATCAAGCGAGAGACAACAATAATGTAACCTCTGACACTTTTGGAAGCATGACTCGCAAGAACAGTGCTTCTTTTCACTCCAACCACGAAATTCCTTTAAACAATTACTTTCGCCAAAAGCATGCCCAATTCGCACATTGTCTCGGCCTCCCGCATTTCTAACAGCCGCATTGCTGTGCATCTGAATACTCCTGCTGACGTGGATCACGCCATCCTGCATGGCTTCGAACACGACAATGAGTATATTGAAATCACGCTTGTGAGACCCTCCACTCGTATTGTTTTTTCGAATACCTATCCAGAAATCCCCAACACCGTTCTTGTGAGTAATATTTCTGATTTTTGCAAACTAGTGTCCCCGATCCGCCCATTCACTTTCCTCATGTTATGTCTTTCAGGAGACAAGCCTATGTCCTCATTAACCCTAATATAACTCTTCCAGGCCATATTAATTTGTCCAATAACGGCGTGAACTACCGGGTAATCATCTCTGCTGAGTCGGCAAAGTGCTTCAATTGTGGTGAAATTGGTCACCTAAGTAAAGCCTTCAAAGAAAGCACCGTCTCTCGGCTGAGGACAATAACCCTCTGAATCCAAAACCAATGTTCATACACTCCAAAAATAAATCTGATCTCAAACACCCTGCCAAAAACTCCAAGCCCTCAAACACCCAGAAAAGAACACGCTCATCCGACTCCTCATCCACCTCCAAATCCCCCACTCCCAAGCGAAACCCTCCGAGAAAAAATCCCAATAAGTGCGAATATACCTGGTTCCAAAATAATCCTGCCAAGGGTTCAATATCTAAAGCCAGACTGGACAGAATCCTCATTTCCAACTCTCTTCTGCCTTCTGTTTTTTTCCTGCAACATTTTTACCATGTGCCATTTCCGACCACAGTGCCGTCTTCCTCAACTTTAAAATCGCGTCTTCTACAAGAAGAGGGAGTTCGCACTGGCAAATAGAGAATACACCAACAGCATTGTTCTTTTTCTCAAGCAATGGCAGTCTCAAAAGCCCAATTACGGTAATGTTCGCACTTGGTGGGATGTTGGCAAATGTCACATTAAAAGTCTCTCTCAGATGTTTGGCTCAAAAAATGCCGACATCGAGCTGCTTCTGTCCTCGCCAGACCTGTCTCCTGACACTCAGCAGGTTCTCAGAGAACAACGACACGCTCTGAGATCATTATACGATCAGGAAGCCCGGGGCGCCCTCATCCGAGCGTGCTTCATGTATACCAATGAAGTGGATGCCTCGTCCAGTTTCTTCTTCGGTATAAAAACAATCGTCATCGATGGGTAAACACCTTTCTAAAATTCGGCTCCCTTCCAGAACTGTCACTGACAACCAGAGTGAAATCAATTCCCGTGTCCGCAATTTTAGGAGAGCCTTTACAGACGAGTCGATACCGAAGGGGGGGGGGCTGGCGAGCGCCTACTTCAAAACATCCCCACTGTCAGTCCCTGTGACGCGGAGGACTGCGACAGGCCGTTCACAATCGAGGAATTAGACGTCTCTGTTAAACAACTCAGCCGCAACAAATCTCCCGGTCTGGACGGCTTAACGTCGGAATTTTACCAGTTTTTCTGGCCAGCCCTCAAAAATGATATCTTGTCTGTTTTTAACAATTCGATTCTGTCTGGCTCTCTACCGGTTTCCTGCAGGAGAGCCATAATTACACTTTTTCCCAAAAAAGGGGGACCTCCTCGATATACCAAACTGGCGCCCTGTATCTTTACTGAACACAGATTACAAGATCTACGCTAAAGTCGTGACGAACAGATTAAAAAACGTCATTGACCAAGTTGTTCACCGTGATCAAAGTTACTCGGTGCCAGGTGTAAGAATGACAATGTCCGTTGAATAACGGACGGGGACAAAAATGTTCAGTTTCTTAAACAAAACAAGGTATTTTATTAAATTTATATTTACAAAGCATTTTAATAAATTTATATTTACAAATGATTTGATTAAGTTTATATTTGCAACGATTCACATTCAATTACAGAAACTTGTGCGCATTCGAATACATTACTGATTATTCTTCAGGTTCTATTCCTGGCTGAGCTAGATCGGGTGATAATTCGGTTGTTGTGGATCGATTAATATACAATTTCAGTAAGTTGGCATGAAATACTTTAGATTTACCATTCATGTCAATGCGGTAATCACATGGACTTACTTTCTTGATCACCAGAAAGGGTCCTTTACATATACACTGAAGTAGAAGTTTACTCTTCTCAGTTGGTAAGAGTAAGAGTACATGTTCGCCTGGTTTGAAAGAACGGGCACGAGGTTTCCGATCATAATATCTTTTCTACTGAGCGGCGGATTTTCTAAGTTCGTCTTGCACTAGTTTACATGTTTCCTCGATACGATTTCTTAGATCAAGAATGTATTGATACGTTGTTCGCGTTTCGTCATTTTCAGCGTTATTACCGGTCCATAACTCTTTCAGGATAGTCATTGGACCACGAACAGAGCGTCCATACAAAAATTCAAATGGAGCAAATCCAGTACTCGACTGGGGGTTTTACGATAAGCGAATAATAACGGACCTATATAACGGTCCCAATCACGTGGTTTCTCGTTACAGAGTCTTTTGAGCATTTGTTTTAGCGTACCGTTAAATCGCTCTACTAAACCATTACATGCCGGATGATATAGAGTCGTTGTTAATTGTTTGATTGAGAGCAGTCTACTGATTTCTTTCATTAAGTTCGATGTAAATTGGGAACCTTGGTCAGTGAGAATTTCCTTGGGTATATCTACACGCGTGAAGATGTTAACCGCATTGCTTCTGCTACACGCGTTGTCTCGATACTGCGCAAGGGTACTGCTTCGGGGTATCTTGTGGCGTAATCGACTAAGGTTAAGATGTATCTATTTCCGTTTTCGGATATTGGTTGGATTGGTCCAACAATGTCAATAGTGACCCGCTGAAATGGTGTGTCTATCAAAGGCATCTGACCTAACGGAATGTTGCTAATCCTACCCTTGGGTGTAGTGCGTTGGCATATGTCACACGAGCGGCAAAATCTGATAATGTCGGCTTGCACGCCTGGCCCCAAAAAATTGCTTTGCACTTTTGTCCGTGGTCTTGATAGATCCTTGGTGTCCTCCTAATATATATTCATGTGCAATACGCATTATATGGTTGCGGAATTTAGACGGAACGACTAACTGAGTGTGTGTTTGGCCAAAATCAACTTTTGGAGACGTGAATTCTCTGTACAGGATGCCATCTTGAAATAAAAATTGAGTTGTTGTACCACATTTGTTTCGTTTTGGGGTTTCAACCATTGCTAGTTCACTATCTCTTTTAAGGGATTCATCAATTCTTTGTGCTTCTTTGATTTGAGTTTGATCAATTTCGGGTAACATGTCTGGTACATTCAATTTCTTCAAAGGCTTGAGCTCTAGTTTGTACAGCACTTACTTTTTCAGTGTCCTGATTTTCTATTTGAGTTTCAGAAATGACCGTTTTGTTATCGAGGTTCCATAAGGGATCTGAGTTACCTGGGTCTTTAGCAACTTCTACATTTCCAATGATTAAATCATACACAGGATTAGTCATACACTCTTAAAACTTAAGTGTTGAATCAACTTTTTAAGAGTTCTGTGAGTGACAACACTTTATAAAGTTAAATTCAACTCAAAGAAATTGTTGAATTAACACGGAGTCAAGTTAAGTCTAACTTTATCAATGTTAATTCAACACTTTCAAAAGTCAAATCCAACTTTATAAAGAGTTGTCACTCAACGAACTCTTTAAAATGTTGATTCAACACTTTAGTTTTAAGAGTGTACACAATACTTCTGATGAACCAACAAAATAAGGGCTATCAATATAAATTCTAGCTAGGGGAACCTTTCTTATAGTACCGTCCACAAGCATACAATGTTTAATTTGTCCTGTCATCTGATCATCCTGAACTAAATCTCTTCTTATAACTACCCCACTACATCCACTGTCACGTAACACTTTAACTATCTTTCCATTCACACTACCTTTCACACCAGGCATACAATTTGGATTCTTATCTCTACACGCTGCACTCATGACTGGTAGTGAATACCCGCACTTAAGCATGACAAATCCATCTTTGGTGCACTTATGATTAATAACTGTGTTATGTGGGGTCATCATGCAAGCGATGGTTTCAGGTCTGCATGTTTCGTCTACCGTGCTCGTTTCATTCTCATTACATAATATTTTCACTTTCTTCAGTTTGCACCAAACCGGTGAGTGCTGATGCAATTACATTAGCAATTTTCGCAACCGATGGGTTCTTTGGTTTATAGCGGCAATCACGAGCGATATGGCCAGTTTTGTGGCAAATGTAACACATTATATCTGAAAAGTTCCGAAAACTATCACGTGGTACGTTCGAACCATATGGTTTCGTTAAGTTCGTTTGCGGTCTTTGTTGGGGTTTTGAATCATACGGAGTTTTAGTACCAGTTTGACCTTTTCGCATCTAGGATTGTATATTAATGAGCATCACAGTATTTTTCCGCTAATTTAGCCATTTCAGACGCAGTTTTGGGATCTCTTTCTTTCAGGAAAATTGCCAAAGTTTGGTCGACGCTATTTAGAAATTGTTCGCGTAGCAACAGATATTTGAGGTCCTCATAGGCCTTTTTGCACTTGTCTAATTCTATCCATCGTGTCAAGCAATTATCAAGTCTAACTGCGAACTGTGGGGCACTTTCGTCACGTTCGGGTTTTGCAGTTCTAAATTTTTGTTTGAAACCTTGTGCCGTCAAGTGAAAGCGTCTAAGCAGAGCGTTTTTCAAACACGAGTACGTACCGGCTTCTTCCGATGCTAAGCGAGAATATACCTGGAGTGCTTTTCCTTTCAATAACGCACTCAGGTTAAGCGCCCAATCACTTTCAGCCCAATCTTGACAATGCGCATAACGTTCGTACCGTTGTAAATACGCGTCAATGTCATCTTTCGTTTCGTCAAAGTGAGGCAATTTTGGAGCGCGCGCTTTCGTCGTATTTGAATGGTTCACGTGTTCAGTGCTGTTCTCGACGGTGGAGGCATTTAACAATTCTTGTTTGATTATTTCTTTTCTCGATTTCATCTCAAGATTTTCGCGGTCTTCGCATCTTAATTCAAGCTGAAATGCGCGTTCATCTCTGGCAAGTTTCGCCTGTTCTGCTCGTTCCTGTCTCACAAAATCAATTAACTCATTGCCACTTAGATCGCATGCTTCTGTGAGTGCTCTAATTTTATCCACTTCTTTATCCATTTTCACACACTTACAAGTAAGCCACTTACCAAACACTAAAGGGGGAAATGGAGGGCACTGGGGTGTTGTTGTTGTGACGGGGCAGCAAGACCAGTTCTCAACCTGTACAACTAAAAAAGAAACTGCAAATATCATAGTAATGAACATCAGAGTATAGTACACAAAAGTTACTGAACATTTTATCAAAGAGGGTCATACACTATAGGTTCTTTCCCTGTTTCCAACTTTGCCGCATTCTTTTAATTTGAAAACTCTTTCTCGGACAAGCCCCCATTGTAAGATATTAATAAAGGACACTGTTCAATAATTCAAAACCTATCATTATCAGTATCACCTGACTATTTAAGATTTTGGAATGATCAGTGTGTACATATAATGTAATTCTCTCAAGCCGGCATCGAATATTAGGTTACATTGTTCTACAAATACGTTGTAAATATAAACTTAATCAAATCCTTTGTAAATATAAATTTATTAAAATGCTTTGTAAATATAAATTTAATAAAATACCTTGTTTTGGTTAAGAAACTGAACATTTTTGTCCCCGTCCCTTATTTAACGGACATTGTCATTCTTACACCAGGGCGCTCTATCTTTGACAATATTAATCTCATCAGGGACAGTCTTTTGTTTTGTAATTCGAATAATCTTCCTCTGGCTCTTTTAAATCTTGACCAGAAAAAAGCTTTTGACCACGAATATCTTGTCAACACCTTGAAGGCGATGGGTTTCATCTCGTACGTCCAAGTATTTCAATACCCAGAGTCTAATCAAAGTGGGCGGATAGCTCACCTCCCCCCTTTCTTTTGAAAAGGGAATCAGACAGGGATGCCCGCTCTCCAGCATTCTTTCGATTGCCGTTGAGCCGTTCCTACACACTCTCCACATCAAACTTGATTTCAGCTTAAAACTGCCTTGCGGCAGTGGAAACTCCCTTATTGTCTCCGCGTACACAAATGACATTACTATTTTCCAACAAATAACCGTGGTTTAGACATTGTAAAAGACGTTTATTCTTTGTACAGCCATGCCTCTGCTGCTTGGCTAAATTATGTCAAATCCCAGGGTCTGTGGGTCGGTTCATGGATATCCAGATCTGATCAACCCCTCCATTTCCAATGGAATAGTGAGTGTTTGGTCTTCCTTGGAATTCACCTTGGCAACTCTAATCACTTCATTCCAAAAAACTGGCAAGCGTGTCGACAAAAGCTCGACAAGTGTCTCTCGCGCTGGAAGCGCCTGTCCTTTAAGATGTCCCTCAAAGGTCGAGTTCTCAAAGGTCGAGGCAACCAACTCGCCGCTTCCAAACTTGTTCACACTCTCGGTACACTGTCCCCGCTCCCCCCCCCCCCCAACAAGTCGTAGGTGAATTCCAAGGAAAACTTATTGATTTCATTTGGAATGATGGCAAGCACTGGTTAAAGAAATATATATTTATATCAGAATCCGGGCAGAGGGGGACTGGGACTTTCCTGCATCCAGCCACGCGTGCTCACTTTTCGATTAAATTTATTGCCTTCTTTCCTCAAGTATCCCCATCATCACCCATCGTTCGATTTCATCAGGTTTTATTTTCGCCAGTGTCGAAAACTCGGGTTCGACCACGAACTCTTCACCTCTAATATCGATTCCCATTTTTTTCTCTCGGTCGGGTAAATCTTCTTGCCTCACAATTCGTCCCTAATTTGCCATAGTGACCAATCCGGCTTTTTTTATTTTAAGTTTTCCTGCCCATTAGTACATTCATGAAGAGACCTACCATTGTATCTAATCCACGTACATGTATTCCTTACGAATGCTCTAACTGGCTATTTTTGTAATTTGGCAAAGTGACCAATACCGCATTGGGCACTATGCCAACTTAATTCAGGATTGGTCACTATGGCAAATTAGGGACGAATTGAGTCAGATATTGACGGTCTGATCGCTCCTACGAAAACCATCTATAACAGCATCAATGTCATTATCAATTCTCTTCCCGCCACGACAATCACCCATTGGCACAACATCGGCTACGTCGACGAGAACAGTAATTTTAAATGGAAGGAAACACGCCGTCTCCCTACCTCCATCCAAAAAAGAAGGTGACAGTTCAGTTCAAACTGTTCCACAACAACAACAACAACAACAACAACAACAACAACAACAACAACAACAACAACAACAACAACAACAACAACAACAACAACAACAACAACAACAACAACAACAACAACAACAACAACAACAACAACAACAACAACAATAACAACAACAACAACAACAACAACAACAACAACAACAACAACAACAACAACAACAACAACAACAACAACAACAACAACAACAACAACAACAACAACAACAACAACAACAACAACAACAACAACAACAACAACAACAACAACAATATCATCACAGCATTTGTAAGGTGCACTTACTCAGTAAAACATTCAAAGGCGCCGGTCTAAAAGGAAATGAAAATTCTCAAACAGATGTAAAAGCAAGATATGTTTTGAGTCGCTGCTGAAAGAGAGATATTTTGTATTTCTCTGAGGTCTTCTGGTAGGGAGTTCCACAGCCTAGGTGCGATACAGGAAAATGCCCTGTTCCCATAACTGGCTAAGCGAGTCCGGGGAACAAAGAGCATGTTGTTGGTCGATCTTAAACCTGGTCTGACCATGGAGGAAGGAAAACACTTCCTCTATGGTCTGACAGTGCGGGGCCTCAGCATGTTCTGGATATAGAGTGGAGCAAAACCATGTAGTGCCTTGAATGTTACAATGATTATTTTGAAACGAATACGCTGATTAATTGGTAGCCAGTGAAGTTTGTACAGGATGGGAGTTATATGATTTGATATATTGGTACCTGCCAAGAGACGCGCTGCAGCGTTTTGTACTGATTGTAAACGACGCAGTGTATTCTGAGGAAGACCAACAAGCAAGCTATTACAAAAGTCAAGTCTAGAGGTGATGAAAGCGTGGATGAGCTGCTCTGCTGCCTTTGTAGACAGCAAACGCCAAATTTTTGCTATGCGCCTAAGATGCATATACGATGTCTGGCAAACGCTCAATACGTGCTTCTCTAAGTTCATGCATTGATCGAACAGCACGCCAAGATTACGCGCGTCTGTGCTTGGTATAACTTCAGCATTGCCAATCTGTATGTTTTGGATTTGGATTTTGTGTCTGAGTTGTGGAGAAGAGATGATTATGAACTTTGTCTTTTGAGGATTTAATTTCAGAAAATTTTCCAGCATCCAATTTTGGAAGTCATGGAGGCAGCTGGTGAGCGAATGTAACATGTCGTTGTCATTACCTTCGATGTTGGGACTAAATGTGGTGTATAATTGTGTGTCATCTGCATAACAATGTGATTGTAAATCATGTTGTCTAGCAATTTGACCTAAAGGTGATGTGTAGAGGGTAAATAGCACGGGACAAAGGACGGAGTCCTGGGGGACTCCATAATTAACATTGGCCTCCATCGATGACTCTCCTTGAATTTGAACTATTTGACGACGATTATGAAGATATGATTGAAACCAGCTAAGAGCTGAACCCTGAATACCAACATTACTAGTCAATCTCCGGATAAGTACATTATGATCGATGGTGTCAAAGGCCGCTGAGAGGTCGAGTAGGACCAATAGTAAAGCCTTTTTGCTGTCGACTGCGCGCATGATATCGTTGTGGACTTTGAGAAGGGCCGTTTCCACACTATGAAACTTTCTGTACGCGGATTGCTGACACTCCCGCAGCTGGTTTTTCGACAAGTGTACATTTAGCCTTCTAGCAACGACTTTCTCAGTGACCTTTGACACAAAAGATAGGTTTGATATAGGGCGATAATTGTTCATATTATTACAGTCCAGTGTTTGTTTTTTAATTGCAGGAGTGATCAAGGCTGTTTTGAAGCTGTCTGGAAACTGACCACCAGCAAGTGACATGTTGGTCATCCGGGTTATGGACCTAACTAATAGAGTATTCAAGTTTTTGACCAAAGCTGTGGGTAGGGTGTCCTGTAGACAGGATTTGGGTGGGAAACTCTTTATTATCTTTGCGACCTCCTCCTCCGAAGCCGGGGTCAGGGTTATGATGAGGGGGGAACTTGGGAGTGGATTGATGATGGCTGCGACAGGTGAGATGGAGTCTGAGTGATTGGACAGTAGATCCCCTCTAATCTGCTCAATCTTGCCGGTGAAGTAGGCAGACAAATGTGCAAGGTCCTTGGAAGACGTGTGATTTGGAAGCTTGGGGGTTGTTTTGCTGTGCATGAGGTGGTTCGTAATCTCAAAAAGTGCTTTTTGGTCACCTTCACAGTCCTGTATTTTCTGATGATAGTACGTGGTCTTGGCTTCAGCAAAGATATGTTTACACAAATCCCGCTGCGATTTGAAATTGTCGTGATCTATTTGAAACTTTGATTTCCTCCACTTTCTTTCTAGTTGGCGGTGTCGGCGCTTTTCGAGGGTGATACGGTCGTTGTACCACGGGACAGCGGTAGCCTTCGCTACCGGTAATCCATCACATCGACCGAACCACTCTCCTGAGTGCGGGTGGTGTGGACAAAAAGGCACAATCGTCCATCTTTTCATCACCTGTCTGGCTATATAATCAGCCAGACATTTTATGCGCTTAACGCATTTCTCTTAACGCATTTGTGATGACTTATGTAGGCCTACTCAATTGAAATTGTCTTCTTTTATTTTGTATATATTGTTTCAATATTGTTTAGACAATAAAGTTTCAGTTGAAAAGTCAAACAAAGTCTTTCTTTCTTTCTTTTTTGACACCCAACATAATGCTAGTTATCCTTGGGGAAATTTTCTCATCATGTGCAATATTGAGCTTTACTCATTCATTATATTTCTTATCTCGACGCAGCTTTACAAACCCTTCTACGTTTCGAACCTCTCCAAGTTCCACATTGCTTTTTAGTATCTCCCTTTGTAAAACGTGCTCGTACTTTCTTCCGTAGTCGTAGCGCTCGATGGGTTGTTTTTAGGAACGACGGCAGTTTTGTTTTAATTTTCCTTTTTCTTTGTATTAAGTTCTGCGAGTCTTTTAGCAGCCGCGACTCGATTCGGATTTGTTTTTATTTTAGTCGGTGTTTTCGTTACCTGGTTTACCGACGTGCTCATCTCCTTCGTTTTCTCTTGTTCCATCGTATTCATAATCTAGGCAATAATTTCTTATTTTGAAATGTTTCACCGAATTTAACGCTCCTGTGATTGGTACCAAAAATGTTTCGTACGTGTAATATACTTCGCATAACGCGGAAGTAACAGCGCTCGAAATGAACGGATCTTTTTCCAAATCGGTAATTAAGTTATCTTCGTCATCGATGGTGAACTCGTATCCCATCACATCAACCAAGTTTAATCCGTATCCCAGAGATCTAGTGTAAAGACTTATAATCGACGAACCTAATGAAGAATCATCTCACGGCCTAGTTTCGCTTCATATCGTGCGTATAATTTGTCTCGTTCTGCCGCATTAAAATATTCAATCTCGGGAATGGTACACTCTTTACCGAAATATGTCATTGAATTTCCTCCAGCCGCGACGGCTAACAATCGATCGTCGCGCTTATTATTGATTGGTTGTAGGAGGTAGAGCGATATTTCCCACGCAACTTGCCCGCGGCTCTTCGTTTAGAATTTTAGTTACTTCTTCCATTATTATTATTATACTCGCAACTAGTCAACGGTTTTATAAATTGAACATCTACGTACGAGTATTTATGAATCAAATATACGAGTCCACTGAATACCAAACAGTTTGTAAATATACAAAAACCATCTAAATATTCGATTGGCATATTGCACATTGAGCAAAGAACTTGTTACATAGGCTGAAGATGATTTTTACGGTCAAGTCAGTAGTATGTGTGCAGCAAATCAGTCCTCTTTGTGGTGGAGGTGGAGGTGGGATTGAGGTGGGATTGAGGTGGGATTTCCCACCTCCACCTCCACCACAAAGAGGACTGATTTGCTGCACACATAGGTTGAGACACGTCTGGGCGCGCGCGTGGAGGTGTGCTCCTCCTCCTCAATCCACAAACTGCACACCACCTCCTGATTGCATCCCCCCTCAATCCCTCCTCCTCCACCACAAAGAGGACTGACTTGCTGCACACATGATTGAAATTTTGTTATGACGTCAATGCTCCTCCTCAAAATACTGGTTGAGACACGTCTGGGCGGATTTGCTTCCCTCCACACAAACTGCACACAAAATACTTACTCCCTCCACACAAACTGCACACAAAATACTGCACACAACTGCGCACTACTCCCTCCACACAAACTGCACACAAAATACTTACTCCCTGCACACAAAATACTGCACACAAAATACTGCACACAACTGCGCACTACTCCCTCCACACAAACTGCACACAAAATACTTACTCCCTGCACAGAAACTACTGCACACAAAATACCGGAACACTCTCACTGCACCTGGGCGCGCGCGCGTGAGACACGTCTGGGCGCGCGCGTGGAGGTGTGCTCCTCCTCCTCAATGTTGGTCGTAATGCGGAACACTCTCACTGCACTGCTCCTCCTCGTTGCTCCTCCTCCTCAAAATACTGGTTGAGACACGTCTGGGCGCAGTTTGTGTGGTATAGGGAGTAGTGCGCAAGCGCAGCATGCTGAAGGTGTGTAGTTTGTGTGGTGGAGGGAGTAGTGCGCAAGCGCAGCATGCATATTGATGATTTCGGGCAAGTTGAGACATAATGACACATTCAACTCTTTTTATTATTTTTTTATTCACTTTTTTTTTAAATTCACGTAACAATGAATGGATTACCGATACAAATCACTATATAAAAGAAAACTCAAAAATTATTATAACTCAAAGTATTAATAATTACCAAGAAAAATGCACATTAAACAAGAATCCCTATAAAAAAACAATGTAAATCAAATATCTATTGGACTTAGCTTGTCAATTTTGTACACGTTATATGGTGATTTTGGGGAGAGGAAATGATGAGGGATGTATAGGACTAGGGTAATCAATAGATAGTCAAGAGAATTATAAGGAATATAACAGAATTAAAAGAAAGTCAACTCACACTGAATTTTACAGGGATTAAGAGTCTACACTCCTTGCAATAAATGTAACACGATAGATTTACACATCTCACTCGTTCATAACGAGCACATGGGACGAAGTGTTTTGGATTATATTTCCGCTTCAATGAACTGCTCAGGAACTTGGAATTTCGTTGCGTGTACTGTCAACGAAACCGTAAATGAAGTCGGATATTAGGGCTCATAATACAGTTGTCTAACTTACATGAAACAACGGCCCGCTTTAGAATGTCAGGCCTGTAGTTCACAATACACTGTCTATTTAAAGATGAATAGAAAGTCACCCAGAAGTTTAGAACCCATGCAGAGGCACTCATTTTCTTCGAAATTAAGTTGTCACTGCCCTTGATGTAACGTAATAGTGTAAAATAACCATACAGGATTACTGTAAGACTAACAGAGGTGGTTATTTTATAGATTGTTTTATTCCTACCAAAAAACACTATCGTAGATGTTTTTTTTATATTTTTTTATTACAGTAGTCTTTCTGAAACATCTGGTCTTTCATTATCACTCTTTCTCGTTCTCTTCATCCTCGTTCTCTTCATCCTCATTTAGTTGAAGTAGTAGTCCGTCAAATTTGGTATGGTGTTTAGGCATTACTCTGTTCAGAGCTTTGTTTACTTCCATGCCTTTATTTACTTTTTCTTCGAGATCTTCCGCAATATCCTGATGAGTCCCATTATCTTTCAGATGTAGGTAACTTGACAACAAAACCTTGTATTTGTTGAAAAAGATTCGCTTGACTGCCCAAAGGGTTTTCCTATTGGCTTTTTCCTTGGCTTGATCTTCACTCATACCCCCGTTGACGTACTTGTTATATTGTTCACACCACATCTCTTCAGTAGCCACTTTAGCCTCTTCCAACCAGTCTCGAAAAGTGGCATTGTCTTCCAGTTCAGAACTAGACTCATCCTCTTCCGATGATTCGTCATATTCCACCTCCGTATCGGATTCTGAATCATCTTCCTCGAAATCTTCGTCTTCATCCTGCGTAGATTCAGTTTCACAAGTTTCTATTTCCGAATCTTCAAATCTACGCTTTTTAACATCGGGTTCAGAATTATCGATGTCAGAATTGTCAGATTGGATAGCTTTAATTTCAGAATCATCGTCAACTTCATCCATTTTAGATTTCTCTTCATTATGTACATGTTCTGCATGCCTCCGTAGGTTATATCTCCGTCCAAAGCTTTTGCCGCACTGGTGACAAGCATGGGGTTTGACAGCAGAAATAATATTCATGTTGAATCTCTGATGCTTAATCTCCGATTGACAAGAAACGGAATAAATAGTTTATATATAGGCCTATAACTACTCATTTCGCTGCTCATTTCGCTGCTCATTGGCTCATTTTGCTGCTCATTTGCTCATGTTGCTGCTCATTTGCTCATTCCGCTGCTCATTTGTTCATTTCGCTGCTCATTTGCTCATTTCGCTGCTCATTTGCTCATTTTGCTGCTCATTTGCTCATTTCGCTGCTCATTTGCTCATTTTGCTGCTCATTTCGCTGCTCATTTGCTCATAAAACAGCCGTCGTAAAGTTGTTTTCCCATTCACACACTCTTCATTCAAAATGGCCGTCCTCGTTGAAACACAATGCCGATCGTCTTGTAATCTTTTCGGGCCTATATGAGACGAAATGTAAGTAAAATAAAAAAAAATTGGGGGGCGCCTAGATAGTTCAACATCTAAGGAACGTATCTAGCCTGTCAAAATAGTTGCAAATATCGTCAATTTCAGCGCCTGGAATTTAGAAAATTCCTAGAAAACCCCGCCGTTAGCGGCAATGAGACCAACGTGTGGCTAAGGATACAGGTCCGTGCCACACTGGTGGGGCTAGGCCAGGGTAATGTCATCATCATATATTATCAGTCAGATATCATCAGATACCATAGACCACAATTGCCCACAGAAACTAGCACTAACGTTGGTAAACCAATCCAAGATCAACCAGATGACAGATTAACCACATGGAAACGGGAACAACTGCATTCGAAGTGACTCAGCCAGAACGCTATGCAATGTTTATAAACGTACACAATACAAGTGTGCGGTAATAATGTGTGCACATCGTGAAAGGCCAATGGGATGGGCATTAAATGGGACGAAATATCATGAAGCTAGTTCATGTATGGACACACTTCTGTGCCGTCTATCTGCCTAAAAATTACATTAAAGCAATTTCCAAACTCGGATGTATTCATTTAATTTATTCGTTTGGAATAAATGCATTAAATTTGTAAGGAAACTTACCCATTGTAGACGAATATCTGTCGATCCTTTATCACAATCAGTGGTAAGAACCCATCACCCATGTACATGTACGTATCGGTGGTTTCCACACGTAATTTACTTTCGTCTTATTCAAGGGCTGGGTACCACAGTTTCTATGAAAGGCTTCCGATATCTGTCCCAAGAGGGCTCACTTTTTTCTGTGATAATCTGCTCGTTCGAAACTGACCTGTGGAATTTCGCAGGCACAGTAATACTATTGCTATCTCCTTGGTAATCGAAACATCAGCAATTAATTTTTGTTAAAGCAAATAATTATTTTACAGGGAAGGTACAGCGGTACAAGTTCCTTTCAACCCTTTAGTGTCTACAAAAGTTATCATACAATTAACCTGCTATAGTTTCGAAACGGAAGGCCAATAACCATTATTTTGCATTTATACTACAGGTCCTTTAGGTTGGTAAGCAGCTTGCAACAGCTATTCTCTATTCATAAAATGAACCTGTGAATGTTTTATTTGTTTTGTACAAAAAGTTACCAAACGGTAACCTTTTAATTCTGCTTAACATGTACAATTTCTTTATTCTTTAATTTAAGGAGATGAGACACTTCAGATGAAATATAAAGGTAATATATTTGTGAGACATAATAGAACTTCCTTTCTTTAAAAACAATCCATTTCAACGTGGTGTCATTTACTGGAACGAACTGAAAACTGGTTTAAAAGAGTGTACTACTGTTGTTTCATTTACCAAATATTTGAAAAAATCGATTATCCAAAGCTACGTTGAAGAATTGATTACCTATAGATTGTTAAGTCATTTTACACATTGTACCGAGTCTCACTCTTAAATGTATTGTCCTGTCTTTGTCCGTATGTTGTTGTTTTTAAAGTCTTGTCCTGTCCTAGGGAAAGGTACAACAGCTATGCTTCACCTTTTTTCCTACATGTTGATATCAAATAGTGTTTTAATGTTTACTTTCAATTTTCGTACTTTTGTAGCTAAATTATATGCATTATATACATTGTAAACTCATTAATTTCTATAGAAAAATTATATGATTATATAGGATGTCAATATGGAATAAATGTCGAATTGAATTGAATTGAATATTATTTCTCTGGGCTATTGACACTTACAGAATAAGATCATATTAATTTATTAAATTTGATAATTTTGTAATTACCAATATTGTACCTTCCATAGTCCTTTTATCACAAAACATATTATTGATGATCACAGTTTTACATATAAACGTTAATGATGGTATCAAACATTCCTTGAAATATTTCTGTCTCATCAGGTGCTATGGTTTTATTAAAATTAGTAAAATAATTTCCACAATGAATTGATGTCACGTGAAGATCAATATAAATGCATTTTTATAATTTGTTCGTTAAATATATTCTTATCAAATAGGGATGGATTTTACTAAAATAGTATACTAGCATTGACATATTCAGGGGAGGGGCAAAAGGGAGAAATGTGCCCCCTTTGTTGTGGCCGTGAGTGTACATTTAGCATTCGGTTTTGTTGTTGTGCCCCCCGTTTGGCAGTGTTCCCCTTTTGTTGCCGTGTTACACCTTTAACGAGACCGGGAACCGCCCTGTTCTATTTACTTCAAAAATATCCTTACATTAATAAAAGCAGGGTAGGCATATAGACCAAGTATTATTATTTTAGTATAAGGTTCAAAGGTGCAAAATGATGACTTATCCATAAATGGATTCAGTAATTCAATTGATGGTTCTGTTTTCAATGTATCCTTTTTATTGTTTGCAATATTTATGATGTTAGAGCCGTTAGGTCAATGTGCATATTCTTCATCTTTTTTCGCTATTTCACCGGTAAATTTGTTTGGGGTACATTTCTTTTATACAGTGGAAGTAAATTACTATTAAATGTTTTACAAAATAATTAACCGATACCTTGTTTAACCGTCCAAACAGGAACCGTGACACGTCCAAGCCCGGCTAGTATTATTTTGTAATTAAAAATTGGTTGACTACTTATGTGACCAACAGTAGACCTTTATTCATCTGAACTTAGATTTCCTGAAATTGGAATTTCATCAGCGCGTGGACTAATATTACCCTAGAACTTTTATGATGGAATAATGATTAACTTGATCATTTGGAAAAAGTAGGCAAGATCGATAATGTATGGCCTACATGGACTACATGCACGTGTATTCACATGTTTCAGATTGGGGGAGGGTGCTCTTTTTTTGTGTTTTTGTTGTTGTTTTGTTTTGTTTTGAGAAAGTAGATTATGTTGGAAAAGTGGAACTCACAAATCGGTAAAACAATTTTGTGTTATTATCAAATAAACCACGAGGGCCACTGATTAGGTACATTGCATCAATTGAGTAAATAAAGACAAATTAAAATGAACGAGATTTACGTAATCAACCAACTAGCCATCTACAATGGTGTGTAAAACCTGTTGGCACACCCCCCATTCAATGTTAAAACCAGAGTTTCTTTGGAAACATTTGGCAGCGCGATATCTCAGACAAATTGTGGACGGGATGAAAGGGGGTCTTTCTTGGTTATGTTATGTGCTAAGTTCTGTGAATGTGTGTTCCAACAGTTTTGCTCACCGTTGTAGCCCTATTTGGCGGTCTCCTTATTTTGTCGATATCTTTGATCGTGGTGGAGGTGGGTGGTGTTTGTCAGATGTCATTGAACCAAAGCCTGCCCGCGTATTTTTTTTTTTACACCGCAGCGACGGGTTTTGTACGCATTTCGCCCTTGTGTCAAGACTATGAACCCATTCAGCACGCATGCGCGCGAAGGGAATTTCGACACGCAAAACAAACCTACCATCAACGGAGAGGAATGGCTCCATGAGTTCCACTGCAGAGCGCCATGGTCGACTGCGGCTTGAGTTTCTATCGTCGCGCGCCTAGTGTTTCGTAGTCTCTCTCAAGACCGGAATTGGCACTTTTACTGCACAAAACCCGTCGCTGCGGTGTAAAAAAATACGCAGCTTGCCCTATAGCCAGGAGGCACGCCCCATGTTACTATGCAACCTGGGATGCAGCAGTCAGGGGATCACTGGTAGGAAAAGATGCCACTTTTGTAATATCATATTATCAAATAAACAATAACAAACTGACGTCTAAGTTGGCAGAGCCCCGGTAGGTCGCAGGTTCAAATCTCGCTCTTATTGTCTTTGTTTACCTAAAAATAAGTGTAAATAATTATATACCTAGTCAGGGAGGACTAATATTACCAAAATGAAATAAACAAATAATAATCTTAAAGAAACTGAATAAAACATGAAGAAAAGAGAAAATAAAGGAAATGGATCCGCTTTGCTTGAGATTAAAACAAATGTATTTATTGAGATATTGAGATAAAGTTGTATGCCTACATATTTAATTTTGTAACAGTAAATTTAAAGCAAATTAAAAGTTTTAGTATAAATACAACCTAGCTTATGATCTCTTTGTGATAGTATCATATACTCTCTTCAATATTTAGTTCAAAACATTGCAAAGTTATTAAATAAATAATCAATATTTAGCAGTAAGGTTGCGGCTAGCACCATGTAAACAATCTCTTAATTAAGGCCTATTCACACTACGGAAACTCTCCGTGTTGGACAAGGGTCCGACTCGTGTATTCTGGACGGACCTTTTCACACTACAACATTTCAACACGGCGTTCGAGCGTTCGATCCGTGTGTAAACCAACCCTGCTTGGGAAGTGTGTTGAGAGCTCTCAACCCGTATAGAGAATTCCAATCAGTTACAAGTGAAGCGCAAATGTTGGGTTCAAGTGTAGCAAGTGTGAACAAAAAAATTACAATCACATTCCTAAAAGCGATGAAACAATTCAGAAAAACGCACTTCCAAACAGTCGCTAGTGCTGTGGACTGATGGATCTCAAACTGTTGGCAACCCTAGCAATGACCCTTCGTGTATCGGTATACTTATGCCATTAATACATGTACCACTGCTTAGTACGTTGCATTTCAACCCTCTGGTGTTAGAGAAATACATGTATGTCACAACAATTACATGTGAAAAGTTTCATCTCAATAGGTGATCACGTTTTGGAGAAAATGACGAAAAACTGTTACATGTTTTTGTGTTTATGTAAATTCGACAACGATTTCTGTGATCTCTATTAAGATGAAAGAACATCGAACGGAATAACTTCTTAGGATGATTGATCTTTGTACCAACTTGACATCAAGTTAAGCTTTTATGTAATAATTATTTTGTCAATTTGATAATCTGGTAATGACCAATGTTATACACGACACAAACTGTGGTATTACAAACTATAACATTGGTGTTTATATTGGGCTACTTCCTTTGAATGTCTCTTTACAAATCAATCAATTATACCCTTTCATTTGTCTACAGATCATTATGTATTTTTTGAGTGACAAAAACATTAATACAAAAATACTTAATTTATCAATAAAACAAAATCAACCTATATCAACATTGGCTTAATTGTAAACAAGCTTTGAAAAAACTTTGAGAATGATTCGGTCAATGATTACTTTTTTCTATCAGGAAAATGGAAGAGTACCAGTTAAAAGTATTAGGATTGGTAATTCAGAATAACAAAATGATTGAATTGTAATTAGAAACTAACTTGGTCTCAAGCTGATGATGATATCAATCTTCACAAGAAATAATTTTGTCTGAGATACTTTTTATAAGAGAAGTTAAACAATTTCCAGTTCAAAGTTAGGAAAGAGTATAATTATTCTATCCTAAATTCCACTTTAGAATCAAATGAATTTTCACTTTTGTTCTCGTTAACAACATGACGTAAGAAGCAAAACCGTGGTGTTAAAATAACACCAGTGGTGTTAAGTTTTAAGTCTTTCATAGTGTTCATATTGGACAATGCTTAATATGAACACCAATGGATGTAGTAACACCACCGTTTTTGCAGTACATCTTCCCTTTACAAATTAAATTGACAGTTAAGTATATAGCGAAATAATTGGACTATGCATGTATACATCCGTAATTGATAAATTAAGCAGTGTACGTTGTGCTGAATAATGAAATACAAACTATATAAATCATCCACAAGGCCTTTGAACATAAAAGTAGCTCATTTTGTGTATTTACCTCAATAATTAGCCATTATTATTCATATTCATGAGAATAGAAGACTAATTGATTTCGCCACAGAACCTCGAATTAATTAACAGCTGTATATAGCCGACAATGAGCGAACGCACTGAAATTGATTGCCCATATAGACCTAAACGAAAGTGAAAATACAATACCTCTGCACATCGATGATTGTTAACTTGACTGCATCAATCAAGAAAAGATGCGAGACATCAAATTTCAGGATGAGAATAACTACAGTCATGAATGCCGAAAAACAAAATAGAACTAAACACATTTATGAATGACAGGAACGAAATGGTGATTGCTTGGAAATTAATTTGAACGCATCAATGAACAAAAAAAAACTAATATGATCAGATCAGTAAAAATGACGTGAATTTAAAGAAATTAAAGTTCTTTAAAGAAAATGACCAAATAATGTGTTTAAATTGGCCGGCAAAACCGCGCATTTTTCATTGTGCCTGTTAAACAGTACTACTAACATGTAGAACAAAAGTCAAATTACATCATTAAAATCATTAATAAAATCTGGTTGTAGACACAAACATAAAGTAATCATTAAAATTGCAATAAATATAAGATACACAAGCTTTCTGGAAAATGAGTGTATTAAGTTTACTTTTAAAATACTAAGCTGAAACATTTTGAAGATGGTTCTTTAACGTTTATTTTGATTCAAAGAGAGTAAAGCATTCTCATAGAAGCAGTTTTGCCAACATTACCAATGCTGTATCTTCCTTTTAAACTTATTTCAAGTTTTAAGATTTAGGAATTACCAATGCTGTGGTGTGGACCATTAAACTCGAAAGATGAGTTGATTTTTTCTTAATTTTAACATGCACAACTCCTCACAACATAGAATTTGGGATTATTTTACAATTTCTGGAACGGATCCAGAATTTTCTAGGGGGCACCTTACACAAATTTCGATATCTTAATGTGATTTGAAGTTTGTGACGTAGCTCAGCTACATTCAGCAATATAGTGCTGATAATTTTCCTATTGTCAATTTCACCTTTGTCTCTCTTTTGTAGTAGATGGGGGGGGGGGGGGCATTATATACCATCTTCTGGATACGCCACTTTGTTTCTATGATTATTCTATCAAATTAATAACTCAATAATTTCATCTATCTGTACAAATTAATGATGTTAAAATGATTTATAAGTCTCACATTGTGAATAATGAATCAAACTTATCAGAGATTTGTTTAATGAGAAAGGCTTAGTTCTCTTATCTGTGTAATTATTTAGTAGAACACAGATTCTCTGAGAACAGAAATATCCTGTGTTTATGGTCATTAGGCATACCTCACTCAGTATCAACGTGGATGGTCAAGTAATCCGACCTGCCTACCGTACCATCTGCAAACAAATTGAAATAGAAATAGAAATAGACAAATAAAACTAAATTTATACATTCATATTTCATTTCTTCAACATTTATATATTTGATACACTTCGGTAGTTGCTGAAAAATCATAATTATCATAATGAGAGGGACGCAATTTTGATGTACTCTCTTTAAAAAAAAAAATACTTATTCGCCCTAAATAAGGCTAAAGGCCAAGCAAGATACGGGGCTACAATACAAGAACAATAAAAAAGTAAAAAACTCAGAAGAGCTGAAGGTGGGAATTGATATTCCTCTTGAAACAAGATAGATAGTAGGATGAAGGGAAACATGCACCAGGCAAGGAATTCCAAAGAGATACAACACTGTTATGACACAGGTTATCTGACCCGCTTCATGCACATCATAGCCCTCGAGCGGTGGAAATATCGATGGGTCCCGTCATCAAATTATTTTGGCCGTTTTTATTAAACCAAGTACATCTTTAACATTCAACCATTTTTTTTTTTTTTTTTAATTATCAATCCCATACATTACCAAGAAAGCCCCCTCTGGACCCGTCCAATGTTGGGCGCCTTGAATTTGGCTGAGACATCGCGCTGCCAAATGTCTCCAAAGAAGTTTTTCTCATCACTGAATGGGGTTGTGGGGTGTGGGGCTGTGGCAACTGGTCTTGCACACTATTGTAGAAATCATGCAGGCTTAGGTGCATTGTTTCATAAAGAGCAGGACACACTTCCCGTTGACCTTGGCCATATTTCTCATTTGAACTAAAACACGCCGCTGACGTTTTGTTGGCCCTACGCTACAAAAATGGACTTCTTATTCGAGGTGTATCGCCTGTGTTTTGCGCTATTGAAGGCAAATTTTCCGATAATGTTCTTTTACTTTGGAACATTGGTTTTTACTTAACATATTCCTTAATACTTAATAACAAATAAACATGAGAGGCACGATTTCAAAGTAAATATGTTCCAAAATGTATTTAATTGATGGTGAGTCCCGCCCAAAAATTATTTCTGACTTATACTTGCTGCTAAACTAAGTTTCTGACTACTGTTTTGTTAAATATTACATTTCAAAGTATTTATTTTCTTTTCTATATCAGGAAATTATCGATGTTTCAATCCAATGAAACCAAAATTTTGAGAAATTTGTCGGTAAAATATGGGAAAACACGGGCGATACATGTTTAATTAATTGTTTTTCTTTACCATTTACAGCATCGTTCCAGATGACTGCGCCTGTGGTTGCGCTGTATAGTATGACAGGGTACATATTGCCAAATGCGTTTTCCCATGTGCAAGCTGATGCCGCATCAACTACAACCAGCCACCCAGCGTCCACATGACATTCGCCATAATTCTTATTGATGAAAAACCGTCGATTGCTGAAATGTTTTTACGAAAAGAGGAACAAGGGGAAAAAGCCTGTAAATGGTTAAAGTTCCGAAGAACTGTTTGAATTAATGTTACCCCCAATATTGTCCTTGCAAAGTCATATTTTCAGTCGACAAGATCACCCAAATATTGGCAATTTGTTTAGTAAATAACACCGAAAATATTGGTGCTATTGTACGTGAAAACGTAAGAGGGGTAATTTCTTTCCCCCATAGTGAACCTTGGGTTTTTTCTGAAGTCGAGCTAAACAAGTTCAGACTAAATGACTGTTTACAGTATTTTACATTGGGTTGAGATAATCAAACCTATGTCGTTTAGTTTCTTTACAAGAAAACCTTTCTAAATATGGGGTAAAGAGCCCCTATTGTTTAGACACTGAAAGCGTTACTTCTATACAAGGGCGACATTAGGGGGAGATTTTTGAAGAGGGGTCACATTGCAATGTGACCCTCAACAATATTGTTAAGTGCGCCAGGCCTTGGGCTTTTCTGACTTTGAGACAAAAGAGGGGACTTGTTTAGTTTACATGTTTGTTTCGTAGGTTTAAAAAGTCGCTTATTATTATTTGCCGTCTTTAAAAAAAATGTCCAAGCACTGATCCAGTGACTCACATGGAGAAATACGGAAAAGAAAAGTTGATTTTGCTGTATGTAGCGGAGCCAACGTTGACAATTACTTACGGGCAAAATGTTATTTAAAAATCTGAGATTCCGATTGTATTAGACGGCTCCCTCTGCAGTTCGGGACCCGCCCATTAGCTACCGTGTCATACAGTAAATCTTAATCAGACTTGCTTCAAGTTGTTTATTTCGTTACAGACCAATCCAGATTCGTCCCTGTGCCCTTGACAATCCCTAGCAATGCTGAACTATCATAAAGCGCCATGAACGCTTGACCGACATGGAAGAGTCATCATGGAACAATCTAACCCTATCGGTCATTCCGTGCTGTGTTTATGAGAGGCCGGACCAGTCTATTATGCATTGAGATTATATTATATGCCTACATACAAGCGTAACTTTTACGTGAGTATTATGCTGCCTAAAACATAGAAACAAAACCATAGTTTACCCTTAATTTGTTTTATCATTCCGTTTTGTATGTATTAATACAAAACAAAATTCCAATTTCCCCTGACCACCATAATGTCATATTGTAATCATTACAGACCATTGTACACAGCACTTGGTAAAATCCGTGGAAGTCAAGTTCTTGCTTTCGCAACCTCGTCCACGGGGCTCTCGAGCTGTTTCTGTACACCTCGTACCCATTGCCCAGGAACGAGACGATCAATATAAAAAGTCTTGGATACGGTATGTATTTACACACGTACATGTGCTTGCATGTAGCCGATATATACTTTGGCTTTATTGTCTGATATACGGAGCCCCTGAAGGGACATATATGAACAAAAAATACTAATTTTATTTCGTTCCCTCGAATTATTATTTCACTCCCTCGAAATAATATTTCCTTCCCTCAAAATAATATTATTTCATTTCCTCGAAATAATATTATTTCGTTTCCTCGAAAAAATAAAATTTTGTATCATTTCCGTATGATTTGTGAGAAATGGACATGGACATGGTAAAAATAACTAAGTGCTAATTTATGTATACATTACTGATCCGTCAATACAGTTACAGTCGGACGTAAACGTAAGCGCAAACAAACGAAATAATATTATTTCGAGGGAATGAAATATTTCGAGGGAACGAAATGTTATTTCGGCGGAACGAAATTTTATTTTTGGGGAACGAAATAATAACTCGAGGGAACAACATGTTTTCAAGGGAACGAAATAATAATAAGGAACGTTACCTCAAAATAATTTAATTATTTCATACAGGTCACTTTAGGGGGCTCGATGATTTACTAACAAGAGCGTATGCTGCAGTAAATAATAATAATAATAATAATAATGTGTGGACTTATATAGCGCACGTATCCACCAACTGAGTGGTGCTCAAGGCGCATATTATTACCCCTGCTCAAGGTCATAAACGCCGTCGTTCCTGAAACCATCTCAGCTCCTGGAAGTATGCCGACAATTGTTGCCATTACAGCGCATATAGGTTCGTCAACCAACTCTGCCCT
>CM055822.1:42921715-42962750 GCA_029582265.1 Zoroaster sp. YZ-2022 | reverse complement strand
ACTGCTGTTTAATAACGAAGAGCTGACGTGGCCTGGAATACTGGAGCAAGGAACTTATTTTTTAAAATTTTGGTATCAATGTATCGCATAATTGTAATTATTTTAGATTATTGGAATCTACAAGTTCAACCATACACTGTAACCGTGGCTAGGTGAGGGAAGTTCTATGGTGGCCCCGAAGGGACATCGCATTCGCGAATATTTGCAATGTCGTGAATTTTTTCTCGAATTATTATTTGCGCAAATATTCGCGATTTCGTGAAAATTTTTTCACGAATATTTGCGCAAATATTTGCGATGTCGTGAAATTTTCGCGAATATTTGCGCAAATATTCGCGAAAAAAAAAATAATAATAAATAAATAAAAGTTCCCTCACAACGACGACTAGACTTAATTTTATGCCCAGCGGTATGCATGTTTTGGTTTATGTGTGACGTCACAGGTCACATCGTCTATAAAACAAACATGGTTGACTTACTCGTTGAATGTTCAGCTGCCCTCTGCTCCAAACCTCGTACACTGTTTTGTTTCGAAAATTTCCCTTGACCTCCAGATCTTCGTTCCAGGTCACCATTGTCCACATATCGTAGAGTTGATCTTCTTTCCCTGCCATCCCTTTGAAAACTAGTTGCCATTCAGAATCTACAAAGGAAAATAAGGACATCTGTATTTGAAACTCATAGGCAGTCGAATAACTGCGGGACTTTGGGATTTTCAGGTGAGAAGTTGAGAATTTTTGTATCCAGTTTTATTCTTCCATGGTCGATTTGACAAACATATATATATAATTTGATCTAAATTCTAAACGGGGTGGGGACATACGGGGGACACAGGCTTCAGATGAGGATTGGGGTACGTGCTCCCATAGCCCAGGTTTGTACAGAGACGGAGTTTCACTAAAGGGGATGGGGACATACTCCTGAAGTCAGAATTATAGACGTTAGAGGTTTTTAAAGGGTCAGTATCGTCACGATCAACAGGGCATGGAATCGGAATGATAGGTTTAGATTAACTCAGTGACTGCATAATTCCCCACATGATAAGGTCACATTACCATTGCTGCTCCATAAATGAGCCAGTAATTTTCAGTCACTGTATTAATTTTAAACTAGGACATCGATTCCATACCCTGTCGAAAGTCTGCTGTGATCGTGACGATACTGCCCGTTTATTAAGAGTTTCCAGTAACTTTTCAGTGGGGGTTTCATAATTTAACAAAGCTACCTTGAAAGGGAAGTTACATCATTGGTGTGAAGACTTAAGAGTATGCAGTCACTGAGTATGTTAAATCTCTTTGAATCAAGATATGCATTAAATAACCATCTTTTGAACCTTTTCAGATTTTTACGTTATATCTATATAGATTTATAGATATATCTATCTATATAGATATATAGATACAGATATTGATATAGTTATAGATATAGACTATATATTAATGACCGAAATTCCAACAAAACAAATTAAAATTCAATCATTAAAATTCGACCATTTGATTAATTTTGAATATAGCTTGAATGGCATTTCTTGTGTCAATGTTAACCATTTAGTTTGACATCTTTTAAACATCATTTTAAGCCTGGGATTTGTTTCTTTTGTTCTCAAGCTCATTGTGCCCCCCCACTCGTATTTTCTATATTCTTCAGCCGATGTTCATGAAACTTCGTAAGTTTGTTCAGTTTGACACGATCTATTGAATGAGGCTATGAAAACATCCAAAGGTCACCGTTAGGGGCGCTATACCCATGACATGACATTTGGTACAAGATGTTGTCTTGAACAAGCAACAATGTCTATAACTATATCAATATCTGTATTTATATATCTATATAGATAGATATATCTATAAATCTATATAGATATAACGTAAACATCTGAAAAGGTTCAAAAGTTGGTTATTTAATACTCAGAAAATGCGGATGAGCTCACCACTCTCAAAAGATCTGTTAGACAGTGTGAGCGGAAGTGGCGCGCAATTAGACTAGATGTTCATCGTGACATTTTTATTGCCAGGAGGTTGAAATACTGTCGACGTTGCGATGAATTAAAGCGCGACTACCATCGCAATCGTATCGAAAACTCTGATACGAAAGGACTTTTCGCCATTGTGGATGAATTGACTGGCACTAAGAAGTGTAGAGCAATGATAACACCGACCAACGTTCCTTCTGAGCAGTTATGCGATGTTTTCGCATTATTCTTCCAGGGCAAAGTGGAACGACTGCGAAAGGGTCTTACACCAGATTTTCATTATTCACTGTCTAGTCCGAGTCATTTGTTTACCGATTTCTCTCCGTTAACCACAGAGGATGTTGTTAAACTGGTGAAACATTCTTCGGGTAAATCATGTGCCCTTGACATTCTTCCTACTCAGTTTCTGAAGGATAATATAACTATATTATCCCCTTTTCTCACATCGCTCTTTAATTCATCGTTGTTGTCTGGTGTCGTTCCTCGTTATTTCAAAGCTGCGTTGGTAAAGCCATTGCTGAAGAAAACTGGACTTGATCAGAATGTCCTGAATAATTACCGTCCAGTTTCAAATATTTCATTCTTATCCAAAACACTAGAGCGTGTAGTAGCCGATCAATTGTTTGAATTTCTCTCTCAGAATAGCATGCTTGCAAAATTTCAGTCTGCTTATCGAGTTAACCATAGCACAGAGACAGCCATATTGAAGGTTCACAACGACATTATGAATGCGTTGGATTGTAAGAAAGACGTCGTTTTTGTCATGCTCGATCTATCAGCGGCTTTCGACACTCTAGACCACTCAATTTTATTACATCGTCTTGAACATCGATTTGGTATCACTGGCGTGGTTCTGAATTGGTTCCGATCTTATCTTAGTGATCGAACGCAAACTGTTTCGTTAAGTTCTTCCTCTTCGTCTACTTCGGCTAAATTGTTATTCGGTGTTCCTCAGGGTTCTGCCATGGGCCCGATTTTGTTTACTCTATACACTGCTCCACTAGAGGAAATTTTTGCTCGTCATGATATTGACTTCATGCTCTACGCAGATGATACCCAATTGTACATGATCTGTGGTAAGCCTAATGATGTCAGTAATGCTATTGATAAATGCCTTCAAGAAATATGTTCTTGGATGAAGTCCAATTTGCTTATTCTCAATCCAGACAAGACTGAAGTTGTACATTTCACTTCTCGTCATAAAAGAGTTGTTGAGGAATTGGAGTCACTGAGAGTTGGCGAATCCGATATTAGTCCTTCTAGTTCTGTTCGTAATCTTGGTGTTTTATTTGAATCCAGTGGCGATATGTCGGGTCATGTCAATCAGATCTGTAAATCTGCTTACTTTGCGCTTCACCGTATTGGTAAAATTCGTACACTGTTAGACCAAGCTGCAACAGAGAAACTTGTCCATGCATTTGTTACATCCAGGCTGGACTATTGCAACAGTGTGCTGTATGGTTGCCATGAATTTCAACTAAATAAACTTCAATCTGTTCAAAATGCTGCCGCTAGGCTAGTCAAATGCCAGAAAAAACATGACCATATCACACCCAATTTTATTCGATCTCCACTGGTTGGATGTACGTGAGCGAATTGTTTTCAAAGTACTATTGATGGTATATAACATCCTGAATGATCTCGCTCCGGTGTATCTCTGTGCCCTCGTTGATCGTTATGTTCCTGGTAGGAGTAGCCTTAGATCAGCTAATCCGGACCTGTTCCTTTTAAAAAGGACGGATTCTAAATCTACTACGAAGACTTATGGTTGGCGAGCTGTTAGTGTTTACGCGCCTTTTCTATGGAATAACCTCCCTATGTTACTTCGGCAGTCTGAGAATGTTAACATTTTTAAGAGAAATTTGAAATCTCATTTCTTTAGAAAGCAATTTGATGTTTAAAATAGTTTTAGTGGTTTTATTTGGGATTTAAGTGAAAGACTATTAATTGTATTTTCGTGTTTTTTATAAGTTTTATCAGCAGCATTCGTTATGTCGCTGTTTTATCCAATTTGTATAAACAGTATATTTTTAGTGTGCTCTTATTTTATACTTTTTATTATACTTCTATTTGTAAAGCGTTGTGAGACGTAGTGTACATCGCTATATAAAATATTTTTATTATTATTATTAATGTGACGTCACTTAGATCACCCCATAACCAACATTTAGGGTCATTTAGTTCAAAAACAAGATTTTGACCCAAAATTGTGAAAAAGTACAATAAAGGCAGGTATAATAACGTCCATGGTACTATTCATATCAATGTATATATTAAGCAAAACAATTCTGAAAAAAAAAAAATAATCATGTTTTGGGACAAAATATAAAATTGTTTCAATTGGTTTCAAATGCCGTACAGTATCAAAAATCTAGTATTTTTTTTCTAAAAAGTGGAAATTCACTTGGACTTGTTCAAAATAAACGGTTGATATGGCAACCTTGAACACCAACCTTGAACAAAGCATTCTGGAGATATTATACAACATTTCCTAGGGGGCACAATGTGCCCCCCCCCCCCCCCCCAGGCCTGATAGTGAAATTAACAGTGATGTGATATAATTGGATTTTATTAAAGGTAAGGCATAGAACATGTGACTTGTTTACACTTTGGGAGAACCAACACTCCGACAGTTTTAACCGACAATTGGTCTGTGCTTATACAACTGTTGGTTAATTTGGGGGAAAATACCCAACATCAAATACTCGGAGTTGGGTAAACAGAACTGACCAGAGTTGGACAATATTAACTTTATAACTGAGCAGCAGAATCCATCTAATAGGGTTGGTTAAATTTTCACTGCTAGCTGGAGTTTTAAAAACCCTGGCAGTTAAGCAAAAACTCACCAATTTTATGTGTTTTGTGTAACAACCTTGGGATAATTTAGGCGTAGGCCTAGACATAGGGCTAATGGCCTATAATGCATTTTGACGGTGGAAAATACAAATGAGCACAATTAATCAACGATTGTGTGGCATGGCCTACTCAGAAATGAGACGCTGCCAGAAATGGGTGGGGATAATTCGCCTATTATTATTATTTTTTTTATATCACTGTAGGTCTATTGGCATGGGTGATATATCACTGAATATATATATTACTGTGATTAATAACAATTCCAAAATAATTTTTTTAAACTTTACGAAACCCAAATTCCATCACTGCATTTCGAATATTTGTCGATGTAGTGTAATAGTTTTCCTGCGAGGCACGTGAACGTGTACGTGTTTAACTTGTTTTCGCGCTACACACTTGGAACTTATCCAATAATAATTGCTTCACCAAACTGGTGGTCAAAATAATGCTTAAAACCTTTTAATATTGGTAAACATTACCCAATAAGCAAGTATACAACGTGTGGCGTGATACCAGATTCGTGCCATTTGCGCACATGGAAATGTACAGCAGCTATAGTCACCGCTTGCACAGCAACCATCATGGCGGAGCTATATACTATACGTGCAGAGGACGCAGTCTCCTATATTCAACCTGAAAGAGTCAGTGGAAAGATCTCTCTTGGGCATACCGAGCGTGGGCGCGAATGCTCTCTCAACAAGTAAGCATCATTGTAAGAAATTATACGTTCTATTACTCAGCCAAAGTTGTCTGTTTTGTGACTTAATTGTTGTGTGTTGCGATCGCGACTTGGAAGATACAAGTACCAGTACAACGTCTGGTACTCAAAAGTCAGCAAACTTTAATTTTTCTTGCATAACTTTAAAACTTGTTTACTCTATAAGTTTATTTCCATTCGTGTTTTCTTTGACTTTTATGTCTAGCGGCTGGTGGGATTGACTACCACTCCGTACAGTTCGAGTCGTTCGAAGAGTGTACGAAGATGTGAATCGTGGTCGTCCTCACTGTGGACACCGGCCACTATAGAGGGGGAGGGGAATGGAGAATTGGAATGGCCATATTTGGAATCAAGAAGAGCACCAGTGGTGGAAGTGGGGGCAGGGGGAACTTCCCCCTTTAGAGTCTTGATTTTACTCCCCACTTTTGAAGCAAATTTTTAATGATTCTCTACTCTAAAACTAAATAACAAATTCTCTAAAACTGGCACAAAATTTCCCCAACATTATTCCAAAATGGTTTGAAATTTAATAATAATGTGTTTAATTGTTGTTCCTCGAATTAATGTTTCAAACCTAAATTATTGTTTTAGTTTTAATTTGTTATTTGTGTTTTATGGTCTAACTCCGTATTTTTTAACGTATGAACATAATTTTTTATCACGTTTTTGTTGAGTTTGAGTTGGGGGTAAGGTGGGCCTAGGAAACGATTAGGACAGGCCAACGTTCAGGGGCAGTCATTGAAATTTACAATTATCCATCAACATTTTAAGTGCAAGTGCACCACTGGCGGCCGTTCGATAATACTCCCCGCAATGATTATATTGGGGATTACCAATACAATAATTCATCCAATCATTTAAACAGGCTATCCTAGAGGGTGACGCTTTTTTCTAGGATACAATGTTGCCCTTGACATAATATCCTGTGTTCGTGGTGTATTTCACTGTAGTGACTTCCCCTTTAACTTTTGAGTCAATCAACGCCAGTACATAGCATAGCTGCTGCTAGCCGGCACATGTATATTGATTATATATATATATATATATATATATATACACATTATTATTAAATTTCAAACCATTTTGGAATAATGTTGGGGAAATTTTGTGCCAGTTTTAGAGAATTTGTTATTTAGTTTTAGAGTAGAGAATAATTAAAAAATTGCTTGTGGGGAGTAAAATCAAGACTCTAAAGGGGGAAGTTCCCCCTGCCCCCATTTCCACCACTGGTGCTCTTCTTGATTCCAAATATGGCCATTCCAATTCTCCATTCCCCTCCCCCTCTATAGTGCCCGGTGTCCTAGATCCTCCCTTCTTTATTTTTGTAAATAAGTCTTAGAAGAGCCAGTAGTTAACACATGAATGATGAGGATACATAAAAATACAAGAGAAGCTGTGGTTGTCATCACAAAATTTGACGATTTGGGTCTATTTGTATCCTCATTGGGAGAATAGGGTTTCAATCAGGATAACATAATCTCCCAATCGGGATAGAATAGTTGATATCAATCCTGTGAGCTTTAACACATTGATCATGAAATAGACCCTCTATTGAAGACCATAATCAATATTAACATAATAAATTTGACTTTGAGAGGCACAGAATATAGCTTATGAATGTGACAAGGATCAGATGCTGTATGAAAAAAAATAACAGGAAAATGCAGTACACTGTAACATATCCAACCCTTGTACACTATTGGCAAAGGAAAGAAAAGGTTTCAGTTTAGAAAGCATATCTGGTGTAATATTGATTGCGGTATCAAACATTATGAGAAATAAATAATTCTGCTTGAGGTTATGTCATTTTTTTGAAATAAAATCTGCAAATGAATTTTTATTTACAACCCTTTTTAAGATAAAGACTTATGCATACTATGGGGCTAAACACTTTGCATCAATTGACCATGCAGTTGTATTAACTTTTCCACTTTGCTCAGAAACATATGGAACAATTTTCACAGGTTGGTATCATTTACATAAAATTAATTCTTACTTCTAGCATTCTGTAGTGAAACTTGATATTAAACCCGATAAGGTTATAAAGGGTTTAATCTAAATCAGACAGACTGTGATAGTTTGAGAAAATTAAATTCCCAAATTATTTTAGCTTCAGTGTTTGTAGCAATTTGCATGTTTGAAGTTATTCAGGCTGATCACATACTGTACACATGTGTATACCGTTCTGTTCTGTGAATGCATATAAAAGAGTATCAGGCTGATTATAAAGGTGTCGTGGTGCTAGACCACTATTCTTCTTATTCAGTGTCTATAGTTCATTCCTGTTCAAAATGGTTGATACCATTTTGTATGTCTTTTGTATTGTCTTTGGGCTGTTGTAAATACCCTTATAACGCAACACAAATTAGGTACAGTATGTTCTGGTGGTTTTCACATGGGCGAATGGCATGGCATTTTGTGCATTGGAACATTTGTGTCCCTTCGTATATCACACTCAACCAATTTGTATTGCAAAATGGCAACTTTAACAGACGGACTAGATGATATCCTTATAGTGTTTTGTTGTATCATATGATGGATAGTGTTAAAATTCAATATTGATATCTTTTTTATTGTAAAATTTATTTATTTATCAATTGACATAACGGTTGCCCTTGGCAACTGGCTCGCTTAAAGCATTTTGATTGTACCATAATGATTTATATCGACAGATGAATGGGTTGTTTTATTACTGGCATAGTAATCAGGCAACGCAATAAATAATCAAGCAATTAATACTATTCAGTCCAATAAGAAAAACAAATGTATATCATGTACACGTAATTCTGATTGTTGTATATTGTGTAAGGCTTAATGTAGATGAGAAGAGGCCAAATTAATAATATTCAGTCCAACGGCGGTGGAATGATTTTGAAAGTGGGGGCCAAATCCAAACCAGCGAACCAGCGAGCCAGCGAGCGAAGCGAGCTTACGCTGTAGGATTCGAGACGTGCTTTTGCATTCAATAAGCTCTGTGAGCATTTATGAGCTATTTAAGGTTATAAAATGAAATTTTATTGAGTCCATTTTGGAAAAAGATTTTTTGATCTTAACCACAAAATTAGTTTGTGTACCCCATCGGATATTGTGCCTCCCTTGGAAATGTTGCCCCCCTCGTTGCGTTATAACGTTAACTTGATAACACTCCGACTACGTTTTGCCCAGTTCTTTTCTGGATTTTTAAAAATGCGAGTTTTATTGATGCCAGCATTTAACTCAACAAGTTTCAAGAGGATCAACTGGAGAGATTTTCTACAAATCTGAACTGAAGTCCCAAAAATAGTTGAACTGCGCTAAGTTAGATGACGGCTCATGCACAAGTAAAACCTTAAATTAAATTCGCATGAGTGTTTCATTTGACTTTGAATAGAGGGGTGGGGGGCATAATCTAGGGGAAACATTTTTCTAGGATGTGCTGTCACACCGTATCGTTTGTACTGGGCGGAATTTCCTGTGACACCGGCCAGCGCTAGGCATATTTATCATCCGGGGATCCTGTCTACATACGTGGGGTCCAGGGCCCGGGGGCCCAAGGCCAGCTTATAAAATGTAATTTTATTTAGTCCATTTTGGAAAATGATTTCAGGATCTTAACCACAATATTTTTAATAAGGACCAGAAAGTCTCCAAAATAAATATTGAATTGACAGCATGCGTGAGAAAAATATTTGGCTAAAATCCATCGGGAATTGAATCAGGCGAGAGCACAGTATAAATCCACAAAGGCATATTTTAAAAACGTATTCTTATCTTGGTCAGAGGTTTTCCTTTATAATTATAAATGGTTGAAAATCTATGGTTGAACATCAAAAATATGGCATAATTTGAAAACAAGTCTGTTAAAATGATTGAATGGATTATTGCATTGGTAATCCCCAAAAACATCATTGGAACGTGGGATAAAAACACCTGTTCTGAAGGATTTGAGTCCCTGCCAATGTTTGTTAATTTCCATTTTGCGGGGAGAATTATTGGAAAGCCGCCAGTGGCCACTTAGTGATGTACCATAAATTTTGAAGGATAATTCTAAATTTCGATGACTGCCCCTGAACGTTGGCCTGCCCTAACCGTTCCCCAGGCCCCCCTCAAACTGAGCAAAAATAACAAATTAAAAATAAAGCAATAATTTGGGTTTGAAACATTAATTCGAGGAAACAAAATTAAAAACATTATTATTAAGAACTCCTCTCCCCTTACACCTAGGATCCTAGTCCCATAGTCTCACAGTTTCCCGCCTGCGCGCCTCAACGAACTAATCCTCCAGCAGGGGATGATCCTCCAGCAGCCTACTTAAGCAGCAGCAGTTTCAAGAGTCCGGCATTCTCCTGAGGACGATCAGAGCATACTGATCGAAACGTCGAGTTGTACCCCCAGTTCTTTTCAGAACTAATTACTACTCAATTGAGATTCTTACATGGTGTCACCGCAATTAGTCTTACTTATCATTCTCACCATGCAAAGCTACAAGTTTTACCTATTATTAAGAACATTTAGAGAAATTTCAAACCATTTTGGAATAATGTTGCGAACATTTTGTGCCAGTTTTGGAGAATGTTTTATTTAGTTTTAGAGAATAATTACTCCACTGGTTACAAACAAACATACTCAAGGCTTATTATGTAAAAAATTGCTTCAAAACAATGGGAGAAAAATCGGGACCTTTCTAAAGTTCCCCTTGCCCCTTGCTTCCGCCACCGGTGTTATACTTGTTTCCAAATATGGCCATTCAAATTCTCCCTTCCCCTCCCCCTGTAGTGTCCAGCGTCCTCCCTTCAGGCTTCATGTTTGTAACTTAGTCTTAGAGCCACTACTTAAGACATGAATAATGAGGATACATAATAATACAGCAGAAGATGCCGTTGTCATCACAGGATTTCACAATTTGGGTCTATTGGTGTCCTAATTGGGAGAATAGGGTTTCAATCAGGATAACAGAATCTCCCAATCGGGATAGAATAGTTGATATCAATCCTGTGAGCTTTAACACATTGATCATTAAATAGACCCTCTATTGAAGACCATAATCATTATTAACATAATAAATTTGTTTGACTTTGAGAGGCACAGGATTTAGCTTATAAATGCAGTACATTGTAACATATCCAACTCGTGTACACTATTGGCAAAGGAAAGAAAATGTTTCAGTTCTGACATTATATTATTTGGTGTTATGTTGATGACGGTATCAAACATAATAAGAAATTAATAATTCTGCCTGAGGTTCTGTCATTTTTGAAATCGAAACTGCAAACGAATTTTTATTTACAACCCTTTTTAAGATAAAGACTTACGCATACTATGGGGATAAACACTTTGCATCAATTGATCATGCAGTTGTATGAACTTTTGCACTTTGCTCAGAAACACATGGAACAATTTCCATGATGCTGGTATCATTTACATTGTCTTACTTCCAGCATTGTATGTAAAGATTGATCTTAAACCTGATAAGGTTATGAAGGGTTTAATATAAATAAGAAAACTATGATAATTTGGGAAGATTAAATTCTCAAATTAGTTTAGCTTCAGTGTTTCTAGAAATTTGTTTTGGTATGTTTGAAGTTCTTCAGGCTGATCACATACTGTGGGGGTCATAACTCAGAAAGGAGCCTCTCTTTCTTAAGCCCTCCACCGAGATTTTCCAGTACAATATTTTGATTTCCCAACCTCCATTTTGGTTTCATTGTGATAAATGAAACCAAGGTGTTTCAAAATATTCAAAATATTCAAAATATTTTACCAATGAAGAATGACACTGAATTTGTTGAAATTTTTATTTACAACCCTTTTTAAGATAAAGACTTACGCATACTATGGGGATAAACACTTTGCATCCATTGATCATGCAGTTGTATGAACTTTTGCACTTTTCTCAGAAAATATGGAACAATTTTCACAGGTTGGTATCATTCTATGAAGTGAATTCTTACTTCCAGCGTGAAGATTGATCTTAAACCTGATAAGGTTATGAAAAGATTAATCTATGACAGACTATGATAATTTGGAATAGGCTATTAAATTATCTAATTAATTTAGTTTCAGTGTTTTGGTATGTTTGAAGTTCTTCAGGCTGATCACATACTGTACACGTATTGACATTCCCCCTAGAAAAAGTGGTGCACCCCCTAGTGCCCCCTGAAAATTGGACCCTAGTTACGCCACTGGTTACATGAGAATACGCAGGAAAAAACATCTTGCTAAAATCCATTGTGAACATTGGGAAATGGAATCAGGTATGAATACACAATGGCGACGGGCCCGGGGCCCTACCAGCTGCTCCCAAGAGCCCAAGATGCGTTATAGTGTTCTAGATGCGCTGTGATGTAATCTAGTGCATATTTTTTTAAACATACAAGTCAGTCATGGAGAATTATATTCATATCTAATTGGTCAAAGGTTTTTCTTTATTACTACGAACGGTTGAAAATCTGTGAAAAATATGGCTAAATTAAAACAAGGTATTATCACAAGTCTATTACGGTAATAGACCTCTGATACCTAGGTACTAATATGTCTGTACTGTCGCTATCGACTGGGTCAGCGTTCGCGTAGCTAGAAATTCATAAGACAAAGATAGCCATTTCAAAAGCGGATTAGTGTTCTTTTAATTTAAATTACCGAAAACTCTTGACTTTAATCAATAGAATTTGGCTAGACTTGTATGTAAGGTGAAGTAAAATTTTCCTGTCACTAATTTTTCAACCATGGGGTGGATTCATAATAACTCACAAAGGAGCATCTCTTTCTTAAGCCCTCCACCGAGATTTTCCAGTACAATATTTTTATTTTCCAACACTCACTTTGGCTTCATTGTAATAAATGAAACCGGAGCGGGGGGGGGGGGATCTAAATATTTTACAACGAATAATGACACTGAAATTGTTGAAATCAAAACTGCAGATGGATTTTTAAGACCAATTCTCACAGGTTGGTATCATTCTATAAAGTGAATTCTTACTTTCAGCGTGAAGATTGATCGTAAAACTGATAAAGTTATGAAGGGATTAATCTGTGACAGACTATGATAATTTGGTAATAGGCTGTTAAAATCCCAAATTAACTTAGCTTCAGAGTTTGTAGCAATTTGTTTTGGTATGTTTGAAGTTCTTCAGGCTGATCACATACTGTGTGTGTGTGTGTGTGTGTGTGTGTGTGTGTGTGTGTGTATATATATATATATATATATATATATATATATATATATATATATATATATATATATATATATATATATATATATATATATGTAGACTTATGGCGCACGTATCCACCAAACTTGTGCTCAAGGCGCATTACATTATTACCGCTGCTCATCAGGCTCATAAATCATTCCTGAAACCATCTCAGCTCCCTGGGGAGTACACAGGTCAATTGCTGCCATTTCAACGCATATGGGCTAATCGAACACAACGACTAACTCTGCCCTCACAGGTACCCCTGGGTGGAGAGAATCAATTATGGTAAAGTGTCTTGCTCAAGGACGCAAGTACCCCGATCGCGGTTGGGATTCGAACCCACATTCTGACGACTCAGCCATCAGAACACAAATCCGACGCACCGAACCGCTCGAGCACGGCACTCCACTCTACACTGTACACGTGTATATCCCATGATGTTCTGTACTGTGAATACATATAACAGAGTATCAGGCTGAGTATCAAGAGTATCACTATTCTTATTCAGTGTTTAGTTCATTCCAGTTGAAACTCGTTCATACCAATTGCTATGTCTTTTTTGTCTTTAGGATTTGTCTTTGGGCTGTTGTAGATGCCCTTATAATGCAATACAAATTAGGTGTGTTCAGGTGGTTTTCACACGGGAGAATGGCATGGCATTTTATGCATTGAAATATTTGTGTATATTTTGTATATCACACACACTAATTTGTATTGCGACGGGCAATTTTAACAGACTAAATGAATGATTTCTCTGGAACAAAGTGTTCTGTCGTGTTATATGATTTGAAATTTGAAAATTTTTGAAATTCAATCTTGATATCTCTTTTATTGTAAGGTTTATTTGTTGATAAAATAATGTAATGGTTGCCCTTGGCAACTATTTTGATTGTATCATAATGATTCATAACCTATCACCAGTTGAATGGATTGCCTTATTACTGGCATAGTAATCATGCAATGCAATTAATACTATTCAGTCCAATAAGGGAAATGTATATCACGCACACGTATTCGAATTGTTGTATATTGTGTAAGGCGAGCGAAGCGAGCTTAAGCCGTGGGATCCGAGGCCCGCTTTTGCATTCAATAAGCTCCAGTGTGAACATTTATGAGCTATTTAAGCTCATAAAATGTAATTTTATTGATTCCATTTTGGAAAAAGGTTTTTTGATCTTAACCAGAAAATTTATATTTTTTTATAAGGACCAGAAAGTCTCAAAAGCAAATACTGAATTAACAGTGTTACATGAGAGTACGTGGGAAAAACATTTTGCTAAAATTCATTGTGGACATTGGGGAATGGAATCAAGTGAGACCACAGTATGGATCCACAATGGCGAGATGCTCTGTGATATGCATATTTTAAACATAGTCATGGAGCATTATAAAGTATTCTTATCTTGGTAATTTTTTTTTTTTATGAACAGTTGAAAACTATGAAAAATATTGCCATAAAAAAGGGTGTATTAAATTAATTGGATGGATTCTTGCATTAGTAATCCCCTGTAGAATAATTATGGCGAGGGCTAAACACCCTATCCTCAAGGATTTGAGCCACTTCCAATTTTTTTTTTTTAATATTTTCATTTTCCGGAAAGAATTGTGATGCGGCCGCGAATGGTGTAAATGTTGAAGAATGATTCTAAATTTCAATGACTGCCACTGAACGTAGGCATGTCTGAGTTTGGACAGAAAGTAAAGGTCAGGTCAGTTACATGTGTTTTATGCCCCCACAAAAAAAATAATAAATAAATAAATTTAAAAAAATAAAAAAGGAACAGCCATAATCCAACTCCCAAAGTTGAGCCCTGGTGTTGGCCAGTGTGCACCCTTGGTCATTCTTACACCGGATGACTGTGAGTGAACACTGACATAAACGTTTTTCTACCTAGCTATACTCGTTGGAGTCTTTCTGTCATCCTTTTTACAGGTATGTGTAATTTTATTTTAATTTAATAATCATTTAAGAATGACTAAATTGCTGATGTTTCATACAAGTTTAACCATGAGTTATTGGGATTTATATTTGTTGCATTTTTATTTGTTCAAACTTGGATCAACTTGTGCATTTTTCATTACATACACCCGTGTGTAACTTTGGCCCAAACCTTCTTGTTTTTTACTCAGATTTGGGTTTCTTAAAGTTAAGAATTTACATAAGTTATTTGTATTAATATTTGTATTGGATCACTTTTCCAACTATGTGGATTTTAAGTAGGAAAAGCCAGCATAGATTATATTTTAGAAGATTTAATTGATGCCATTACCTTTGTACACTTTGCATATGTATAGCTAGGCATGGGACACTTATCAGACCTCATAGTCTGAAACAATGAGACCACTGTATAGCACATTCCATAGCACATTCCAGTGCTATTATTTCATAATTCACCCAGTTCTGAATTTGCCCTGACAGTTTGAGTTTACATGTTTCATTATTTTAGTCTATCAGCCAAAATATATTTTGTTTTTTTAAAGTTTATTTCTTAAATTCTATAAGATAGTTTAGTAAAAGTTATTTATGTATTTTAAAGTCATACACCGGATGACGGGTGAATGCACACTGACCTAACAGTTTTCTACCTTACTCATTGGAGTCTCTGTGTCATCCTTTTTACAGAATCTTCTTTACGAGCATGAACAAATTCAGAATTTATCTGTTTTGGTTACGGAGAAGATGCAATTTTTCATATCATTTGATTGATTTACATGTATTTTCAAATTCTACCGACCATAACTTCCGGTTCAATCTTGTGATTACGTTTATACTCCAGAATGTGGTTGTTTGTAAAGTGGTTGAATGTGGTTGAATGGTTGAAAGTGGTTGAATGTGGTTGAATGGTTGAATGTGGTTGAATGTGGTTGAATGGTTGAATGTGGTTGAATGTGGTTGAATGTGGTTGAATGGTTGAAAGTGGTTGAATGTGGTTGAATGGTTGAAAGTGGTTGAATGTGGTTGAATGGTTGAATGGTTGAATGTGGTTGAATGTGGTTGAATGTGGTTGAATGTGGTTGAATGTGGTTGAATGTGGTTGAATGTGGTTGAATGGTTGAAAGTGGTTGAATGTGGTTGAATGTGGTTGAATGGTTGAAAGTGGTTGAATGTGGTTGAATGTGGTTGAATGGTTGAATGGTTGAAAGTGGTTGAATGTGGTTGAATGGTTGAAAGTGGTGGAATGTGGTTGAATGGTTGAATGTGGTTGAATGTGGTTGAATGTGGTTGAATGTGGTTGAATGTGGTTGAATGTGGTTGAATGTGGTTGAATGTGGTTGAATGGTTGAATGTGGTTGAATGTGGTTGTTCACTGTGCCAAATTTTGTGAAATTCCGATTCATGTTTCTTTTGGAGATAGTAAAACGTGATTTGTATAAACCCTACCAGATGTGCGTTAGAAGTTTTTAAATTTGAACTTCCTGTTTTGACTGGAAGCAAAGATCACATTAAGTAAAAGTATGTTAGAAAAATGTCACATAATTCAATTTCTTTACAATTGTGCAAAAAAGTACGATTTTTCCATTCTTGATTCAAGACATATTATTCCATCTAATTTGTCAAATAAATTTCACGAAATATAGCCCCGTGCCCGCGCGCCATCACTATCAAGTACATTTTGATTCATGTAGCTCAGTACCCTGCCTGCCGGCAGCACAGGCCCACTGACCGGCGTTACGACTATATACCATCTTTGACTCGAAAACATGGTTTGCAGGATCGTGTAACGAACAGCCTTTATAAATTTATTTGCCACATACAAACCAAACACAGAGTGTATTTAGTATAATTTCATTATTTCAAACTTACGGGACATATCAAGCATGAGGGTCAATCAGTGGGAGACGGTGGACATGTCTCTCCACTTTTTAGAGTGGATGACGTGATTCGTGATTAAAAATATTTATTGTCATGAGAAAAAAAACATGACAATTGATTTCCCAGTCTACATAGAAAAAACTTTTATTAAATGCATTTACGTATAGAATTATATGACATTTTCTATAAACACAAATGGGTCACTTGGACTGCCATTCAGAAACACTGGCGGCACAAACGACAGAAGACTGGGTAAGACAGAGAATCAACGATGTAGGCACAGGAAAAACAGAGACAAGGAACAATTGATTGAATTTTGACCTACACCGACGCGTGTATAGCACTGCATACTCAATGCTTATAAAGTGTCTGTGGAAAAAGCTTACTAGTGCAGACGTCTTAACCTCTCGGCCACCGAGCTTGCCCGATGATGGTTGGCTGGCTAGAATCCTATATAGCAGCGGGTACCGCAACATTTATAATTAGCAAGAATTTCATCAAAACTATAAATATAAAAGCAGTAGGTCGTGGGTTCGAATCCCGCCCGAGTCGCCTGTGAAGCTTTTTCCACAGACACTCAGAAAGCACTGAGTATGCAGTGTTATACGCACGTCGGTGTAGGGCAAAATTAAATCAATTGTTTATCTCCTGACGCAAGAATTTCATCAAAACTATAAATGTTGCGGTACCCGCGATTATAGCCAGCCAATCGTCATTGGGCAAGCTCGGTGGTCGAGAGGTTAAGACGTCTACACTTGTAAGCAGGAGGTCGTGGGTTCGAATGGTTGAGGGAATGAGTTGAAGAGAATACTATTAAGTCAGAGAGAATGCTATTAAAATTGGCCATGAGGCTGTTTTCAACTATTTTTTGCATACTCTCAATATCAGCTCTAATAATTCTAACAGATCGACGCCAACGAACACGGAAATGTGGTAGTCGATTCTTGTTCTAGAGTCTCAAACAGGTCTGTTCAAGATTGATTTCAGTTTTCTAAATAAAGCCGTTTGTTAGCTGTTTATACATTTTGGCTGTATTTGAATTCTAAGTTTATCGTGGACCAGTGTTCCTAATGCGTCGACCACTTCAACAGACACATTGTTAATTTCAAGGTTCAGAGGCGAAACTACAATCTTGGACAGACCTGTTGGGACACTGGAACAAGAATCGACCACCACATGTCCCCGTCGATTTTCTCATCGATTGGCGTCGATCGGTTTTGAATTGAGACCAATTGAGACACATGAATTACAAACTATTTAAAGTGGGGGACAGTATATAAGTATTGCTCCCCCCCCCCCCCCCACTACTACTGATGGCCCGTAAAAAATAATTCCCGAAATAATCTTTAATTTTTAATAATCTAATAATCTTTAATCTTTAATCTTTAATCTTTAATAATCTAATAATCTAATACTTTTTAATGTTCATATTGTAAATCTACGTCCGTATTGGCCGATTTGTTAAAATTAGTTGATGCTGAAGCGTTCAAAGACTGAATGAATACAAACAATCTGAATACATTTACACAATGTTCTCGTTATATTGTACAGGTCTATAACTTGATATCTTCAATCTTACAAACATTTTTACCGAAAGTTTATACTGGTTTCAAAGGAAACACATTATAATGTTTGTGAGAGTGTTGTTACATTTGCCCCAATTACAAGAGAGCTATGAGTGTGGATCTGTGATGTGATGAGTTATGTAGCACACACATTATTTCATTTTAAATGGCGACTACATTGCCAATAAACTGGACGTTAAAAACTACACCAGTGATGTTAACATTGGGTAACCCGTCCAATATAAACACCATGGTAGATTATAAGGTTGAAACCAATAATATTACTTTAACAACTCAGTTTTTGCATGGTATAGGCTAACCACTCTTTGGGTAATTACCCGATTACTACATTACTGGATTATTATCTAAACACTTACAGCCCTACTTGATGTGAAGTTGGTGATGGTACCAAACATCCTGATGAATTATTCCGTCTTTCAAATTTGTTGGGATGGGGTTTACAAAAAAAGCTTAAAAATCACTGGTCGCAGGTGGTCGCAGCGAATTCTGGTATCAAAATGTTGCCGAAAGGTTAAGCTTCAGGGAAATATGAGAATTTAGGTGGATATAGTTCCACTATACCTGAACAAAAAAAGCTACATTTTATAATTTTTTAAACCAAATTCTTCGGTTTTTGCTGATGAAATTAAAAACGCTAGTTTACAATTGACTTAATGTTGATAAAATATAGACCATGTACTGAGTTCACTTCAATTTACATGACGATAGCTTCGGTCAAAATCACACAATGGCAATTCAATGGCGGTTCTACGGTCATTAAATATTAATTGGAGGTTAATTTGTTTATAAAATAGTCGTAGGGGTCTTAGCAACCTAAAACATGTAAAAGAAATTATATCTGGCACAAACACAAATGACCCATTTTGGCGCACTTTGGTTTCACCCTGGTCCACTGTGAGACGGTGGGCAGACGACGAAAGGACGGATTGCAGAAAGACAGCCCGACTAACAAACAGACAAATAACCCCTGTGACCGACCGAACGAACAGACAAATAGCCCCTGTGACCGACCGAACGGACATACAATTACTCACCTTGACCGTTATTACAAGGATCTACTGATTTGTTATCATTGCAGTACGTAGTACGAGTTGACACATGCTGAATGTCGCATCCCATCTGAGGAAGAATAAACACATGGTTGTTTTTTATATGATCATTTTTACATCATACAAAACAACCAAAGATGTATACCGCCCGTGTGTTTCGATATTTTACGGGCATTTTCCAAAAAATTGTTTTCATCGGAACATTGATCACATTCTTTTTAAAAAGGAAAACGAATGATATTATTTCCTACAATATATAGCGTTCAGTAAGTTCAGTAAACATTCGAAAAAAATATTGTCCGGCCAAATGAATTTATGACCGCGGGGACCCACAATAATTGATTTCAGGACATAATACAGTAAAACCATGCTTATCATGGTTATTTTATCATCTGGTCAACAATAATTTTTGAAAACATTATACCAGAAAATCGAAAGTGAAAGATGATAATGATGCCAGATGATATGATGTTGATAATGTTGATGACGGTGATGGTGATGGTGATGATGGTGATGGTGATGGTGATGGTGGTGATGATAATAGTGGCAGTGGTGGTGCTCGTGGTGGTGATAATGGTGGTGGTATAATGGTGATTGTGATGATGGTATCGATGGTGGTGGTGATGTTATGATGCTGATGTCGATAACAGTGATGATAACAATGATGATGGTGGTGATGATGGTGATGAATGATAGTTAATGTCAATCGAATGCTCAACTAATAAAATTTAATGTTGATGTAAAGGAAAATTAAATTTCAAATGAAATTGATTAAGCTGGGTGTAATATTCTGAAACTGGCCAGGAAAAAACTGTTCTTTCCAATTTAAAAAAACACAAACAGTTTGAAGTAGTTTAAGGTGTTATTAATGCCAGCGGGGTTATGTCATATATATTACACAATAATTCCAACCATTTGGACCCTCCCTTCATTAGGCCTGGATCCGCCCCTGATGTAGGCATAGGCCTATACAAAGTTAATACAATTTATATAATAGATAGAACTGAGGTATATTGGGATGATCACAGCAAGAAACAAACATCCATATACACGATGCAAGCAGGCAAAAAATCATACATACCTCAGCTTCGATAAAGGTATAGATTGACCCTTGCTGCTCGACCAAATACCGGCCACAAACATTGAAGTGTGAGGCGTTGTTGAATTCACACAGATGGGTCTTTGGCCAGTAGTTAGCCGACTGACAATTAGTTGAATTCAGGCAAGCTAGATGACAGAGCTTGTGGTTTGTGGTAGTAGTCGATGAGAAATTCATATCCACCAAGGCAAAATCCACTATTCCACACCATTTTGCAATGGATGTTTTCCCGTAAGCCGCCGATACTTGCGACAGCGCATAGAGAATTAGTAGGCCTACAAAGATTTTAACAAATCCCAAGTTGTCCTGCGCCATTTCAAAGCAAAAACAAATACGTTGGTAGGCCTATACATGTATATGTGTATTCTGTATTCTGTATGTTATAAATGTCACACAATTAACTACAAGAACACGCAATAAGCTCACCAAGATCTTTGTGTTTCAATACTAAAATATGAATAGGCCTATACTGGTCACCTATTTAATAACGTTTTGATCAGAGAACCGTTTATGCTCCGATCTAAAACCATGCACACTGAGCGCACACTTATAGCTCCGCCTCGTCCGTGTAAACAGACACGTTATAATTATTGACGCCCCCATACACGCTGCACACACAGTGTGGACAAGGCCACAGCGAAGGCATTATCATTGAGATGTGAGGGGAGAGGATTAGGGATAGAGGAAGGGGAGGTAAGGGGGCGTCACCAAATTAAGTTGTAGACTCCGTTGCAGTTCTAATCACTCGCCCAGTGGCAGCTTTGGGGGAACATAAGGGGCGTACGCCATATTTTGTTTGGCCACCAAACATCAGCACAAAATATCCCCATTCAGAATTTTGTTAAATGAATAAGAAATAAAGAAAATAGTTGATGCCAAATTGATTTATTTTTATTGTGAAAATGGAAAGTTATTGGAGGTTCAAGCCCTACTCCTTAGTTGTGTCACTGTTCCATTTGTCTCTTCCTGTGTTCATATTCTTGTTCTTTGTTTTCTGTTTATGTTATATCAGACCTCTATACACAAGCCTTAGCTTTTAGAATATGCCTTCAGACTTATATTTTCTGGCTTCCGTGCGATTACTTCTCCTGTTTGTTTTTCATATAATTATATATTTGCCATCAACACAATGTGCTATTCTTTTCCTTCACGAAAACATGGAAATAAATGTAAATGTATACCCTATCCTTTTGACGGCAGCCATTTGTCGTGTATTTACATAATCATAATTATGTACACAAAATTATAATGTCTAAAATAATATAAGTATGCATTCAGGAGCTGCAGAAAGACTCATCAAACAAATAAGGATATTTCCATTTACATCACCATTATTATGTTTTGATTATCCTGTTCGTTGCTTTATGTACCTTCATAAAATGAAACTTCAACGAATAAATCTACTGCCTCTTAATTAAAGACAGTCAGAGTATTCTCTCATAAAAGACCAGGCGAAATGAAACCTATGCATTTATCATAATGTTTCTCGAACAATTAAAGATGACCGCCCGTGTTTTCCGCTACTTCAGAAAGTGAAAACAATGCTTGAAAATGAGAAATTGCTCAAATTAATTTTGATAATCATGGTTCTATGCAGTAAATATTTACCGAAATGAATTTATGGTGGGTCCTCTCATAAATTTATTTTGGCACTGTCTTACTGTTAAATTAAACTACTGACAAATAAATCATTTAAAAGTGTTTGTTTATCTTTCTAAAAACGAAATGATCAATGTTTCAATAAAAACAAACAATTGCCAGATACACACTGGTAATACATCTTTAATACTTAGAAATTGTTTACAAACACCCTGAAACAATTTGTTGTTTTACGGAAACAAAGAAAGAAAAAGAACTGTCAGTAACAAGAGTTTTCTAAGTTGACATTGTTAAGGGGCTCAAGCCTATACTTAGACATCTCATTCTATATACGGTAGGCGCCCAGTCTCGCCCAATCTTGCCCCCACCCCCCAAAAAAGTCGGTGTGTACCCAATAAACTCAAACCAGAGGATGAGCCGACCATGCTCTGAACACAAATTCCACAAAGAGCGCCACCAATGGCAGAGCGTTAACATATCCCAGAATGACGGAGGCTACGTCATAACTGCCACTGTGCAAAACACGAACAAATAAAGGGGGAAACATGATAATCATAAATTTGATATATTGACTAAATAACTACGTATAGGTGAGTAATATTGACTTAAAAATCGACTTGAACGGCGTTAAGAATTAGTTCAAGATGTATCGCTCTTATTTTTAACTATTCTAAAAATATTTGTTTTCATCGGAACATTGTTAATATCCTTTTTTAAAAGTAAACAAATGCTTTTTAGTGAGATATTTCATGGAATACAAATGAATTTATGACGAGACCCACATTAAAATTATTTTGGGCATATTTACTGTAAGACCATGCTTCTCATGATTATTTTGAGAATTGTTTAATTCCAAAGCATTTGTTTTGCTTTCCTCACGTAAAATAGCAACGATGAAAAAAGGACATTTTCGGAATTTGCCGTAAAAATCGCCAAAACCACGAGCGATACATCTTTAATTTTGCTGATGAATTCATTCAGTATGTGTTCCAAAGAAAAATTGGCTGATGCCGGACTCGAACCCGCGACCTCTCGAATACCAGACGAGCGCTCTACCAACTGAGCTAACCAGCCCCTATGTTGGTGGGCGGTCCACTTATGCCAATTATCTATTGCTCTATGGGGCCAGGTCAGAGGCCAAATCATATCTGCCGAGTAGCCAGGGATCAAGCCCCGGTCAGATGTAAACAACCCGGGTAACGCCAGTAGCGGGGATCACACAAACGGGACACAAGCCTTTATATATATATATATATTTATATTTATTAATAATTGTTTTATTTTTATTAATTTTGTTGGAGTATAAGTATAATCAAAATTAATAATGAGCGTTTTGAGGACTAAGATTGTGAAGTATTCTGGCTAATGATGCAGATGTGAATAGGCCTCTTACCTGGAGTTGCCCTTGTCCCCGTAAGGAACCGCCTTATTGACATCTGAAACTGTTTGATTCAAAGTCTGTCTTTAATAAATATCACGGTCACATCATGCTGGCAGTATAATAAAAGCCTGTTTACTTATACGTATAGGCAAGGCGGTTTACACGGTAGGAAAGACGAAATGCCTATAGGCCCTATTGGCGGTTAGCTTCCTGTGCCATCAAATATTAATCAAATCGCTGATTTTTTACTTTTTTTTCCAGTTTTTCACCAGCATGGTTTGGCTTCATTTCATTGTTTGTGACCATGAAACTGTCAAGCTGTCGCTCATCATCATCATAATAAGCCCTATATAATGTATCACTTGAAGGGAGCATTAATATTACGGGTTTGACTTATGTAAACAGCTGCATACAGTCTGCATAGATCAGAAGAATTGAACCGAATTGTGGAATCAACTTCACTGACACACTCCGTACCTTTCTCATTTTCCCCTTTGTGCATGGCCAGAAATGGATCGCACATGGCCTCACCCTCTTTAGACACTATGTAAGTCCTATTTAGTCCAATGTCTTACCATCAAAAATACTCCTGGGAACATGACAATGATAAGCAGTCTGGTTACCCTGTTCATTTACCTATTGCACATGCGTGATATTAAAGGGTACAAGACTTAAAGAAGCAGACAATTTTATTTGTGTGAATTGTTTTATGTAGCTGATTTATGTAAATATTAACAAAATCAATATAATACCAAACAACTTTACGAAATCTTATTACATAAAATTGTATGTAGCTATCAATGAGCCGTTTGATTCTTTACTTGAACCATGCATGATAAAAAAGAAAAGAACAATGATGATAAGTTTATATAGCCTACGGCATAATAATTATGAGTAATTAAGTGCACCCTCCCCCAAAATCAAAACCAAAACCAAATCCAAAACCAAAACTAAAACAAACAACTTTTTTGGGTTGTTATTTTAAGTTTGTTTCCTTTTTCTTATGCTTTCAAAGGAAAACAGGGGACAGTACCAATTCGTCCAAATTTTCATCCTGTTTTAACACGGCACCCTGTAGTAGTATGAGACTTCATTATGTCCTTCAAAAGGAGCTGTTCTAATCGACCCAAATATAACAATCCCTGGCCATATCAACCTAACGAATAATGGTGTGAATTATCGCGTGTTCCTTTCGACGGAATCGGCCAATTGTTTCAATTGCGGGGAAATCGGCCATCTCAGTAAAGCCTGTAAAAAGAACACAGCCCCCAACCAACCAGACACCCCAAATAAGCCAAGATCAGACGACAATCCACTCGCTCCCTTTCCAGTTTTCATCCACTCCAGAGGCAAATCCGACTCAAAACACCCTGCGAAAAAATCCAAAGCCAGCAAAATCCCAGAAAGAACAGGCCCCTCTAAATCACCCCGCCAACCCACGTCCAAATTGCCCTCTGGGCCTAGCCCTAAGCGCCTTGCTCCGTCTCTTTCCCCAGCTCGCCACACCGTTTCAACCCCTCCCAACACTAAACAGTCGTCGGAGACCATGAAACAACCGTCGTCTGCCCCGTCTTCACACACCTCATCGCAACCGCCGGAAGCAGAAGTCGACACTACCGGGGACAAAACTCCAATGCCCCGACCCTTCTAGCTGGTCCCCACCTGCCCCTTCACGACAAAACATCCCTCTCTTCTCCACGGTTGTTTCCCAAAAGCAACAAAAGAAACCCGCAGCGAAGGTACGACTACAGTTCTTACCCCTCTGTTGGCCAGGACCACCTCTTCCCTCCCCTCCCCCGCATCCCGCCCCTCCCTTTCACCCCGCCCTTCCCCCGCTAACTCCCCTACCCAACCACCCCGATGGAAGAGGGAGAACTGAGCGAACACGAATCCGTCTCCTCCGACACAAGCCAGTGCTCTCAGGACCTTCACGAGTTCTCAAATCTACATATTCCCAAAGGCCCCCTGAATAACAGTGAGATGGTCAATTTCCTAAAGCGCGTGAAATCAAGCAAAAAGGCGTGTCTGATCGCGCGAAAATTCACACCAAACATCCCAGGGCTAGTATAACAGCTCAAACCCATGAGGAATAGCCCCTTACTCCACAAACACCAGCAGCAGAGGCTTAGGCTACTCATCAAAAGACTGGACCCTGATGAACCCCTCATCACCCGTAAAACATGAATAATTGTGTTGTTTTTCTTATGGCACTAAGCATAGCTACCCTTAACACCCGAGGGTGCTACGAGGAACTCAAAAATCTAAGTGTCAAAACATACGTCGATTTTACTCTTCATAACCCCGACATTGTTTTCCTGCAGGAAACGTATAAATTAAACAAAAACTCTTCGTGTTGGGAACACTGGCCCTATCGCGTCCATTGCTCGCAGGGGGTTACCCGTGGGACAGGGGTCGTTAGCTTGTTTAAAAACAATTGTAATTTTGATATTTCGATCTCTTCCCCAATTTTTCAAAATCACATTCTGTACAATAACATTGTGTTTAGACTCCACCAGCTATCATGTTTACAATGTAGTTCCGCAAACGGATTATGTCGCCCTCCAATGCATTGATGCCTTCCGGGCTCATTGTACTGAACACAGTGACGGTTACATAATAGAGGGTGGTGATTTCAATTGTACTATTAATCCCTGTCTAGACAGATTTCACATGCCGAACTGAACTCCATAGCCATATTAGACTAAATTGTTGTATTTTTAAACAACTTTAGGTGATGACGTCATAAGATGATGAACAACCAAACACCTTGAGCCCGTGGCCCATTGAAACCCATTTTCATTGTGCGTCAGCAGCCATTTTTAATGAGCACCCCCAGCCCAACGTTTGACCTCTGCCATTGTTGATTATTCATGGCTTTCCCTCCTTCCATTCATAAGCTCTGGAGACCCAAGAACCTTGAGTTAATTCGAGGACCCGAAAGGTTAACCGCGTGTTAGAATTCGATGTCTTCCCTAACATCCATGGTACTCAAGCTATTCATGTCATAAGTTGATATATACTACTCAAAACAATTTAGGGAACACCGGATTGTTAACATCAAAATAGGGTTTGAAATGTTCCATGAACCGGGATTTTCATTTGCAACCCACTCTCTCTTTCAGTAGTCATGTCATGAAATGTGTAATCACTACATGTATCCTTTATCATCTGTTTCATTGTGCAGTTGTTTCTCATCAATTCTGTGAAACATTGTGTTTATCTGAAATAAATGATCTTGCTTTAACTGAGATTATTCCGGTGTTCCCTAAATTGTTTTGAGTAGTATGTTTAGATATTGCATTTAAACGTAATGGCGGCCATATTAGATTTCAAGAATGCATTGGAAGTGGTCACATGATTCGTTGTCCATTATTTTACAGTATATAAAATCTGGTGCTTTTAACAAGAAATGGAAATTCAATCGGACCTATCCAAATTAACCGTTGCGATAAAACACTGTGATAGGTGATAACTCTGGCAAGAGGTTTTTTTCCGGAATTTCGTCTGGACCTGTTGCTTTCGACACAGATAATGCAGAGACTACTTATTTAACTTGCTCCACAGTTATTTTCATCTGAGATAGAACAACTTCTGCCCGAGAGAGAAACTCGGGTAATGGGTGATTGGAATCATCCATGTTAGAATTGTCAGCAAATAACTTGGCGAACAGAGAAGCTTTGTCGGAGGAATATTTCCATTGACAAGAGCTGGAAATGGAGACTTTCCACGGTTTAAAACCTTGTTAGTGATTCTCCAAAATTCTTTAGAACCAAGAAGTTGCTCTTCTATCCTCTCACATACTGTTGACTGGTAGCTCTCTTTAGCTGCTTTTAATATCCAACTACATATGTTGCAGGCTCTACGGAATTCACGTGTGTTTTCATCGCAACGATTTCTATTGTAGGTGTGGAAGTAGTGATTTCAATGAGCGATTGCCGCAGCACATCCAGGTGTAAACCATGTTTTAGAAGTTGGTTTCTGTTGGTAGCATGAATCCCAATCAGTACGGTTGTATCTGTATACAGTACGATGAAATGGTGTTTCAGGTCTCTGCTTTGGAGGTAAATTCAGACATGCGGACATAACCAAGTGGAGCTCCAGTTGAGACTACACACTCCTCAGGGGTAGAAGTCAGGAAGAGATCAAGAAGGGATGCAAAATTATTATTTACATCTGGAACTCGTGTAGGAGACTTTACAATTTGTGTCAAATCGTGGGCGACAGCAAAATTGTGACATTTAATGCCTTCGTTTGTTGTTTTATTTGAGAAGACAAGCCAGTCAGTATTATGGACAGTAAAATCTCCACATACGTGTATATTCACTTGTATTTCGTAAATTTTGTTGGATATGGTATTAATAGATGCAAGCTCGTCATTTTGAGGACAATACAAACACAAAATGAATGATGTAGAGTGAAGTAAAGCCAAGCGAAAACACATGTATGGTTGGTTTGGATCCTTACGCGAAATATCTCGAGCAAAAGGTATTCCTTCTCTGATATATACACCAAGACCATGAAGGTTTCGATTAAGATGATCATGTTTAGTGAAGAGAGTAGAATATGTAGCAATATTGAATTCCGTTTCAGATATGTTAGCGTTCATTTCGTTCAATTTAGAAGAGTAGAAAAATCTATCAGTGAATCCCAAAATTATCTCATGATACTTTTAAAACTAATTTGAGACTGGGAAAAAACATATGACGTATTAACATATCGGAAAGTCAAACCGAACATGGCTGTAGGGAAGAGCTCCATTCGCAATATGGCACTACAGTCGCTGTAGTAACACTTGCTGATAGGACAGCCTCCTCTGAGAGCTGCTAATCGGAGGTTTGGGTCCCTAACTATCAAGCGGAAACGTCAACCCAGAGAAACGCACTAACTGTACCCTCACAAAGTCCCATTAATCTCAACAATTTGTCAGAATCGCACCAGTTGACAAAAACAATAACACTGACTGACTTTAACAGCATTTCGTCATCCTAGACAAGGAACAACATACACTGTGTCGGACCCTGTTATAATTTCAATTATAACCCATTTAAGGTGATCCGACGAATGTTACTTTAAAGGTGATTTCTGCTTCTTGCCTTTGTGTGAATCACCCGAGGCTGTATTTTACTCCTCACGTTTTTTGTTACAATGTTTCCAAACCAAACTCGTGGAAGAAGTGTTCAATTGTTATTCCCAAGAGGTTATCTGCTGACGACGAAATTATTTCGTGTCCGGAACTACCCCAAGGACATTACGTAATTTTGCAAGCTTGATCAGTAGTCCCTTTGTTTCAAGTGATGGGATTTTTTGACCACGCCGGCCAACGTGGCATAAACACCCCTCCAGATTGGTCAATATCTAGTGTCCACGCTTTCTTCAAGAGTGCTGTCCACTAATTTTTTGCTGATTGGTCCCAACTCCTCTGAAGGCGAAATTGCGTCATTGTTTTAAAATTTAGACCAATCAAATTGTCAAATCCCGCCTGTCCGAGTGCGTGACCATCATGGTTTTTTCCCTTGTCCCGCTCCTGTCTCCTCAGAAGCGAACAAGAACTAGATGTGAGAAGAACCTATTCTCGAAAGTGCACGATTTCGCACTTTGCGTAGTTTTCTTTAGGAACGCGTTGACTTTCCCTAAAGTATGTTCCTAACATACCGTATTCTTCTTACGTCCCCTACCACGTGCTCTGTTGATATAGGTAAGCTACTTATTTTACTTTCTATGTATAAATATATTCCGTGTGTAAATGTTCAATGATTGTGATTTGATTATTCAACAAACTGGTTAAAGACAAACTCAAGATGGATGGAACAGTCCAATATGAGTTTCAGATCAGTCGCCGGTATATTTGTAGAACATTGCCTTAATGTATATTGAATTGTATAAAGTGATATTTCATTGTGTAACCTTTAATGCGCGTATGGGAAAGATTCAGGAGTCCCGTTAGATTTAACTGACTGCTAGATTTCCATGCCACCCTTTAGCTAGGTATTGTTAAGTTTTGATGTATTTCATTTGTTACTAATTTCCACACCTAAGCCTATTCTACTGTTCAGATGTGTTTATTATTCAATGATCCAGTTTCTTAATTTGTTAAAGTTGGTTAAATCACTCTTCTAATTTAATCCAAATTCTCTGCAAGTTGATTATCCAAACTGACCATTTTACCGATTCACAGTTGTGGTGCTATATTGTTGTATACACTTGCGCATACTGTATGGATGGTCCTGGCTGGACTATGTCCATGTCATTATAAATAAGACAGTTATACACACTCCTTTCAATTAAATAGACTATACGACTGCTTGCTGTTGAGCGTATAAACAACTGTGACCTTTGCCCTCAGTTGACCACAGGAGCGTTAGACACACGCACGTAACGATTATCATGTTCGAACCTATGCTTGAATCATTTCCTTGATTTTTCTCATTCATGATTCATTATTGAAAAGCAAGTACTATACCCTCGGTTATTTTCTAGAAAGAACATTTCTAAGTTGTCAAATTCATTGACGAAGCGCATACTGTATTTTCAATCTATTAGGTTTCTTTTATTATTTTTGGTTAATTTGCTTAGTTCTAGTTAGTTGTATTTTGAAAATTATTGACCATTACGCAGAAGCGAACAAGACCTAGATGTGAGAAGAACCTATTCTCGAAAGTGCCCGATTTCGCACTTTGCGTAGTTTTCTTTAGGAACACGTTGACTTTCCCTAAAGTATGTTCCTAACATATTCTTCTTACGTCCTCTACCACGTGCTCTGTTAATACAGACACTAGTCCACCAGGTCTCGCTTGGTGGAGTTGACCCGGTTCATCTCCCCACACTGCCCCGCTTCTCAACCCCCTTTTTGTCGCCTCTGCTGGAGATCGCCAGGACGTCGCACTCGGAGCCCACCTGAGTCGTCTTTCAAGATTGCGTTCTTCCAAGACCCAGTTGAAGCACGAAAACCAGCTAAGACCAATTGTTATATCCATATTTTGATTATTGTATTCATTGTTGATTATTTTCTCCAGTGGTTCACTCTAGTTATTCCTTCTTTGCTGCTGATTATTTTTCACGGTTGGTGAAGTAAATTCATTATTCAACTTAATTCTTCAGATTCATTGTCGCTTGACACTGTAGAGAGAGAGACCACTGTAGGATTTAATAAGCTTTCGTATATTTTCCAATATATTTCATGAATTTTCCTAGTTGATTTGTTGACAACTCAGTGGTTTAATTGCATCCTTTCTCTTATAATTCATATTTGATCGTACTTCCAACTGAAGTTACTCAGACTCAATTTGTGAGTTATTATTTTTTTTTCTTTTTATGATCAAAGTCATTGGTAGATTGCCAAACTTGAATTGATATATTACACCACTGAAGTGTTGACATTTTCCTATGCTCTCATCCATTTACACTGTTTTAACTTGAATTTTAATGATTCATTACCGATACTGTTTTGTTGATTTTTGATATGACCACATAATAACAATAAATATTTTGACGGCCGGTAAAGAGGATCAAACTAATTTCGCTGTCCGCTGTGTTTCTTTAAAGAGCAAAGTTTCGTTTTTTCAACAATCGAACCATTCGCAGGCTCTTAGTAAAACATAGGTACAACCTGTGACAATTGTATGAGCTATAAGCTCACTCATGTAAGTAGGAGGTCTACCTGGTCCAATAGGTGGAGAAGGGGCACAAGACATACTTGTCTACCCATAAAGGTGTTTTTATCGTGACACCATCACTTGATAGGATACCTGTTATGACAGGTTCAAGAGCCCTATCTACCCTGGTTATGCAAAGCGGTCCATGAGGTATCGATTTATTGATAGGATCAAATATCGAATACCCGCATACATGGTATTCAGTATATCGGTGAGACTAACAACTCACTAAATAAATGGTTCTATGATCACAGATCCACAGTCAAAACCCATAAGCTTGTCACTCCTGTTGCTCAGCACTTCACTCTACCTAATCATTCCACTTCTGACATGACAATACAGGGCATTGAGGCGCTTGCTAACCGCATGGAATCGGTCCCATCTCAACAGAAAAAAGATATGGATCGGGCGTATCCACACCATTCACCCCCATGGTCTCAACATACAGGAAGGGAATGACTAAGTTTTTTCTACTTTATTTTCTCTATAGACATTTGAAAATTTGTTTTACATTTGTTTTACATTTGTTTTGCTTGTTAGTCTATTTGTTTGTTTTACTCCCCATGTCTGACTCATTGCTTTTCACTAATCTCATAATCTCTTCTTCCAGCCAAAAACTCAAGGTAGTTCTATCCAGCATTCATTGTGTAATCCCTTCTTTATCTGATCCCAGGAGCAGACCCTGACTCTATTTTCTGTACATTTATCTTTTGTGTTCATTTCACAGCTGACTATCTTCTGCTCACTCTTGTGTTCCTGTGTTGATGTTTGTTTGTATTCTGTCTCATTTTGTCTTTGAGAAAAAACCTGCTAGGTACGAAACGTAAGGCCAATAACAATTATTTGGGCATTTATATGACAGGTCCTTTAGGTAAGCAGTTTGCAACAGCTTACCTGTAAAATATGCCTAAAGTGCACCCCCACGCTGAAAATCCCAAATCCCCTCAGTTACGCGACTCCCCCCCCCCCCCATCCCCTCAACAGATGTTTGTGTTACAGCCAGCAATTCCTTCAGCTATATCATTTACGATTTTCGCGAGGTCCAGAAATTTCTAGAACTCGAACAAGCTTACACTGGATATTTGTTAGAACAACAATTAACAAAGTGGCTTATGACAGAGTGTAAATCAACCTTTACACAATGATCGGAAATAATCTAAATTACACATTAAAACGGCACTCCTTTCTTTTCAAGCACTCAGAGGCTATCTGCTTGAAACTTCTTACAGTCACAGTTCGATTATTGACTAGCTTGGTGACTTATATGGGCGAGTATACGGTGATTTCCAAACATGCACAAAAATCACTAAATCTGTCCATAAGTTCAAAAACGTCCAAAATAAGAGTCTCTTATGGACGACTCACCATAAAACTCACGGTCAGATGAGAAATATTCAACTGTCTGACGTCGGCAACACATATCTTAACACAGCCGTTAATTTTGTGAAGAGGTATCCCACTTTTATCTTCTAGCAAATCCTAAACTTGCGTGTACAATTAATCTTTCTCAGAAAAAAACTTTTTTTTATACATTACGTCACCACTGAAAGAAAGTACTAGAAACTTACCTACGCAAGTTTCATTTAAAAGTTTTCTGCTAATTAAAGGTACTTACATAACATTTGGCTTACATAACATTTGGCTTACATAACATTTGGCTTACATAACATTTGGCTAAGAGTTTCAAATTACAGTGCCCATATTTTTCTTTCCAGATTCTGAATGGCAACTAGTTTTCAAAGGGATGGCAGGGAAAGGAGATCAACTCTACGATATGTGGACAAACTTGACCTGGAACGAAGATCTGGAGGTCAAGGGAAATTTTCGAAACATAACAGTGTACGAGGCTTGGAGCAGCGGGCAGCTGAACATTAAACGAGTAAGTCAACCATGTTTTTGTGGTCATTATTTTTAGTCACGTTAAATGTTCAGTCCCGTCACGACATCTTACCTTCAGTGATTACAATTATTTCAGCAATTTACAATTACAGTGATTTAAAAAAGGGACTTCCGTGTACTGTTCAAGATTCGATTCCAAGCATTTATGCCCAAAATCGTGTTTATGTTTGTAATAAATTAATTACTAGTCAGAGTGGCTTTAATAAATTTTGTTGTCACAGAAATTAAGTTTGCATGAAGGTACAGACTTGGTTACGGTATAAATTGTTTTGGATAATTTGGACGGGGAAAATGGTACAAACTCATTTGAATAAGGACTTTCGCGAGTACTAATAATATAGGATTCAAAGAAATGTTTCCAACTCGGTTTTTCCAAATTAATTGGACTGGCATGTATTAATGGCAACATTATTGTCGTCACGGAAAGTAAGTATGCATGCATGTATACTCTTGGGGTCGGTATACAAATATTAAAATATTTTGGAAAGGAAACGGGTACAATTAACTCGTTTGAATAAGGCAAAAGTGTTTGTCATGGAAATGACTCATGGTTACGGTATAAATCACCATGATAACTCAGATCCTGCATGCGATGTTTTTTTTCTGCAGTTAAGAATCGACACTGTACGCTCACATAATTATATATGCATTTGTGTTCTAAAAATTATAAGATAATGGCAATTCTTTAGTGCAGAAATCATATTTTATACTGGCTTTATGAAATACTCAAAGCCGCACAATCATGTTCCATCCACGTACCAAAGCGAAATGCACAGTATACTAGGCCAGTTTATTCTCAATAGTATTGCATTAATTCGCAATAGTAGGCTACTATTAATTCGCGTATGATTTGAGCTTTGGGTGGCCTAGTCCCGGCACAGCCTCCCTACTATACCACTGTTACTTCAGCACACGTTATTGTTATTAACCGTAAATTCACTTCTCCAAGGATCCTCTAGCAAAGAGATCAAACGTCTTCAACGGCTTCAAAATCGTGCTGCAAAATTAATTTTCAAGGCTAAAAAGTATGACCATGTGTCCCACTCTCCTACGACAGCTTCACTGGCTTCCCGTTCAAGACCGGATTGATTTCAAAACATTGACTATTGACTATAAATGTGTTACTGACTCTGCGCCATCCTATCTCTGTGAGCTTATTACACCATACCAACCTAACCACAGTGGACTCCGTTCAAACACATTTAACTGCGGCTAACAAGGGTTTCTATACTGCTGCACCCAGCATTTGGAATGAACTACCATCTGGTATCCGTCATGCTTCTTCATTGAGTCAATTTAAAACATCTCTCAAGACTCATTTATTTTAGGCACTGTGTATTTTTAAATTGTACTTGCATCTCACTGTAAAGCGCTGTGATACCGTTTGTGTAAGAGCGCTATATAAAATGCCTTCATTGTATTGTATTGTATTGTATAAGGGTTTACCCCCAAACTCCAAACCACAAGTACCTCTTATCCAAAATGTCTAAGATTGGTACCTCTACTAACTTCTCATCAAGCTAACAGCCGTATATTATATTATAATTCGGTAATTTTGTAATCAGGTAATTAACAATGTTGTATCTTCCCATTAAGCAAACAATAACGGAGAAATAAGGATTTATTAACACAGAAATATACATATTTAACCTATATTCAGGTGAAGCTTTCTCTGTATGATCACATTGGGGTCAAAGTTGAGTTGATATTCAATGGAGTAGAGTCAAACATCACAAGCTGGTTCAATAAGAATCGCCTTATGTCATCTCCCTGGAATGACCTCATTTCGACAACGACTACAAATTACTTCTCTGTTGTTGGTGACGTTGATCTTGTGCAAGTAAAGGCCATTTTATACACGATTTTTCACTCAACGTGCCGAGTTCTCACGGAAACATTTGACATTGTTGGTAGATCATTGTTCTCAGATTTCTCAACGTCAGGGGGGGGGGGGGTGGTTCTCTATATTTTGTATACGTCATGGCAACAAAACAATGGGAGAGCCAAGATAAATCATTATATTAGAGCTTCGGAACTTGGACCAACATTTCCCCTTTTTCCTCATTTCGTAAAAACATTTCAGCACACGACGGTTCTTCGTCAATAAAGTATATATCGGCTGTCCTGGGGACGTCGGGTGGCTGGTTGTAGTTGATACATCACCATACTGCGCTTGGGAAAAGAGCAATCCTATATACCCTGTCATACTATACAGCACAACCACAGGCGCAGTCATCTGGAACGATGCTGTAAATGGTAAAATATTAAACATTTATCGCTCGTGTTTTCTGCTATTTTACCGGAAATTATCTAAAAATGTTGGTTTGATTGAAACATCGATAATTCACATATTATCGATGAATAATTTATGACGGGACGAGTGTAAATGTATGAGGGGGCATTTGTGTTCCCCCAGTGGGCCGGCTTAGGCTTTTCACAAATCGAGACAAAAGGAGTTCGGACAACAGAATGTTTAATATAATTATTTTACCTTGGGTTGGGATAATAATAATGTTGTTTAGTTTCGTTAGTTTCTAAATATGATGAAAGGTTATTGATATAATATTGATATTTGCTTACAATCCCTCTTTAAATATTAGAACCCTTTTAAAGAGTCTGTGAAATAAAACAAATTATTCGTAAAATTATGTCACAACAACGGTGTATCGGATAAATAACCGTAGCTTCAATATAGTTTCATAAGGTGGTTTGATTTTCCTACTCATAAACTGTCCAGATATCGAGCGGTGCACCAGAAAAGCACCTCAGAATAAATGGCGCCATAATATATGCAAAGTAAAACAAATTTTGTTTAGTTTTAGTTCAAATGAGAAATACGGCCAAGATCACCAGGATATTTGTCCTCATAAAACAGAAGAAAGTCAAAATAAAGGAATCGAATCTTGTTAATGGGATTGAATTTTCAAAAATAAACAAATGGTCGAAGTTTTATTTTTTTTTATTTATTATTTTTTCATTTGAACATTGATAATTTTGGGTCCCTTTCATTATGATTATGATTTTTCGTTGAAAAGAAATATAAATGTATACATTTAGTTTTATTTGTCTATTTCCATTTCAATTTGTTTGCAGCTGGAACGATAGGCAAGGCAGATTACTTGACCATCCACGTTGATACTGAGTGAGGTAGGCCTAATGACCATAAACATAGGATATTTCTAGTATCAGAGAATCTGCTGATGGCTAAATAATTACACAGATTAGAGAACTAAGCCTTTTTTCATCGCCCCTCCCCAATTTGTCTTATAATGTTGATTCAATATTCACAATGCGAGACTTATAAATCATGTTGACAGCATTAAGTTCACTAATTTGATAGAATGATTACAGAAAGCACAGTGGCGTGGCCAGAAGGTGGTATATAATTCCCCAAATAAAAGAGAGACAAAGAGGAAATTCACAATATAACAAATATCAGCACTATATTGCTGAATGTAGTGAGCTGGGGCACAAATTTTCAATCACGTGTGATTAAGATATCGCACTTTTTGTGAGATGCCCCCTTTCAAATTCTGGATTCGACCCTAAAACTGTGAAATAATCCCAAATTCTAAGTTGTGAGAAGCAATTTACGTTTTACGTGATAAAAATAAGAATAATTCAACTCATCTTTAGAGTTTAATGGTCCACACCACAGCATCAGTAATACCTAAATCTTAAAACTTGTGCTTAAAGGGACAATGATCTGAAAAAAAATCCCGTCTCTTAACTAACTCCACCTTGTTGACCAATTTGTCAATTTATGGTACCTTAAACTAAGGTCAATTATTCCTACACTCATTTTTGTCACTACGGATAAAACATTATTTTGTACTAAAAATACAATCTGATTTAATAAGTCAACAGAGGTGAAGTGTCACTAAATGGGATTGAATCGTATTCACTGTCATGTCGACAGGGCGTGGAATCGGAGTGCTAGTTTTAGATTAACTCAGTGACTGAAAATAATATCCCGCATGATAAGGTCATATTACCGTTGCTGCTGCATACATGAACCATTAACTCAGTCACTGTAATTCATATTAAACTAGGGCACTGATTCCCTGCCCTGTTGAAAGCCTGCTCAGATTGTGACGATATTGTCCTTTTAACAGGAAGGTTTAACTGCATTGTTAATGTTAGCAAAACTGCTTCTACGAGAATGCTTTACTCTCTTTGAATCAAAATAAACATTAAACAACCATCCTGTAAATGTTTCAGCTTAGTATTTTAAAAGTAAACTTAATACTCTCCTTTTCCAGAAAGCTTGTGTATCTTATATTTATTGTAATTTTAGTGATTACTTAATAATTAATGTTTGTATTGACAAACTAATGTTATCACATACTGTTATCTTAATGCTTGTTGATGTAATTTGATTTCAGCATATTATACACTCACTGGCCATAAGTATTGCAACATTGAAATTCACACCAAGGTTCAGTTTGGAGAACTGTGTTACAATAATTTATTTTATTTTATTTACACTGCTTACGACTTCTTGAAAGTGCCTGTGTTTTGAAGTCATTGTTCTTTTTTACTGTTCTTGCTCGGAAATTATGTAACACACGATCGATGAAATCGGATTAAATGATCATCTCACCTGTTACTTGTAAAGTGCTATTTTGAGCATGTTGTAATGCTTTTGGCCAGTGAGTGTAGAAAGGCTTTATAAAGCAAATATTCATAATTGACCTTTCCCCGTTGTTAGAGAGTTTCTGTCATGATGAAACTAAACAACATAAGTTTATTATCTGATTACTCACGGTAAAATGAATATTGTAAAACAAATTTTCTCCAATGCCCTTTTGTCTCATATTCAGACATGTCTATGGTCCACTAGGGAAACAAATAGTCTTAACACGTGCAACAACGTTGATATGTTCGGCATTTATTACACAATGTGACCTACTATTTGTTTCCCTCGGTGGGTAAGCTTTTCTGAATTCAATACAAAAGGGGTTCAGACAAAATGACTTTTTAATAATAGTTTACTCTGAGATTTGATAATAAAACGTTTGATTTTTAGTTTCCTTATGTTATAACCTCTCTCATAATAGGGAAATGTCAAGTCTGCGGTATAAAGGTTATGATGATATCATTCACGAGTAAATAGTGAAAATGTATTCAGATCGTGTGTACTCATTCCAATGTTGAATTAATTAAAGATCGAGCACTCTTTCCTAAATTCGAATTAAAATAATTTTTTAATTACCAATATTGTGTACCTTATACCTAGATTTGCTGAACAAATACCTTCTCTTGGTAGATATATATAGATTGGTTAAACCCTCATTTTAGTATTTGTAGGCCTATTTGTAATTTTGTTCAGTTTCAGAAAATTGTGATTTTTCATCGATGTTTTCAGCACTCTGGTATGAACATCCTTCTGGATTATTAATAAACGTTTTATATAATATTTGATGCCAACATTTAACTGGACAACTAGATTCATCGGTGAGTTTCTGTAAAATAGAGAACGGAGGTAAGAAACAAAGACGAAGTGCGCCGTTAGACAACAGTACAATATTGTATACACTCAGTCTGACTGAGATAAACCAAGTAATACTGACAGATCCTCTCCCTCCTCCACATATCCCGCTAGCTTTGTTACCATGGGGATGCGTTCGCACACTACTTCCAAGCTATAAAATGTCATAGGCTCATTATCATCATGTTTTTTGTAAGTAAGTTCGCTCCCTGCCGGCTATGTACAACATTTAAATAATTCAACGTTCTTTTGGGAAATGACTTAGTCTTGCACCAATAAACGTGAAATGTATTGCATCTGTTATTTTGATTATATTGCATGTCTTAAAATTGAAAAGGTTATTCTGATGAATAATTAAGACAAATATTATGACTATAATAGGTGGAACACAGAAAATGAGCTACTGTTATGTTCAAAGGCCTTGGGAATGATTTATAGTTGTATTTCATTATTCAGCACAACGTACGCTGCTTAATTTATCAATTGCGGATGCACACATAATATTTCGCTATATAATTCATTGTCAATTTAGTTTATAAAGGGAAGATGCACTGCAAAAATGTGGTGTTAAAAACTACACCCATTGTGTTCATATTAAGCATTGATCAATATGAACACTATAAACAAATTAAAACCACTGGTCTTATTTTAACACCATGGTTTTGCAGGATACAGCATTGATAATGTTGACATTACTGATTCAACGAGTAGGACTATACTCTCTTCAAATCAAGATATACAACCGATCCGTGAAAGTTTCAGCTTCTTACGTTGTGCCGTTAACAAGTGAAAATGCATTCAATTTTTTTGTATTTCATTACAAAGTGGAATTTAGGAGAGAATATACTCTTTCCTAACTTTGAACTGGAAAATGTTTAACTTCTGTTATAAAAAGTACCTCAGACAAAATTATTTTTAGGGAAGATTGATATCATCATCAGCTTGACAGCAAGTTAGTTTCTAATTACAATTCAATCATTTTGTTATTCTGAATTATCTATCCAAAACTGTATACCTTTAACTGTTCATTTCCCTTAAAGAATGGAAGTAATTTATACCAACCGAATCATTCTCAAACTTGTTTTTCAAGCTTGTTTTTCTATAGTTTGATTATGTTTTATTGAGAAATAAAATATTTTTGTATCAATGGTTGATCCTCAAAAAAAGACAATTTCACAGAGCTGCTATGCAGACAAACGATTCCTTTTGTGTTGCAGAAATGTTTACTTATTAGGTCGTATTGGTTACCAGCTAAAGTGATCCAAACGTCGAATTTCTCACCGCTGGTCTTGTCATAACCTACAATTATTATTACAACTCTACTTGTGAAACTATATGGACACTGCATGCCTGTATAGCGCATTGGCGTCCTGTCTTTGACGGAATGCTCTTTTCAAGAATGATTTATTATTATTATCAATAATTCCTAAGAGAGATTGTTTACATGTTGCTTCCGCAAACCTTACTCCTAAATATTAATTATTTATTAAAATATGTTGCTATTTGTTTTACAAATATTTATGAGAGTGTGCGAAACCATCACAAAGATAACATAAGGTTGTTTAAATACTACCTGATAAGACTTTTGGAAGTTCCAAAAGGAAAATAATATAAGCACGGCTTTCGTTGCGTTAAATTGGTTAAATTTATTACATTTTATTATAGGTTTTCTCGGTAAATTTCGGCAAATGAGCAGCAAATTTAACCACTGCGCCATTCTATTTCGCGCGAAATTGAATGCTGCTGAAAATGGTCATTCGATTTCGTTTTATGACTAGGCAAAAGTACTGTTGCGTCATTCGATTTAACAAAATAACCATGCAATTTAACAATTCAACAAAACAGCATTCAAATTCGCAGGAGCTTTTCGAGGCGTGTGTTTGGTCATTCAAATTCATTATTGGGCAGGCATTTCTGTCATTTGTGCAATCAAAAAAACGCTCTGTTAAACTTTTGTTTCCTTTAGAATGTTAAATGCATAAATACGGTTCACTTATTGGCACAGGAGTCACTTTGCCGATGTACTTCGAAGACGAGCTTTCGCTACAGTTTTATACGCATATTTCTAGAAATGGCAGCTCGTGGTCGCTACGCCAGAGTAGCCCAGGTAGATCGAGAAAGGTTGATTGAGGCCTTCGAGCGAAATGAGCAAGACTACCTTGAGCTTACGGTCAATTTGAACATCAACAAGTCCACAGCAAGATCAATTGTTCAACATTTGAGGACTGAAAGGCGACCAGGCACGAAGCCAGAGTTGGATTTTTTTTTTTTTTTGAGGGGGGGGCACATTCTGTTCATGCTCTTGTGAGCCAGAATTTTTCGCACAATTATTTGTTGGTATGGGGGGGGGTGGCCCACCCCTTTGAATTTTTGAAACTGACATTTATGGGGGGCACGTGCCTCCCCCCACCCCTTACCCTTCGTAGCTACGTGCCTGAAGGCGACAGACGCTGGCAAGAGGAGGAGCAACCCACAACAAGATGGATGACGAGATGCGAAACCATCTGCAAGGCATCCTTGACGCTAATCCCATCTTGACACTTCTGCAGATGAAGGCTAGTTTGAGTGAGCATCTGCCGGAGAAGCCCGGGGTTTCTACTGCCACCATAGCCAGGGCCTTGGATGGGATGATGATTACACTGAAACTAGTGGAGGACGTTCCTGATGCGAGAAATTCCCCTGAAGTACTTCATCAACGCGTCCAGTATGCTGAGTGGTTCCTGCAGCATGGTGTTCTTAAGCAT